>OY282559.1:178624216-179042524 GCA_958295665.1 Tipula vernalis | reverse complement strand
CAGTGGGAAGAGCGATATATAATGATCTTTGATAAATCTGCAACGATCCGCTCCAAGGCTTTGAGAAAAATTGAGGGCAAACCAATAGGTTGGTATGATTTAAGGTCCGTTTAATCGGACTTATTAGCTTTCTACATAAAAACAACTAATCCCCAAGTACGGTCAAACCATCATTGTAGAGCAATTCAAAACCCAATGCACGCTCCGAAGATGTAGAGTTTCTAAAGCTTACGAACAAAATCTTAATCAGGGATTACGACCAAAGTGTTAGTGGGCTCGAAAACAATAAAATCAGGTTTGATGATGCCACAACAGGTAAATTGAATGAAAACCGTCAAATTCTTTATTGGAAGAGCTGAGCTCCATATTGGGTAGACGAATTACATCACGTTTACATCTTTTTCGCAAAGCTTTTGTCTTTCATTTTGTTGAGTCACCCAAACTAAGGCAATTAATCTGCTGGTTAGATTTTTTGGTTTTAATTTTCAGTTTCGTAGTGAATTTTCTTTACTTTTAAGTTCAGAATTTCAGAAAGGTTTGTTACGAGTCTTTTAATTGGTGATGAGATTATATGAATTTCCGAAGGCAGTCTAAGCTATAGCCTTGCAAGAGAAGATGCCCTCAATTCAATGTCATTACAGACCGAATTTCCATCGGTAGAACAGGTTTAGAAACGAGCTAGAGAGAGATCCCAATCGGTAAGTTTACTATTTAAAGGTTTTACCGGTGGTGTTTTAAGGTTAAGGTTATGCACCTGTGGTGAGACTTGAGAATATCACTCGTCATCGTCACCCTCAAGTTTAAAATAAAATCAATTAACATAGAAATATAAAAAGTTGACTGACGAAGTTTAATGAGAATTTCAAACTCAGAAGTCAATTAGTTTAACGGCCGATCACTTTACTGTTTCATAAATAGGTGGCTAAAGGGATACCAGTGAAGGGTAAATTGCAATGAATGCTGTAAGAAAAATAGTAGCTGTTCATAAAAAGAATTGTTAAAAATCATATCACTCCATATTCGAGCTTGAAACCAATACCATTCTAATCTTTGCGCTATTAGAGCTGTAGCAACGATTTTTAATTTTTAAACCAAGTAATAAGAAAGTGTGGCGACTCACTCACAATTCAATTCAAATATTCAATCATACAATTAAATCCAATCATTCACATAAATATTCATCACTCGTTCTTCGCCACAATTCGCACATTCATATTCAAATCCATTTCATGAACACACCTACATTCATTTACATGAACGCACCTACAAATATTATGCTGGCATCACTGGATGTAAAAAAACGTCTGTCAAAAATCTCACGCGCGAGTTACGTATTGTCACTCCACACGAACCCAACATCCCAACATCATATTGACCAAACAACAATGTAGCAGTAGACAAGATTGTAACACCAAATTATCAACAACAACATCAATAAAAATGTAACTACAACATTGTAACAGTAAATTATCAAATATCATAACATAGAGAAATTAAATTAAATGTAGACATAGAATAAGATAAATAAATAAAAACAAAAGAAATGATTCTACGTACATATTTTTACTTTCACACATTTATAATATTACATTTAGATAAACCATTTCTTAGAATTATAATCATACAATGTAATGAATAAATAGAGAACAAACAATATGATTATAATTCTAGTACTGCATTTACATTTTTACATTTTTGTTTAGTATAACGATATAATATATATGATGGTTCAACGAATATAAGAATCAGAATTATTGTAACTTTTAAATAGAAAGGAACTAAATAAAAATTTGTTAAAGAATAAAATAAAAAGTGTTTTATAAAAAAACCCACCACGACTGCCTTAAACTTTAACTGGCGCAGCCCGGTAGTAGGATATTTTTAAATATCCAAATTTAGAATCAGTGAATTTTTTTTTTTACGAAAGTATTGTCAAATATTGACACGGTTTTTTGCGAAAACAAAACTCTAACGGTTTATTAGAGTATAGTGATCGTGTTTATTGGACTTTTTAAGTGAAAAAAAAATAAAGTGTGAAGTTTAAGTGACGGTTTATCAACGAGACATCACATGGCGCTGATTTTGATCTACCAGTTTATTCTATTTATGGTTACATGGTAAGTGATTTTAGTGATTACCTATTAAATTCCTTTACCTAATTCTCACTCCTCACGGTTTATGAGGAACAGGTCCTAACTTCACGGTTTATGAGTGTTAGGGACATCTTATATAAAAGATTAATTTAAGAAAATTGTGAAAAACTGTTTTTTTTATGGTGAAAAATAATTTGAATTTGTGTATTTAATAAATAAAAATAAATCAATCACCACGGTTTATGGATGAATTGATAAATAATATTCTTAAAATAAAGATAGTAGATCCAGATTCTGATCAAGAAAGTAAAAAATTAGGAAGTTCAGATAAAATAAATAATTTTGAAGTAGAATTAGGAAAAAACGAAACCTTTAAAATGGCAACAATTGAACATATTAATATATTAGTAGATACCCTAAAATTACCTGACTGTATCAAAGACTTACCCAAGTTCACGGGTAATAAACATTCACTACACGAATTTATTAAAAATGTAGACGAAATAATGGCACAGTGTAATAAAATATTAGGATGTGGACAAGTACCCACAACATTTTTACGGGCCATCCGTAATAAAATCATCGGAGAAGCCGATGAAGTACTTTTAATGTATGGTACAGACCTTAATTGGAATAATATCAAGGATAATTTAAGAACTCACTATGCGGATAAACGCAATGAAACAAGCCTCATTAGAGACTTGCATACCTTGTATCAAGGTTCAGATACAGTTGAGAAATACTTCTCAAAAATTATTGACATTCAGTCAACCATTATTAATCACGTTAATTTACATGAACTCAATGCCACGGTAAAATCAACAAAAGAAAATCTTTATAAAGAAATGTGCTTATCCACATTTTTGGCTGGTCTTAGAGAACCTCTGGGATCAATGATCAGAGCTAGAGATCCTGATAGTATCGCCGAAGCATTTTCATTATGCATCAGCGAACAAAATATGCATTATATTAAAAATCGTGTGTTCAATCCAAGTATATCCAACTTTCAACGTAAACCTTCACCCATACATTATGAAAAACAGGTGCAACAACCTAATTATCAACACAGATTTCAATATGCCGCCAATAATTTCGTACCGAGGTACCAAAATAACTCCAAATATCATTACAATTCTCAACCATTACCAAGAACTGGCCAGCCAGGCCAAGAATTTCAAAATAACCAATTTAAACCAACCTTTCAAACATTTCAAAAACCTCAAAAACCTCTAAGTAAAATAGAACCTATGGACACAACATCTAATATAAATAAATTTCAACAATATACTAGATCCAACAACCAAAGTAATTGGCAAAATCAAAAACCCCAGAACCAATTCAGACAACAAGGACCTCCAAGGTTTGTGTCTGAAGAATTATATAACTTGGAAGAATTAAATACTAATGAACAAGTATATGTAGAGAATGAGTACCCTCCACAATATGTACAAAATCTGGATTCATTTCAAGATCCGAATGAAGAAGAACCAGATGAGGAGGTTTTTCCGCCACTAGCCTCGGAACCCCCATCGGACTAATTAGTCTCAACACACACCAATCAGGCTTATTGCCATATATTCATATAGCAATAACTAATAAAACAAAACTCAAGATGCTTATCGATACAGGTGCCAACAAATCTTTTATTAACCCAGTCTACTTAAATCCTAAACGAATACAGAAAATTCAACCTATAACAGTGCGAACCCTATTTCAAAATCACGAAATTACAGGAAAAGTTACAATTAAAGGATTACAAGAATTTCAAACTGAAGAATCCTTAGAATTTTTTAGCTTCAAATTCCACGAATATTTTGATGGCCTAATTGGCCTCGAAATGATCCAAAAATTAGGAATTCGATTAGACTTCCAAAAATCTTTGTTAGAAACGGACAAAGTAAAAATTCCACTATTGTTTAAACCCAACTATACATCTCAATTCCTTACCATCCCAGCTCGAACAAAACAAATAATCCAAATTCCAGTAGATACTGAAGAAGGTGAATTCTATATTAAACCTATTCAAACGCAAAATAATCTTATAATACCAGAAGGCATCTATAGAGCCAAAAATTGGCAATCAAACGTAGAAATCGCAAATTTCACTGATCAAGATCAGCCTTGCCTTTTCGAACAACCAATTAAAACAGAATCTCTAAATAATTATCGCACCGAATTAAATCATTCCTCTATATCAATGAATACCCAAGATTCTCAGGATATCACCAATCTCATTCGAGTTAGTCACCTTAACGGAGAAGAGGAAAAAGCTATCAAGAATTTATGTTTAGCATATGAAAAGATTTTCCTCAAGGAAAATCAAAATTTAACCTTCACAAATCGAGTCAAACATCAAATTGACTTAAAAAATGATAAACCCATATTTACCAAAAGCTACAGATACCCGCACATTCACAAAGATGAAGTAAAAACCCAGATTGACAAAATGCTTCAGGACGGAATAATTAGACCAAGTTATTCCCCATGGTCCTCACCAATCTGGATAGTGCCAAAAAAGGTAGATGCAAGTGGTAAAACTAAATGGCGTTTAGTTATAGACTATCGTAAATTAAACGAACAAACCATTGATGATAGGTATCCTTTGCCTAACATCACTGAAATTCTAGGCAAATTGGGACGATGCATGTACTTTACAACTCTCGACCTAGCGTCAGGCTTTCATCAAATTGAGGTTCACCCAAACGACATAGAAAAAACCGCATTTACGGTGGATTACGGACATTTTGAGTACGTCAGAATGCCTTTCGGACTAAAGAATGCCCCTTCAACATTCCAACGCGTAATGGATAATGTCTTAGGTGGATTACAAGGAAATACATGCTTTTGTTATATGGATGATATAATCATCTTTTCGACATCACTCCAAGAACATATCAATAGCCTACAGAAAGTATTCGAAAGGCTGAAACAAGCAAACTTAAAAGTTCAGCTAGACAAATCCGAATTTCTCCATCGAGAAATCGCATTCTTAGGTCATATTGTCACGAGTGAAGGGGTCAAACCAAACCCTGACAAAATAAAAGCGGTTCAGAATTTCCCAATACCAAGAACCGAAAGACAAATTAAATCATTCTTAGGATTATTAGGTTATTATCGAAAATTTATTAGAAATTTTGCCGACATAACCAAACCATTAACACAATGCCTACGAAAAGACAAAAAAATAATACTAAATGATGAGTACCAAAATTGCTTTGAATATTGTAAACATCTGCTGTGCAATGATCCGATTTTACAATATCCAGATTTCGAAAAGGAATTCATCCTCACAACGGATGCCAGCAACTTTGCCTTAGGAGCAGTTCTGTCTCAGGGTGTTATAGGATCAGACAAACCTGTTTGTTATGCATCTAGAACTCTGACCCAAACGGAACAAAATTACTCAACTATTGAAAAAGAACTCCTTTCCATAGTTTGGGCAGCAAAATACTTCCGCCCTTATTTATTCGGCAGGAGATTTATCATTGTGACAGATCACAAACCTCTAACATGGCTCTTTTCACTGAAAGAACCAAACTCCAAACTAGTTCGATGGAGATTAAAGTTAGAAGAATACGACTATACAATTATGTATAAAAAAGGCACTAAAAATACCAACGCCGATAGCTTGTCCAGAATAGAACCTGAGTCAGTAGAAATCAATCATCATTCCGATGATAACACTAATCCAAGTACTTCTAGTGATCAGGATATACAATCAGAAATCATCAAACAAAAGGACGTCATTCCAACTACAGAAACACCAATCAACGAGTTCAAAACTCAAATAATCTTGAAAACAGCAATGAAAATACAGGACCTTGAAATTAAATTTGAAATTTTATTTAGTTCAAAGAAAAGATATACTATCCAAAGTACAAAATTTGATGAAAACAGATTAACTAAAATTCTAAAAGAATATCTAAAACCAAATTCATTAACAGGACTAGCCTGTGATCAGGATACATTTAGAACCCTCAACTGTGTTATAAAAAAACATTTTAAGAATTCTAACCTCAAAATAATACGAGCCATATATTTACGTTTAGATGTAGAAGAACCATTAGAACAAATAAAGATCATCAAAGAAATCCATGACAACGGTCATCGTGGAATCATCGAAAACATTCAGCAAGTCAAAAGAAATTACTATTTCCCGAAAATTCGTAATGTCGCACAAAAATATATCAACAAATGTGAAACTTGCCAAACTCAAAAATACGACCGTTTAGAAAGACCTATACAATTTGAAATTACAGAAACTCCAGGAAAACCAATAGAAATATTACATATAGACATTTTTTCCATAAATAACTTAAAGTATCTAACAGTTTTAGACAAATTTTCAAAATTTGGGTCCGCTCTATTATTGCGAAACCCAGGTAGTCTCGAGGTAGTCAAACTCATGAAAACATATATATCAACCCATGGCAAACCCCTGAAAATTATTAGTGATCAGGGTATTGAATTTAAATCAATAATTTTTAAAGATTTCTGCAAATTGCATAATGTAACATTACACTTAACATCCCCGAAATCGTCAACAGGTAACTCTCCTGTAGAAAGATTTCATTCAACACTTATTGAAATTTACCGAATCCTTTATTCAAAAAATAAAACACAAGATCCGGACGATCTAATGTTAAATACAATAATAATATACAACAACACCATACATTCGGCAACACAATTGACTCCAATAGAACTAAAAAATGGACACTACTCTAAGAATGAATTATTCTCACAACAGAAAAAAGATAATTTACACGATTATATAAAAGAACAAAAAGAACAATATGATAACCTCTGCAAAATCATACAACAAAAGAATTTGCAGAGCAAACAGGCAATAATAAATAAACGTAATGACAATAGAATACAACCACCAGAGTTTAGAATAAACGATATCGTCTATGAAAAAGACAATAGGCGAAACAAATTAGCTCCAAAATTTACAAAAAATCAAATCCTGAAAAATAATAAAATAACCGTAATAAATAAAAACAATAGGAAAATACATAAATCTAAAATAAAAAACCCTTTGCAGGTACGTGAGTAACAGTACCAGCCAAATGATGGAAGTCATAGACTACAACGACAACAGAGGCTTTATTCCTATAAAGCTAGGAGAAGCAAGAATAATAAATGGCAATAGCAAATTATTACATATTATAAATCTTACCCAGTTTGACCAAAATATCCTAGATCTTGACCTTAATGTTTACCAAATACAGGAAAAAACAAAATTAGACACACATTTAGCTACACTTTATCATAACAAGATAAGTATCCTTACATTACAACTAGATAAACTAGAAGATACTCTTAATTCCTTAAAACCCACTTATAGAAGCAAAAGAGGACTAATTAACGGATTAGGATCCATACTCAAAAGTATTACAGGTAACCTAGATAATGATGACTATATAGAAATAAATCAGGCAATACAACAATTATACAATAACGAAGGACAGATAACAAAAGAAATTAATGAACAAATCAATTTAAATACCGAAATGATGGAACGATTCAAAGAAATTAAAGAAGTCATTAATAATAGCTCGATAACCCTAACTAAGGAATTAGAAGTAACTCGAAATTATAATTACGAATTACAAAGTATAATGCTTATTGATCAATATCTATAGCACACCGAGTATAATATAAAATATCTACAAGAACATTTAGATAATATCATTGAAATAATATTACTAGCGAAAATCCAAGTAATTTCGCACCATATTCTAGACAAAAATGAAATGCATTATATTCACAACCTTTTCGAAAAACAAAAAATAACTATCCATTCTGATAATGAACTATACAAATTGCTAACACTCAAAGCCTACTATAATCAATCTACCATTATTATGTCTATTCAAATACCTAAATTTTATCCCGCCAAATTTCAACAATACCTATTGCAACCTACTACTATAAATAATTCCTTTTCCATTTACATCCCGCATTCCAAAATAATCGCTAATAATCAACATTACCAGTATATCGAACGACCATGTACCATAATAGAAGGGTCAGCTTACTGCGAAGAAACTAAAATCCAACTCAGTAAACAATATTGTATCACTCAAATTATATTCAACTTACCAGCCAGATGCAACATAACCAATGGATCTCTTCCCGAGGAAGTTAAACAACTACAACCAAACTATCTATATGTATATAGCAAAAACCCGATTTCTTTCTCATCAAACTGTGAACAAAAACAAAAAGAAATACAGGGAGTAAAAATTATAAAATTTACTGATTGTACATTAGAAATAAACGGAATACAATACGAAAATTATGCAGCTACCTTCACAGATAAAAAACTTTTGCAACCTTTCAACGATATAATAGTTGAAAAAACCGAACCAGCAATAAATCTACCCATGTTACACGATTGGAATTTAAAAAATCAAGAAAAATTGAATGAACTACATTTTGTAACGAATCAACACACCATCAGCCATTACACATCGTGGACACTTTATGGCATAATAATCTTAATTATATTAATCTATATTCTTATTTCATATTTTAAGAAAAATAAAACCGGACTACAAAACGGTACATCACCTACTTCCAATGATCAAAAGTCTTTCAGATTTTGGCCATCACTTCGGCGGGAGGAGTTACGTATTGTCACTCCACACGAACCCAACATCCCAACATCATATTGACCAAACAACAATGTAGCAGTAGACAAGATTGTAACACCAAATTATCAACAACAACATCAATAAAAATGTAACTACAACATTGTAACAGTAAATTATCAAATATCATAACATAGAGAAATTAAATTAAATGTAGACATAGAATAAGATAAATAAATAAAAACAAAAGAAATGATTCTACGTACATATTTTTACTTTCACACATTTATAATATTACATTTAGATAAACCATTTCTTAGAATTATAATCATACAATGTAATGAATAAATAGAGAACAAACAATATGATTATAATTCTAGTACTGCATTTACATTTTTACATTTTTGTTTAGTATAACGATATAATATATATGATGGTTCAACGAATATAAGAATCAGAATTATTGTAACTTTTAAATAGAAAGGAACTAAATAAAAATTTGTTAAAGAATAAAATAAAAAGTATTTTATAAAAAAAACCCACCACGACTGCCTTAAACTTTAACTCGGGCCTCAGATGATCAATAAGTATTGCCAATATGATATTGTCAATGTTGGAAAAAACTACTGACAAACAGCAATCGTCTCAGACGATCAATACTATTGGCAATATTCTTAAATGTCAAACAATAAAAAAAAATTTATTTTCAGGTAATTACTCCACTTTGAACCATGTCAGACAAAAGTAAAGCTTGTGTAGCCATTATTTTGGCTTTGTCAATAAAAAAAAAATCGAAAGTAAAAGAACAGAATATGGTCTAGGGAGTGGCTATTAAAAAGAAATAAGTTTTCACATCTAAATTTTTAAGTGAAATACGGTTATCTACGCCAAAAGATGTGCGTAACTATTTTCGAATGAGTAGTGCTTTTTACGAAGAGCTGCTAAGTTTAGTAGGTCCAATCGTTTTTAAAAGAGTCACTGTAATGCGACAAGCTATTTCGGTTGAAGAACGATTAGCATTAACCCTCAGGTTTTTAGCTACTGGAAGGTCATTTGAATGCCCCAAATATTCTGCTATTGTAGCTCCAAACACGATAAGTCAAATAGTTATGGAATCATGCGAGGCAATTATTTCCACTTTAAAAGATTATATAAGGGTAAGTAAAAGAAATAAAATTGTCTAAAAATAATTCATATACGTATTTAATTCATATCACATTGTTCATATTAATTAATTCAGTCAGGTATCATCACAGTAATTATGTATACAGGGTGTCCGGGTTTGGGATGCTGAACCGTCATGGGGTGATTCCTTGGTTCATTCTGAGAAACAAATCGTATGTGGAGGGGGGATTCATTTTTGATATCATTTGAGATACAGGGTGTTTAAAAAAATTAGTTCAGAAAAAAAGTACACCCAAATATTAAACTGTAACTTCCAAAATATTTATCGGAGAGCAACCAACTTAGTCTTATTTGGTTGGTGATCGTATAGGCTATTATTAAGGTTATCTTGTATCTGCATCCGTTTAAGAGCTATGGTGATTTAAAGTAAAAAAAAAATATTTGTTTTTTATAAAATCGAGTTTTTCTCAAAAAAAACCGTTATAATTTTTTCTTTTGTTTTTTTAATTTTAATTTGTCATGATCTCCTAAAGGTATAAAAGGTGCTCAAAATGTCCTCCTTGTGATTGAATACATGCTAATATTCGTTTAAGTATGCCTTTGGTTATTTCAATTCTTGGTAATTCTTCCCTTATCTGTTGTGCTGCTGTGTGTATTCGTTGTATAAGTTCTTCTTTTGTTTCAATTTCTTTGGAGTATACAAGCGCCTTCATCCTTCCCCATATATAAAAAATCCAATACCGTCAGATCGGGGGATCTTGCAGGCCAATGAATTGGACCATTTCTTCCAATCCAATTATTTGGATAATTTTCGTTAAAAAAAGGTGCACCATCATGTTGGTATGTATGTGAGAATCTACTTAAAATGGGAACATCATCAAAAAGGAGTGGCAAATCGTTTTGTAAGAATTGTAAATAACGTTCACCATTTAATCTAGGTGGTAATATGCTTGGTCCAATTAATTTATCGCCAATTACACCAGCCCCTACGTTTACACTGAATCGGTGCTGAAATTATATTTGTTTTTTTGAATGAGGATTTTCAGCAGCCCACGTGTGTAGATTGTGAAAGTTTGTTATGCCATCTCTTGTGAATTGAGATTCATCCGTCCATAGGATACGTTTCACAAAACTTGCATTGTCCAAATTCCTTTCCATCAACAAATTACAAAACTCCAATTTTGTAGTGCGGTCTATCGGTAATAGTTGTTGAACGGGTGTTGTATGGTATGGATGAAGATTCTCCTTGTGCAATACTTGATGAATTCGATAGCGAGAGACGTTTAATTGTAAAGCGAGCCTCCTTATGCTAATAGAAGGATTTGCTGTTACATTACGGATTATACCTTCGTCGACATCTAAATGGTTTGGTGAGACTGAATGGGGATCCGCCCGGGTATTCGTTCTTGTTACGATATTTGGCAGTCTCCTATGAAAATTTATAAATACTCTTGCGCCAGGAATGCGACGTGTTGGAAATCTGAGTTGATATTCATTGCGAGCTCGTTACCATCCCAAAAGCCCATTACCGTCGCAAAATCCGTAAACAAAATGGATATCAATGTACTCCTCACCTGAGAACTGTGCCATTATAATATTAATTTTATTAAATTAATTAAAATTTTGATTCACAACACTGATACAACACTAGATATTATCTCGAAACTAATGACTGAATCTGAAAATATTTAGTTTTTGTTTTTTCAACATTTAAACAAATGAGTTGATAATCATCGCCTACTGTTTTACAGATCAAAATAAAATTGGTAAAATATTAACACTATAACATCTCTTAATTAGATTGAGAATAAACGGAATACGAAGAAAAGTATGGCACGTGGGTACAAGTAATGTATTGGGGGATTGTAGAGGAGATCATGACAAATTAAAATTAAATAAACAAAAGGAAAAATTATAACGGTTTTATCTTTAAATCACCATAGCTCTCAAACGGATGCAGATACAAGATAACCACTTAACCTTAATAATAGGCTATACGATTACCAACCAAATAAGACTAAGTTGGTTGCTCTCCGATAAATATTTTGGAAGTTACAGTTTAATATTTGGGTTACTTTTTTTCTGAACCAAATTTTTTAGACACCCTGTATCTCAAAGGATATCAAAAATGGATCCCCCCTCCAAATACGATTTGTTTCTCAGAATGAACCAAGGAATCACCCCATGACGGATCAGCATTCCAAACCCGGACACCCTGTATATATGTAGTCGTTTAAGTTCCTAATTCATTGTAAATCTCTATCGCAATCTTTATCGGTATAATATTGTGTAGCGTAGTTATTATTACATTCCAACGTTACCCTACTGCTGGCGCTGAATAAGGACTGTGTGGGTGATACATTTGTTTCCAAATATTCGGTTCTATATTCATTAATTGATAAAGAATACCGGTTTAACATTCCCAGTTCTACTTCCGTTAAAATTTCATTAATAAATTTATCGGCCCAAATCTTTTGTTCGCCTTTCATTCTTTTCAATTTCAAACTCCAACTTTTTGCGATTGCTTCTTCTTCCCCATCATTATTTTTTAAATATTCACAAGCGATGCTTAACAATTCGGTTGTTTTATCGACCTGTTTAACTGACGCTGCTTTTGGCTTTTTTTGAGATGTATTTTTAGCAACGGAAGATTGCGAAATAATCTCACATTCCGACATCTCTTCACATTCGTTATATTCGATGTCCTAGAAACATACAATTTATGTTGTGTTCATACATTAATGTGATATATGTATGTATTATGTAATTGCAATAAATTTTAATAGTATTAATTTTCTTTGTAGATTCCTCAATCCGAATCAGAGTGGAAAGAAATATCTACCGAATTTGGGATCAAATGGAACTTTCACAATGCTATAGGGGCTATAGACGGAAAACACATCCGTATTAAGAAACCAGATAACTCGGGTTCACTCTATTATAATTACAAAGGATTCTGTAATGGCTATTGTGAATGCCAATTATGAATTTGTATCTGTGGACGTCGGAGTAAATGGCCGTATTTCCGATGGCGGGGTGATTAAACATACGCAATTTTGGCGTTTATATGAGAGTAACCAATTACGGATTCCCACTCCGTCAACAATACCACATACGCACAATAAATTCCCATATGTTGTTGTTACCGACGAGGCATTTGCTTTACTGCCAAATTTTATGAAGCCCTACGGTCAGTCAAATTTGAAGATACGGAAACGAGCATTCAATTACAAGCTCTCTCGTGCCAGAAGAGTGGTAGAGAACGCTTTTGGCATGATGGTGTCAAAATTCAGAGTAGTACAAAATCAAATTAACCTTAACCCTGCAAAAGCTAGTACCATTACCATGGCTTTCTGCTACCTTCATAACTATCTTGTAAACAAAAATAGAACTAGCTACATGAAAGAAAATTTGTTAGTGGAAAATATTTCAACCGGTGTAATTGAGAGAGGAGTAGAAACGGCCAACGTTCACCTAACTTCAATTCAAAAGGGACACTTCGTAAATTCGTCCATAGTTGCAAAAAATGTAAGAGACAGTTTTGCAAATTATTTTAAGGATGAGGGCAAAGTGCCATGGCAGGATGATATCCTTAATATTAATAAGGGAAATAAATAACATATTAACATTATACACATTTATAATAAAATTACAATAGGTTTTAATCTTACCGGTACATTTTCAGAAGATCTAGACAGAGCGACATAACCAGATGAAGATTCTTTTAAAAAACTCAGTTCTTTAAATGCCCAACATTTAAGTTTGTACACTTTATCGGCATCGTTACCAGATCGTTTAGATACTTCGATTTTTCTCAACTCTTTTCTATAGTTTGTCCTCAACGAGTTAATTTTTTTTTTACATCATCTCTATTTGATCCTTTTTTTATAGTTTTGTAAATTTCTAACAATTTATCGTATGAAAGATTTTTTTTATCTTTATTGGTATAATCTTTCGATGTAATATCCCACAAAACTGGAAGTTCTCTATACGTGCTAATAAAGCTAAATCATGCTTCCTGATTATCGGAGGTTTCTGGTATATCGCTGTTGGTTTCCCTAGATGCTTGACTTGTTCTCTCTGTAAATTCCATACCGCGCATGTAGTACATATGTATTATATTTTATAAATTTAATTTTATGTTTATATTTGCATAAATACGCTGTACATATATATGTAATTATTTCGCTTTGTTAATTATGTACACCAAACTCAAAAATTGACAGCTCTTCGCATTGATATTTTGTCAATAAAGTATCTCAGAAGATCAATAATACTATTGTAAATATTTTATCAATATTAAAAATATTTTGGTTTTCATCAAACCATCGTCACAATATTTTGTGTATTGACAATCCTTCAATTATTGTCCTCACATGCGCAATAGTATTGCCAATACTGAAATATTGGCAATACTTATTGATCATCTGAGGCGCGCATTAAAGGAGTAGGTAGTAGCTACATAATTTTGTTTATTGTTTAAAATAAGTTTAATCGATGTAGCTAAGGAAAATTATAATTGTGCAGTGAAGAATCAAATCAATGTTTTGTAGTGAGCGGATAAATATGCATACGAGTATAACTGTGCGATAAAGCACTTGGGTATATTTTCCGAATTATTGTTTTAACTGAATTTTGAAACGGTTAAAAGTATTTTACAAGGAATTTGATTATTGAATGAAATTAATTTTCTTCCGGTAAATAAAATTAGGTAAGTATTGACTTACATATAAATGTATAAATTCAATAGAAATGTTACTAAACTAAACCAATGTTCTCTTTTCGGTTTAGAACTTTTTTTCTAAATTGGTTAACCCTTCAGAGATTCACTAAACTCTTTAGAAAAAGCTACTGGGTACCAAAGAGTTCAAATTAGAAATTCGGTGAAACAAGAGAACAAACTCTAAGCAACTAAAAATGTACAAAAGCGTGTTCGAGGCGGAGGTCGCAAACCAATCTTTCTAAATATTGAAAAAAAAATCATTGAATGGTTCAAGGGCCAACTAACAAAAAATCTGATTGTAACAAATAATTTATTTCGTCGTGAATCGAAGAGAATAGCAGATGCTTTACCAAATCAACCCAATATGTTTGCTGGAAGTAATAAATGGATACGAGGTGTTTGCAGGAGGAACCGAATAATTTCTAGAAAAATTACTCACCAAAGCCAGCAAGACAACTGCATACCAGAAATATTACAGAATAAGGTAAACGAGTACATTATTCCGATTTATCAAAAAACATTATAATATGGACGAAACTCCTTGTTTAAAATGTCGCACAACCCTAATTTACATTTTAAAGAAGAAAAAACTATTCACGGGTTGAATACCGGACACTCTAAAAATCGATTTGCAATAGTTCTGTATATTTCTGCAGCTGGGATTGTAGTTCGGACGCTCTTAACTTTAAAAGGTTTAAATAAAGTGCCCAAGATAAATATTCCGAAAAATATTGATGTTGCAGTCAGTACGTATGGTTGTATGACAACTGAACTATTGGTTCGATGGATAAACAATTGTTCTTCAAAACGTGGTGGTATCGCAAACGTAAAATCGTTGCTGGTAATGGATTCGTATGAATTTTACTTGCGTAAAGAAGTTCAGGATAAATTAAAGCGAACATGCAATACAGACGTTTTATACATACCACCAAAAACGACCTCCTTTTTACAATCACTTGACGTCTCTGTGAATTATCTATTTAAAATCGCAATGCGGTCAGCATGGGATGTTTGCTTGTCTAATGCACCAGAAGAGTTCACAGCAAAAGAATATCGTAAAAAACCTTCACATCAGGACGTAATAAAATTCGTCGCAAGTTCTGTAAAGAAAATTTCGCTTGATATCGTAAAACGATCATTCGAATGTTGCCCCATAGGTCACTTTGGAAACAAAATTCCATTCCTCACCGTGTTAAATCCTAAGCCAACGAGAATTGGTGGATTAATGATCCTGTGGAGGTGGATCATTTAGAAAATTCTAGTGACACCGAAAATGTATCCAGTGATGACTGTAGCGAAAACACCATTAGTGATTAATGAATCGCGGTTTAAAATTTCATAACATTTTGTTTATCAATGGTTAAATTTCATGATGGTTTATAAAATCCTGGAATGTTTGGAAAGGACATATTCCATAATATCGGATGGCAGATCTATCGATTTTTAGCCGCTCGAGAAAATGAATGGTTGTCAATGCTGCAATGGTACTTACATATAAGCACCAGTATAAATTAAAATGCCGATCAGAGCATACATTTCCACCAATTAGGTTTCGTACCATTCTCGGTGTTTTTCTGTTGTTTTGCTATTATTCTTTTATATTGATCTCAGCCACGATAATATTCACCAATATTTCTGGGATGATTTTTTAACCAGGTAGTGGTTTGATTTATTACTGTTTAAACTCGTAGTAGGAGAAAGTTGCGTGTTCTGGTTACAATCGAAGGTTTAAGCTCCATTTTCGGATAGTTTTTTTTTTATTTTGGGCATAGTACCACATACCAGCGTCTGTTTCATTATCCTCAACAGTGACAGTTTTAACATTTTCTTATTCAGTGACAAGTTGAAAATGTTAATCGTCATCAAAATTGATGTTGATTGCAATTGATTGTTGTAATCACAAATGTTTATCGACTCAGCGTGTTCATGCTGATCGCCATGACAAGGTATTTTTTACTACTAAGCATCTTGAATTACTAGTTCAACGATCGTTCGAAATATCGGTAACGGTAAAACAATACAAAAGTAAAATGAGGGAAAATATCAGGAATAGGTAGGAACCTACATATATATTGTATCAGAGACGGGTAGTGTCGAAAACTATAGTATTTGTGGCACAGTTTATGACACGTTTTGACACGAGTTCTTCAGTCTTTCAAAATCTTTGTTTTCGACATTTTTTGACAGGACTTTTTGATAGCTTGAAAAACTGAAAAATGTACAATTTTAGTGTCATTTACGTTCAAAACTGTTTCAACCGTTAGTTAGAACAGTTTCTAAATTTACCGGTATATTTCAGTAATGTGCTCACAAAACAATAAGAATATTTTATTTCCTCTTTTTTCCAATGTCACACGCGCAGCTTTTGACACTTTCCGACAGTTTTTGACAGTTTTTGATCATAATTTAAGGGTTTTGACCTATTTTTGAAATTATTTTCGAAAACTCAGATTTTTTAGTGTTTTTATCAAAAACGATGTAATACCGAGACGTCTCGTGAACATTTATTTTCAAAAAATAAAAAAACAACAACAACAAATGGAAAATACAGTTGAACTGTAATAACTTTACCAACTTAATCTCTTTAAATCAGACTCTCTGCTGTTAATTTCTTCTTACCTCTTACTTCTTCTTGATTTGCGTTTGACTTTGAATTGAGTTTGCTCTACGAGTATAAAAATATAAAAAACAAATCGAACAAAAATTCGTGTTTTCTCACTACTTTTATGTGTGAGTACGTACATCAATTCATACAAAATTTGTGATAGTTTGCTACAAATAAATAAAAAACATTATGCTAGATACGTTTATGTTATTGGTTTTGGATCTTTTAACCTTTATTTAACCTTTTCCCGACTGAATAAAAAAAACTACATATTTCGGCTGGAGTTCATATTTTTTATATGAAAATAAAGCGAATTAATGTTACTAACAACATAAGAAAAAAAATATAAATCCGAGTTCCTTCCTGATTGGCCATATTCCAGAACTTCATCTAAAAATCATTTGAATGTCCCATTTCCATCATACAAGTCGAATTTCATCAAAATAGTTCAAGAAATATCCAAGTTCCATCCTACTTGGCCATATTCCAGAACTTCATCTAAAAATCATTTGAAGGTCCCATTTCCATCATACAAGTCGAATTTCATCAAAATCATTCAAGAAATATCCAAGTTCCATCCTACTTGGCCATATTCCAGAACTTTATCTAAAAATCATTTGAAAATCCCATTTCCGTCGTACAAGTAGAATTTCGTCAAAATCGTTCAAGAAATAGCCAAGTTCTATCCTACTTGGCCATATTCTAGAACTTCTTCTAAATATCATTTTAGAATCCCATTTTTATCGCATTTGTCGAATTTATCTAAATCGTTCAAGAAATATCCAAGCTCCATCCTACTTGGCCATATTCCAGAACTTCATCTAAAAATCATTTTAAAATCCCATTTCCGTCGTACATGTAGAATTTCATCATAATCGGTTTAGAAATAACCGAGTTCCTTCCTAATTGGCCATATCCCAGAACTTTATCTAAAAATGATTTGAAGGTCCCATTTCTATCATTCAAGTCGAATTTAATCAAAATCGGTCAAGAAATATCCAAGTTCCATCCTACTTGGCCATATTCCAGAACTTTATCTAAAAATCATTTGAAGGTCCCATTTCCATCATACAAGTCGAATTTAATCAAAATCGTTCAAGAAATATCCAAGTTCCATTCTACTTGGCCATATTCCAGAAATTTTTCTAAATATCATTTTAGAATCCCATTTCTATGGCACTTGTCGAATTTCATCAAAATCGTTCAAGAAATAACCAAGTTCCATTCTACTTGACCATATTCAAGAACTTCATCTAAAAGTTATTTGAAGATCCCATTTCCGTCGTACAAGTAGAATTTCGTCAAAATCGTTCAAGAAATAGGCAAGTTCCATCCTACTTGGCCCTATTACAGAACTGCATCTAAAAATCAAACTTGAAGGTCCGCACGTGTCAAGTTTCATCAAAATCGGTTAAGAAATAGACAAGTTACATAATACTTGGCTATATTCTAGAACTTCATCTAAAAATCATTTGAAGATCCCATTTCCATTGTACAAGTCGAATTTCATCATAATCGGTTTAGAAATAGCGAAGTTCCATTCTACTTTGCCATATTCCCGAACTTCATCTAAAAATTATTTGAAGATCCCATTTCCGTCGTACAAGTAGAATTTCGTCAAAATCGTTCAAGAAATAGCCAAGTTCCATCCCCCTTGGCCATATTACAGAACTGCATCTAAAAATCAAACTTGAAGGTCCCATTCCCATCATACAAGTCGAATTTCATCAAAATAGTTCAAGAAATATCCAAGTTCCATCCTACTTGGCCATATTCCAGAACTTCATCTAAAAATCATTTGAAGGTCCCATTTCCATCATTCAAGTCGAATTTAATCAAAATCGTTCAAGAAATAGCCAAGTTCCATCCTACTTTGCCATATTCCAGAACTTTTTCTAAATATCATTTTAGAATCCCATTTCTATCGCACTTATCGAATTTCATCAAAATCGTTCAAGAAACATCCAAGTTCCATTCTACTTGGCCATATTCTAGAACTTCATCTAAAAATTATTTGAAGATCCCATTTCCGTCGTACAAGTAAAATTTCGTCAAAATCGTTCAAGAAATAGCCAAGTTCCATCCTAATTGGCCATATTCCAGAACTGCGTCTAAAAATCAAACTTGAAGGTCCCATTTCCATCATACAAGTCGAATTTCATCAAAATAGTTCAAGAAATATCGAGGTTCCATCCTACTTGGCCATATTCCAGAACTTCATCTAAAACTCATTTGAAGGTCCCATTTCCATCGTACAAGTCGAATTTCATCATAATCGGTTGAGAAATAGACAAGTGCCATACTACTTGGCCATATTCCAGAATCTTATCTAAAAATCATTTTGGAATCCCACATTTAGTCAGTATCGTATTTAAATGTATATTGCTGGTTGGCCACAATAAATAACCCATAACCCAATGAAAACCCATCGTTAGTTTGTTAATAAAGAAAAAAACAAATAGACATATATTCCCTTTATTCACCGGTCGTGATTCAGTTAATACCAGTTCAGCTCTAAATATGTAAACAAATGTTCATTTTTTGTTTTATGACGACACTCAATTCTAGTATTAAAGGAGACCTTTAAATTACAACCAACAACAAGTACAAAAACGAAAAATAAAAGAAACACAAAAATGTTTCATTCGATTTTTCTCTATTTATTACAAACACGTGGCAGAATTGTGTGACGTCACGAACACGTGACTCGAAGCATCGAGCTAACCTTGCTTGAATCATGCTCACCGGTGTACCAGCGCATACTAACTAGTTTAATACACGAAAATTTTTCTGAATACATATTTTTGAACTTGCTCAAAACAATCTCGTATTAGTTGAAGAGTAAATTTACTCAAAGAGAGAATTATGTTTTTGTGGTTTTAAGTAAATTGCGTAGGGGCTCACTGTATTGTTCGAAATAAAATTTCTACACCCAAATAGGTATTTTCTACACCCAACTAATTTGAATGTTTATTTATTCGACATGAGACGTCTCTATGAAATCTACTATCGTTTTTGGTTTTTATGTACATACAATACAGATACAAAAAGTGAATAACAAAGCAGTTTCTCTCTCAGTCTCACTTACTAATTAGTCGAAAAATTGCACAACATATCACAGACATATACATTCATAGATTTGGGGTCATTTGGACCTCAGCGCACAGAATTGCGCTTGGTTTATTTCAGACTATGGTAATTACCAAATTTACCAAGTAATTTGGGTCCGCTTTTCATTGTATTGCTTGTATAAGATATTATAGGGCATGGGCCATTTAAATAATAAGAAACGTATTTTTTTTAATTGTAAAATCGACTGGGGTTAATTTGACCCCAATACACATAAAGAAAGTTAAGAGAGTACGTATCAGGAGAGTAAGTATTATTTTGTTTTCGCATTTTTGCTTCACACGAATACATCACACATATATGTACACGATATGGGTTACCATACAAATTATATAAAAAATACGATTTATTCCCAGGTTTCAATCTGTATAGTTAGCTAATTTGTGCCCTGATCCAATTAAAGCAACTGATGAAATTTCCAAGAAAAAGGAAGTCAACAATATGCAAAGTTTCCCAAACATACTTAAGCAACTTGTCATTGTCGTCATTTCATCAAACTGATTTTCCATAATTTTTCGTAAAAAATTTACATTTTTCTTAACTTTTTCAATTTTAATTTTCTGATTCTTTTGTATCGTGTTCGGGATCTTCTTCCTCTTGTAAATTTCAACAAATGTCACCCATGAGTGTATGGCGTGTGTGCATATGTATGGATCGATGTACACGCCATTTTATTAGACGAAACATACATTTTGTTTTAATTTATTATTGATTCATAAACATTTTAATTATTATGTAATAAGTATTTATTTTTTTTGTAACATGTTTTGTTTATTTATTTATTTTATCACTACCATATTTGTGTTTTGTTTTTTAGTAAATTTATTTATTTATTTATTAGACGAGCGCGCGTGCGCTCATCACAATATCCGAGACGAGACTGAAATTTTATTTGATTTTATTTTGTCTTGTCCGTCGTTGTCTGGAAGAGGCAGTAGCCCAGTTGTCCGTTTTTGTATTGGTGTTTCCGTTTGCGTTCCTGTCTGTTCGTGTTTTGTTCTGACCGTATGGCGGCAAACACATGTGTGAATGCGTGAACCGCCACAACTGCATGTAGCTTTTGCCGCTGTACCAATGTTCGAGCCTTGCCGTCAGTCACTTGGTAAAAACGCTCATCGGATTCGGCTGATGATTGTTCGGCAAATTTTTCTACATATGGCAATGCAAAAAATATGTTTTCAATAACATTCGAACGTTTATATCCGTGATCACAAGACAAAATCGCTTAAGTCAAATTTGATAATTTTTCTAGAGAGGTAGAAAAACTTGAATATTAAATTCATTTTTGAGTTATGCTGACTAAAGCTACTATGGCTTGCGACCGCAACATTTGTCCACAAGACAATATTACTGTGAAAATGTAAAGTGAAATTTAGTGAAGTTAGAAGAGGGATAGAAAACGTTGAATATTGAAAATAATTTTTGTCTTAAATCGACTTAGGCGATTTTGTCTTGTCACATTATTATGAAAAGCGGTCAGCATATTTTCAATATGTTTGCGCCAATTATCGGATCGATTAATTCCGAGAACATTCTGAATAACTACTTTTACATATTTTGATGCCACAAGCTCTCGCTCACTGCGACGAACATGAGGACCATTAAGTATTCCTGTAATAAAAACATGATGCGAAATAAAATTTCAACGAGTAGTTAGTTATATATAGTTTCAACGATGTTGTCGTGTCGCAATCTAATGTTCTCACTAAAGCCCAGTTCCATTCGTTGTATTGGTCGCCTTCAAAACGTGTATTCCACAAGCACATAAAACACATGTTTTTAGTATAACCCAATTGCATGCCTTTTCAAAGAGCTATCACTGAGTGTAATTGGAACTCAATTTTTTGAGTTGGTAACGTGGCGGAGAACTGCCTTCAAACTGCTTTTCGAGGAATCGATAAACAATCGCCAATCTTCGGAATTATATGCACGGTGTATTATGGAAACCAAACCACGAATAACAGTGCAAAAAGCGAGTAAATTATTCTCAAATGATTTCAAAAAATGCGTAAAATGACGATGACGATTTATTGATCCAACCATATCCCTACATTTGGAGCCAAAATGTTGACTTGTTTAAAATCCTTTGACAAAATAATGGATTCAGTTTCAGGCGGCGTACCATAACATCCAAACGATTTTGCGAGATTTCAATGTGATTGCATGGCGCAGTGGCATTTGATGGTTGATACATTGACAAGTCTTTCTCCGATTTCATCAGATTCAAATATTCATGGTAAATATTCTTCAGTTGGGTTGTATCTTTCCGGAACAGGAATTTCATCTGAATGCGTCAGTGGTAACTGAGCATATGTCGTTCCAGTGTTTGTCAAAGAACCAATTTTTTTTCTGTTTGTACCGAGAATAAAATTCACGCACCCATAACATTGAACTGGATCATGTACTTGTTTATTTATCCATATCATCGGAATACCAAATGACATTGCGGCTTCCGTATTTTGCCATCTATGCAGATGAAAATGCATCTTTTTTTTCCTTTATTTAATATTACAACTGATTTACAAATCATTTAGTAATTTATCTTTCTTAAATGAAGATTCACATTTGACGGGCAGTAGCCCAATGGTTACTCCCATTTGAATTTACATAATAATTATTTTTCTCTATCCTAATTAAATACAACTGCCCAATTCCAAAGATTTCTGCCTTTGAAGTCTTCTTACTGCATTGGTGGTATCCAACAACTCGTATGTCTGCATTTTGATGCCGAGATATCCGCTAAATGTGTTTCTTCGCATGATTTTGTATTTCTTCACTTACATATTCCATGTTTAAGTCCCTATGGAGGTTATCATTTCTAATGTATCATGGTGCGTTTACAATGCCACGCAGCACTATGTTTTGAAAACATTGAATCATTTGTACATTTGTCTTCTTGGTGCAACCCCAAAGTTGAATACCGTAGGTCCATACTGGTTTAAGTATTTGCTGATATAATAGCAATTTGTTATGTATTGTAAGCTCAGAGTTTCTACCTATTAGCCAATACATTTTCCTATACACCAGAGTCTCGCTATGCGTTTATTCCATGTGCGTCTATTCGCTCTTGCGTCGGCTAAAAAAACGTTAAATTAATTAACGAATTATTATTAATAAAGTGACATTATTTATATTATTTATCATACATATTTGTTTTATTTTAAATTCTATGTGGATTAATCTTCCGCAATACTTTTCGGCCACAAATATTTTAAATTGTTCGATATGCGTCGAAATTCAGTTTGCGTCTCTCCGTGTGGAACCGAACAGGGACGCAAAGCGGGACCTTGGTGTATTTGATGTTCAATTCTTCTTTTTTTTTTTTAACATGCTCTTTCCATCTAAGCTTGCAATCGAGAGTCATGCCGAGGTATTTGGCTGTATTTGCATTTGGAATCGGCCTTGAATTAAGTTTCCCTGGAATCCAGTTAACTTTCTGGTTTGTGAAGTTTACGTGAACCGACTTTGCTTCGTTTAGGCTAATGCGCCATTTCTTTGTCCAATTACTCACTGTGTCGGTTGCTTTTTGAAGTTTGGTCGTTGCTTTTGATATACACTTTCCAGTCGCCAGAATAGCTCTATCGTCTGCAAATGTTGCTATGGTGGCACCATCTGTATTTGGAATTTCTCTGGTGTACAGGATGTACAATATAGGACCCAGTACGCTACCCTGTGGTATGCCTGCTGATATTCTCTTTAGTTCAGAGTACTCTCGGTTATATTTTACACGGAAATGTCGGTCTGCGATATAAGATTTAAGAATTTGATAGAATTGCTTAGGTAGATCTCGATGCAATTTAAATTCAAGTCCTTGGTACCAAACTTTGTCGAAAGCTTGTGCTACATCTAAGAAGATGCTGGAGCATATCTTCTTATTCTCAAGTGCGTCTTCGATTATATCCGTTATTCTGTGAACTTGTTCTATCGTAGAGTGATTTTCTCTAAATCCAAATTGGTGTGGTGGAATCAAATTTCTCTCTTCTATTATTGGCTTGAGTCTCTTGAGCAGTAATTTTTCAAATAAGTTTGAAATTACAGGAAGTAGTGAAATCGGTCTGTACGACTTTTTATCGTTCGCTGGTTTGCCTGGTTTGGGGATCATAATTACTTCAGCAACCTTCCATTGTCGTGGGACATATTTTAGTCTGCAGACAACATTGATAATTTGTACCAATTTTCGTAGTCCCTTCTCGGGAATGGCTTTTACGACTTGTCCAGTAGTTAAATCATATCCTCCTAGAGCTTTTTTTGCATTCAAATTACACTTGATCTCATTTTTTAATTCGTGTAATGTTACACATCGAATATTATATTCATCAATTTTGCTATCTGTTATTATGTTTTCATCTGCTGTTTGCCTAGGTAACGGTTGAAAGGTTTCTTCCAAGTGAGCTGCAAATAAAATAGCTTTTTGCTTGTCGCTTTTGGCCCAGGTTCCTTCCCCATTTTTAATAGGCGGCACATGCATTTTGGTTCTTTTTAATCCCTTTGTTGCTTTCCAAAGAGAGTAATCAGTATCTTTATGTTCGGTGAGACCTTTTAAGTACTTGTTAATAGTTTCGTTCTTAATTTCTTGGTATTTCTTGCCTTCCGTTTCTCTCTAACTAACTCTTTGATCTCAATAGGATAATTTTGATTCCTACGGGATTCGGTGTGACTAGCAGGAGAACTTTCCCATGCTGCTTATTGATTGGTACTGTTAAATACCTCTAGTTCGTCTTCCAACTGTACCGGTGTTTTAATCGGCACTCGTAGATTTATTTGCATTTCAATTAGTTCTTGGAATAGGTCCCAGTTAGTTCTATTATTTGTTAATTTAGGCAGGTTATCCTTATTAATTATCATTGTGCTGAGTGTCATGATAACAGGTGTATGATCGGAATATATCCCCTCGCTGTTTTCAATGCATATGTAATCCTCGAAGATCCCTTTCGTTACATAGAAATCAATGAGATCTGGTATTTTATTTATATCAGCAGGCCAGTATGTTGGTTTACCTCCAGAGTGGTACTCGCAGTTATTTATTCGTCCGACTTCGAATAGCTCTTTTCCTTTATGGGTTGTAAGTCTTGATCCCCAATAGGTGTTTTTTGCATTAAAGTCGCCACCAATAATAAAATTGGATCCTAGTGATCTAAAGAGTCTATTATAATCTTCTTTTTTTAGATTATAGCGTGGAGGGCAGTAGATAGTGGAAATACTGTATTCATTATTATTGTTAGTTTCAACTTTTATGGTTTTAACTTGCATACTTTCTTCTTCTATACTAGATTCTTCATCGTGTTTGAGATTCTTTTTCACTATTACTGTTGATCCTCCTCTGAGTTTTCCTCCTGGATGAACAGCATGGCAACATTCATAATCACGTATTTTAATAAATGATGTTTTTGTCAAATGGCTCTCCGATATAAGGCATATGGTATATTTATTTTTTCTAAATTTAGAAAAATGTCTAGCTCTGGAACATGTTGCGCTAGTCCGTTCGCGTTCCAGGTGACAATTCTTAATGTCCTGCTCATTTTAATATATGAGGGCTGTTGCCTCGTTCAAGGTTTGATGCATATCTAGACGCTTATATAAAGCTTCTAGACCAAGTTCTTGCTTTGCTAGCCGTATATTTATGGCTTCTATGCTTCGACAAATCCTTTCAAGGGGGTTATTATTCATAGCATTAGATGATTGCTGTACAATTTGTGAATAACTTTTCCGCTCTGTACCTATACTTGGTGCTTTTGGCTTCGCTTCGGTTTTAGTTGGTTTCTCTTCTCTGGTAACCTTAGGGTTTTGAGGTGCTTGGTGCTTGGTGCTTTTGGCTTCGCTTGGGTTTTAGTTGGTTTCTCTTCTCTGGTAACCTTAGGGTTTTGAGGAAACTGATGCATTTTGTTTCTTAGCCTTTGAAGTTCTTTGGCTACTTCACAGCCTCTATAATTTGCAGGATGATGCCCTTTACAGTTTATACATTTTGCAGGGGTGTTTCTTCTTCCTATACACTCTTTCGCGTTGTGTTTTCCAGCACATTTTACGCATCTTGGCTCCCGTCTGCAATAATTTTGCGTGTGATTGAAACCTTGGCATTTTTTGCATTGAGGTATTAGCCTCGTGTTTTTCTTTAGCGGTTCTATTTTAACCCTCATATTGAGAATTGCTTTGATGTTGAAGATGTTTTCAACTTTCTCCTTTTTGTTAAACGTAAGCATGAAGAGTGGAAGCCCCCTTTTTTTACTTGATTGTTCTCACCTCTCTCTCGTTTTAGGATGTTTACTGCATCTTCTATTTGCAGATCTTTTGCCTTTAGGCCCTAAATTATGTCCTTCTTCTTATACGTTGGATGAAGGCCTCTGGCCATAACCTTAATTGCGCGTTCGTTTTTATCTTCGTATGAGATCCATTCTTTACCTTCCGCATTGAGCTTTGTATCGGAATCTGGTGTATTGATTTTCCACACGTTATTGTTTAGTGACACTACACTTTATTCCTTAGCTGTCACTGATTTCATTATAGATTGTATACTAGCAAATTCTGTTATGCCGATTACATTAATTGGCGGAGCAGCCTTTTCTTTCGGTACAACCTTTTGTTGCCGATTTTGTTGCTGTTGCTGGTGAGCTCATTTGGTATTAGTATCACCAGTTACTAATACATTAGCTTGCGAATGATCTCCAACTTCAGGCGAGAATTCTGCTTTTCGTTTTTTGGTAGGTCTTTTCTTCCTTTTCAGTACCCAATCTGTTTCTCTTATGAGATCCTCTTCATCAGTATGGAACTCATTGTTGTAACATGTGTGAGTACCTGCTTCATTATAACAAGTTAGCGGGTTTTTAGAAATCTCCATTGGTTTGGGCTTCTTTAATTCTTCATTTTCTTTTTTTAGTTTTTCAATTTCGCTTCTTAGTTGGTTAAAAGTACATCTACTTCACTGAGTTTTCGACAGAGTTCAGCGTTTTCGTCTTTCTGCTAATTTGCAGAGTTAGTATGATTGTTTGGTGATCTTAACAACATTGAACTTCTTTCGAATGGGTTTAGCAATGAAAATGCATGCCGCACGAACAATAGCGTCCAATTTATACCACTAATAACATTTTGTGAAAAGTACAGTCGTTATAAATCAGCGGTTTTATAACTTATTTTGCGGCGATTGGTTATACATAATTTTAATATTTCCACACACATAACAAAAACAATTGAGTTTAAACATCTATCCATATTTCACTAGATTTCACAAGCCGATTTTCACTTTATTTTTTGTGTTCTTTTGTCACTTTATATATTTAAATGAAAAACTTTTTATTTTTTATTTTATATTGTAGTTTTTATTTCTTCCTTATTGTGACAATTTTTTAACTTTTTTAGAAATATCGATTTCGAGAATAATCTCTTTTTCGGTTTCTTTTTTACTACTATTACATAATTTATTTTGAAGCTGGTTATGTACTGTTGCTATGCGCAAGGCTGGGCAAATTACATTACACTGAGTAATTAAAATACTTTTCCGAGTTACAGCAAACTCAGTAATTAAAATACAAATTACAATTACTTTCGAATGGAGTAATTAAAATACAAGTTACAATTACTTTGAATTGTCATTTGTAATTAAAATACAAATTACAATTACTTTTGATAAATTTGATTTGACAAAATTCATTTAGTGAAAAAACGTATCATTAGAAAAAGATTATTATGATAAGTTTTATGCTGATGACTCTGGAACCAAATTTTAATAAGCCTTGTAAAAATTTAAATAAGAAATTTCAAAAACTGGGGAATTTAAGTAATTAAAATACAAGATACTGTTACTTGGAGAATGAGTAATTAAAATACAAATTACAAATTACACAAATTACAAATTGTAACATGTAATTCGTTACTGCCCAGCCTTGCCTAATTAAAAACTCCTAATCCATACGAATCGTTCGTTTAGTAAAAGTTCTACAAAATTATATTTATGAAATCGCACTCAACTCTTAAGGGCCAATATCGGCCATTGCCAACAATGATGATAAAGGTTTGGCTAGCACATGGAATAGGACCCTTTATTTCTGAAATCGCACTCAACCCTTAAAGGCCTATATCGGCCATTGCCAACATTGATGACAAAGGTTTTACACTTGGAATAGGCCCTTTAATTACCTCAAGTCACAGCACTTGGAATAGGCCCTTTAATTACCTAGTCAAAAACCCTAATCCATACGAATCGTTCGTTTAGTAAAAGTTTTACAAAATTATATTTTTGAAATCGCACTCAACCCTCAAGGGCCAATATCGGCAATTGACAAATATGATGCCAAAGGTTTGGCTAGCACATGGAATGGAACCCTTAATTACCTAATTAAAAAACCCTAATCCATACGAATCATTCGTTTAGTAAAACTTCTACAAAATTACATTTTTGAAATACCACTCAACCCTCAAGGGCCAATATCCGCAATTGCCAACAATAATGACAAAGGTTTGGCTAGCACATGGAATAGGCCCTTTAATTACCTAGTCAAAAACCCTAATCCATACGAATCGTTCGTTTAGTAAAAGTTCTACAAAATTATATTTTTGAAATCGCACTCAACTGTTAAGGGCCAATATCGCCCATTGCCAACAATGATGACAAAGGTGCGGCTAGCTCATGGAATAGGACCCTTAATTACCTAATTACAATGCTGGGCAAATTATATTACACTGAGTAATTAAAATACTTTTCCTAGTTACAGCAAACTCGGTAATTAAAATACAAATTACAAATACTTTACATTTGTAAATTGATAAATTTGATTTGACAAAATTCATTTAGTGAAAAAACGTATCATTAGAAAAAGATTATTAAGATTAGGTTTTATGCTGATGACTCTGGAACCAAATTTTAATAAGCCTTGAAAAATGTAAATAAGAAATTCCAAAAACTGGGGTAATTAAAATACAAATTACAATTACTTAAAATTTAAGTAATTAAAATACAAGATACTGTTACTTGGAGAATGAGTAATTAAAATACAAATTACAAATTGTAATTTGTATTTTAATTACATAATTCAAATACATGTAATTCGTTACTGCCCAGCCTTGGCTATGCGCTGCTGTTTGGCACCTCCTTTGTTTTTAAGTTATGGATAATTAAGTCGTAAATTTTATTGGTTTTGGTGTTGATTTTGTTGTTAAGTAAATTCTTTTTGTTTTGGTTTATGAATATTTCCAGCTCTTCTGACTTGTATAATTCCGGCCTTTTTTTGATTCTGTGTAAAATTGTTAAATTTTTATTGAATTCAGTGTACCTATTATTTTAAGTTTTTATATGTTGTGCGAAATTGGATTTTATGTCGTTTTTGTTTGTCTTAACTTGGTCCACAACTTTCTTGAAGAAGGCATAATCAAAATCTTAATGGTTCAAGGGCAATCAACGTGAATACGAGTGTATATTTTGACAAATTTTTGAGTCTGACCCAAAACATGTCGAAAGCAGTATCTCAAAAATGGGGACTAACTTTGAAATGGTACTAGCACCATTGGATTCAGCGTACTCGAATTAGGTTTACCTCCTATGGGTGCTCAGCTTGTCATAAAAAAAAAAAAAAATCAGCGATTCAAGAAGAGTGTACTTAACTTTAAAGAAATTAGTTATTTTTTATTCTGATAACTGAATATAAATATCTAGTAAATTATCCTTATTGAATGTTGTTAACTGTTTATGTAATATAACCCATTGGTTAGCTCCATGTTAGTTACTTCATTAATTTAGTTACCCTAGTTCTAAGGGTTACGTTCGTTGAAGCGATCTTACTGGGTTTGTATATTGATCGGCATTTTGATGTTGACTAAGGCGCCGCAGGTGTTTCTTCGCAAAATTCTTAATTTCTGCACTGACACATTCCATTTTTAGATCCTTATGACGGTTCTCGTTCCTTATGTACCATGGTGCGTTCATCAGATGTTATTTTGAAGGGTTTGAATTAATTTTAAGTCAGTTTTCTTGGTACACAGGTTTCAATTTCTGCCGACATAAGAGCAGTTTCTTTTTTCTTCTTAACATTATTTGGTTCTTTTTGTTTCTTTTTAACATTGTTTGTCCACCAATTATTTTTGTTGGTGAAGTTTATATGTATATATAAACGTCCAATCACTCAATGAATTATGTAGAACCATTTTGTAATTTACTGGTTGACTCTTCTAGGTAGTCTGCAATTGCCAAGATTTCAGTGTTATCCGCAAATGTTGTAATACTTGTTCCTTTTGGGCTTACATCTCGCATATATAGTATATAAGAGTATTGGTCCTAGGAATCTTCCTTTGGCACTCCAGCCTATATTTTCATTAGTTCGGAGTGCTCCCCTTCATGTTTTACACGAAAGGTCGATCAGGTAGATATTGATTGATTGGAGTGTTCGACCAAGCGATAAGCAAGACACCCTGTTACAAACAACATAAAGATAATTTGGAGAGGTTTAATTAGTATTGATAGAAACTGACTCAGCTACAGACATCTAAATACTATAGCCAATGAAAACTACATTCTGACTTCTGAAATAACATTTATTGTTTGCTGAATCCGATTTACCTGGGAACTTTGCAAAACAATAATCATTATTAATTTAAATTTCATTTTCAACTTCTGAAACAGTAGCTCAAAGGCGACTTAACGTATTATATATAACTAGTATTAGCACTTATTTAAATGATTTACATCATATACTGGTCACTGTGGGAACTCAGAACAACAATTTAATTTTTTCCGGAATGGACACTATCCTGTCATGAATTATAATTAGTGTTACTAGCAATCAGAATTAAAATAAGGTATAGTAATTAGTTCCTAAAGTGTAAAGTAATCCGAGTTGTGCTTCTAAATTAAAAATAAATTATTATTGGTTTTATCAATGTTTGATTGATTTGGAATTATGATTAAGGCTTAGTAAGTAATCCCTTATTATAAGGCCAGCTCCCATCGTACACTCTTTCAACACATACCAGACACCTACATAAGTGGTGGATAATTAGTCATCAAAAGACGACAGAATTTCTAAACTATAAACCTTTTGGTTGATTGAAAGTTTTGTAAAAACCTGAATCAGGTTACACAGGTATTTCTGAAAATCGAAATCAAATTAACCAATTATTCCTTGACCCAACTCAAAAATCATTTAAAATGTAAATATTGTTGAATAGTTATACTAAATAAGTGATATATTATTTAAATGTAAGAATTTCAATCAAAACTCTAGAACGGATTCTAAATCTGAATTAGGAATGAGCCTTAACCAGTAAACAGAATAATCTTTATATCCACCACTCCAAATTCGCCTGCTGCTTCAGTACCTGGAACTTATCTGTGAAACCTCAATGTTGACTTAGACATCCATAGTCACTCTTCCCCACTACAGCTTTCGTTTAGAATAGGTCTACAGTAACTCAAAATTGGTTTCCGTCAGCATGTGCCCATACAACGTGTTTTTGCAGTTCAGGTGGAGGTATTATATCGATGATTTCTGTCTCTGGATTCCCTGTAAAAATAGGTTGAGATACGTGACTGTAAAAATTCTTGGCATTAATTTTTTTACTGCCACTATTCTTGAAGGCGTCTGAATTTTCACGGCAACTACCAACGGTTCTATAACTTCCACACTTACTTTAGATCTTTTGATGCAGTACACCACGTACACGGGTAATGAGAAGAATGAGCCATGACCCCAGTTATTATATTGGCCATTTTTAGGTCTGTGGCAATGGTCATGACTTTTAAGTCATTCAAATGTAGAGAGGATCACAGAGTGCAAATATTCACATAATTATCTTGTGTATCAGAAATGATACCAAGGATGAATAACTTTTTCACACCCGTGTCCTTAAATTTATTGGCGTGTACTACTCCATCATGATAATGCTGCCTGGCCCCTTTGAAATGTGGATTATTATCGGCTCCTTCGAATCTTGATTGAATGGATAAGCAAATCTTCAAAAACCCTCCACCACCGTCAAGCCCAATTTTCAAATCTACTTCTTGCAAACCTCTTTTTTCTCGAATATATGTAACTAAACCTTGTACATTATTACAACAAACAAAGCATCCAGATCTATTTATTACACAACACTTCTTGGTATTCAATACGCCCCAAACACGAGATTCAAAAAACGAATCAAGCTGATGATTCAATAAAAGCAGGTCCTGCTTCAAGTTGGGCTGACACATTTTCCTATTCTTACTGCCAACTCGCAAAGCAGCCGTTAGAGAATGTGTCTTTCTTGTAGACAACCCCAATTCTGTACTTATTTTCAATATGTCGATAGCTGCGACTGTTTCTTTTCTTGAGCTTTTATCCACACTGTTTGAATTCACTGAAACTGGTAGTTTTTTGCCTCTCCTTTGAGATAACCGCAACTGTCCTTCATTGTTTGAGTGTTCTGGCACGTGTAGAATATCTTTTAGCATTGATGAAGCTAATTTTTCCTTTTCTTTGGTAGACAAATTTTTGGAAATCAATTCAGTGAGAATAGGGATGCATTTAGGTGAAGTGCAAATTTTGTTTTTATCCAGTGGTCCTCTGCATTTCTTACACTTTTTCTTGATCACTTTTCTTTTCGCTGAATTTCCTAGACACAGATTGTCTGGTGCACGACTCGCAATTTCACACAACTTACAGTCACAAAGTATCTTATTTTTAGATCGTGTTACACATGGGAGTTCCAAAAAACCAGAATAGTCCGGTAGAGCTAATGTGGTTTCTCCAGAATTTTGTTTATTGAATTTGTATATGATGATTTTGCAACTGCTACAGACAGCAGATGGGTAACGAATATCATCAAGATTAATATTTACAGCATTTTTTACCTCAATTTTCAATGGGCCCACAATATCCCACATCTTATCTTTCTTTCTTAAACACAACAAACAAATCACGCCTCGGTTTTCTTCATGAGTTCGCGCCTGGTCCTTTGTCTTTCGTGACATTTTGTTTCACTCTTATGTAGGTAATAGGCTCGTCTATTACTAATAACTGTTATTTACTGGCCGGTTTGTCAACGACTGTTTTGACTAATATTGCGAAAACTAAGTCTGTCTTTCTGCTGATTTTTGAAGCAAACATTTGAAAACAACAAACATATTTACGTGAAAAGAAACAAAACAATGTCTGTACACAGACAGAATGGTGATGTATTTATTTTTCAAGCATTTCAGCATATCTCTTGGCTACACCTGCAGTATTATGAAAAAAAAATCGTGAATTTTCGTATCGTCGCAGAAAAAAAATTGAAATTGCGTTTTTTTCAAAACGGCTCCGGGGATTTTGCTAATATTTGTTTTTTTTGGACTTCTAAAACATGGAACTTTCGATCCTTGAAGCAAATAGAGACGTGGTTTTCCGAGCCATTTAAAAGTGGTTCAGGCACACTGTGTTTTGAATGAAAAGGAATACTCCGATATTATTGGCATTATCAGTGCTTACATTGCATCGGGTGCAGCCCGGAAAATATCGACATAATAGAAAAACACTCAGTGCCTACAATTTTTGTTGGAAAAATTGCCAAATATATTTTATTTTAAACCACTCGTACATTGTTGTTGTTGGTGCAAATTTCACTTGTTTTAATTTTCATCGATTTCTGCAAACGTTTTATCATTTAATTTTATAATTATTTACATTTGAAAGAAAGAATTGAATTTAGAGATGTCGATATTTTCGCAACTAGAAGTAACAAATGCCTTCATCAGCGATTTGTAAATGTCAAGCTTTGTTTTGCGCGATATGCGTATCGAGACTAAAAGATTTTAATTTTGGTCCGCAAAACGCTATACAGAAAATTTACTGTAAATCAGCCGTGAGTTTTCTTCTGATTAGCAGCCTGACAATGCTCATATAACTTTTTTATAGTTCTAAATGATTTTCGAATTAAGGTCCAAGCAAGGTATTCAACAGTTTGACCAATATTTTTAATTCGTCATCCTTTACGGTTACTCTTGAAATGGTTTTACCTAGAGTTATTAGAATTGAAACGAGAAGGAACAATCGTGCCAACGTCGAGAACGTAAACTCCATTAAGCTCCATTTTCTGACTTGCAATTGATGCTAAAGATGCATATGTCTGCGGCAAAACAGCAGTGTACACAAAACACAACTATTTCATATCACCACCCTTATCAAAAATTCATATATACTTGTATGATATGACACAAATATACAAAAAACTATTTTTGTTGCTTTTGTAAAAATAAAAAACTATCCATTATTATATTTCATTTTTTTTTTTTGCTAAAAGCGTAAAATTATACCATATATATTATTCAGATAGCCCGCTGAGTTATTTAAATAGAATGATCAGGTAACCCTAATTTTTTGTGTGTTTTTATTTTTTAAATAAATTATTTTTAATATTTTTTTGTTAACAAAATGAAACTATTTTTATAGCTATATATATATATATATATATATATATATATATATATATATATATATATATATATATATATATATATATATATATATTTATTCTTTTTTTTTTTTTTTTTTTTGACAAATATGGGGAAATTAGTTTTCATTTAGTTTTTCTATTAATACTTGAAAACAACAAAAACATTTTTTGTGTTTTAAATGAATTCTTGCTGACATCTTTGTTGATCGCAATAAATTTTCGTTATTTGACTTTGTTGTCATGACAAATTTTTTGTTTTGTAAATTATTTGTTTGGTTTATTCGTTTTATTTGTTTAATTATGTTTTATTGATTGTTAAATTGGTTTTGATATTAAATAAAACAATTTGTGGTCACTATGTCTGATTTGGGTTTTAACTAAATTATGGTAAAAGTACAAATATTTATGTGGCAATATCGAATTATATTATAGAAGAATTTATGAATAATCTATGATTCACGTTGTTAATTGAATGTATTATTTGCTGTGATAAAGTTAAGCATGTAATATTGAAATGGTGCTTTCTTTTCATATCAGCAGATTATTGTCAGTCAAATTTTTGAATATGGTTGTTTGAATTTTAAATGTATCCAGATTTTTAAATAAAACCACCATTTACAAAGAGTTGTAGCAGACTAGCAGACAAATTAACCAATTAACGCTCACATTAATTTTGAATTTTCTGTCAAAAAATAATCTAATTTTTTTTTTTTTTGCATAATTCTCGTACACATGCATAATTAATAGAAGAAAACAAAAATGTATGGGCGTACCCTGGCGAGGCATGAATCAAAACAACATATTTTTTAGTATCTTAATTATACTTTTTGCTGAAAATTTGTAATGTTTTTCTAAAAGTTCATAGTTGACACACGTTACATAAAATGAAAACAATAATGTATGCTGAGAGGATTATTCTCTCTCGTTTTTGCGCTCGAAACAACAAAATATTTCGGATTTTATTATATAAATTTTTTGTTAAAGAAGTTGTTTGTGTTGTTTTTAATTATTGTTTTTTGTATAAAATTGATTTATGTTGTAAATGATAATAGTGATGATTAATTGATTGATTAGGATGTACGGCCAAGCATTATAGCAGGAACTCCCGGGCACACACCGCACACCCGTTTACATATAACAAAACCGAAGGATAGGAAAGGATTATTAGTTGGAACAGACTCGACCCGGTTACAGACACCTAAGCGATCGATAGTTAGTAAAATTGCTAGTAAAAATTGTTAGCGTAGGACAACAAAATTTCTAAATTACAGCTTATTTACTACTTAATGATCCTGGAGAGTTGATTCAAGCTAAAATTTAATTCTGAAACTCATGATTAATTTTAATTCCTATAATAATGATTAATTCTGGAACAATGTTATATTTTGAAAATTGAAATATTTATTAGCAAATTAAGGAAGAGAAACCTTTAAATATTCTTTAAACTAAATTAATTAATATACAATAATGAGCAAAACACAAAATATTACATATTACAAAAATTAACATTTTATGAAATCGCATATGGAGACTTTTCCAATTCTAAGCTAAAAATTCTAAAAAAATGTTTAAAAAATTTAAAATTAGTAAGCTACTCCGAGCACAAAACTACATTTATTTTCTTATGAAGGTCTAAATTTGCTTTTTTTGGTGTCATTTCATAGAGAGAGAGACAGAGAGAGAGAGAGAGAGAGAGAGAGAGTAAAGAGAATAAAGATTTGTCACATAAAATATGCAGTTAAACTGTGAGTAAACTCTCTCTCTCTCTCTTAGATGACGTTTATATGAAAAGACGCCAAAAAAAGCAAATTTAGACTTTCATAAGAAAATACATGTAATTTTGTGCTCGGAGTAACATAGCTTATCTACTTACGATTTAAATTCACAGCGTTTGTTTCATTAATTTCCGTTATCATAAAGATATTTAATTAATTATTTACATACTGCAACTAGATTTCAAAATAAAAAGTTTAAAATATATATATATATATATATATATATATATATATATATATATATATATATATATATATATATATATATATATATATATATATATATATATATATATATATATATATATATATATATATATATATATATATATATATATATATATTTAACCATAAAATTAAATTTAAACTAATCAGCAAATTTCCAACAAATCTAGAAAAAAGGAAAATAATAATGTTGAAGTTAAGTATTTATAAAAGTATATAATATAATTTAAAAATTTATTATGTTTAATACCAATAATTTAGTTAAGTACTACAGTTATATAGGATATTTACGAATAAAGCTCAAATAGAATTTCCCAGGTATCTCTGGAAACTAAATTAAATTAATAATTCACCATTATATCATATCTTTACTACTTAATTAATAGAATTTAACTTATATAAATTAGTTAGTGATAAATAAAATAAAATAGTTATCACAAGACAATACAATTTCTATGCTACATAATAGCTGGAAGCTTGGAGTTTCTGGCTGATGAGCGAGAATTCACCAATATTTCTGTAGCTCGGAGACGATTTAACAATTATCTATAATTAAGTATAATTTAAATCAGCTACATATTCTAATGGTTTTCTTCACATTAGTCATTTTCGCAACTTAAAATTATTGTTAAGCTCAAACTACAAGCAGTAAAAATAACCTGATAACCAGTAGTAAATTAACTGATAACATCCTACAATCCAACAATTTCTTCCATTTATCTCCATTTGTACTCACAAACACAACCCTTAAAGCTGTAAACTATAAAACCGTCAAAACTCAGAAAAGTACCACTCAACAGTTAAAATTACTAAGAGTATACGAAATTAAATTCAACCTCATATCTCTGAAAACGTATATCAAATTAATTGGCTGTTCGTTATTTGTAAGATATAGGTTTTGCAGACCAAACTCACTCCCTCGCAAAACAATAGCCAACCCCCCGCAGCCCACCTACAATACCCCCAACTCACCGCCAACATTCCCCAAAGCATCCCCATACTTTCCCAAAGCAACCACAATCAAATGCACAGCAAACTCAAATATTCCTAAATGAAATTCAACCCTCAATACTTCAGACCTACCGACTCCCACGACCCAAAATCAATCCCCCCCCCCAAAACAAACCCAACTCCCGCCACTGCACCAGCAATCAGATAACATATAACTTCTGGGTCCTGAACTCAGCCCCAGCCCAACAACAGAACAGGCATTCGTCCTTCGATAACCGTTATTATATTTTTTCATTGTGGCCGGTACCTACATTAAACGATTTTAAATAACAATTCATTTTACATCTGTTCATCCTTTAGCTAAGTGTTATAACGACTTATCGGTATAAGGTGTTACATAGTGTTTCATGTTTTTAATATATTTAGTGCTTCTAAAAATGGAAAATTCATCGGAAAATGAAATTCGCAACTTTCAGAGCAACACGGGTCTACTATAGCCAATGTTACAAAAGGACCAGTTTAGAGTCCAAAAAAATATTAATAAAATTTTACAATGAGGGAAAATCAATTGTAGCATCAGCGGAACTCTCAGGTATCAAAAAATATTTGAAAAATGGTACAGACATCATTGTGAAAAAATGTGGTGGCAAAAGATTCTCTAAGGTTACAGAGGTTATTTTAAATAAAATTGAGAAAATTGTAGAGGCAAATCCAGCAATAACCCTAAAAAATATAAAAGAAAAACTGCGACAATCGGCTGACATAGTGCTAAGCATTTCTTCAATTCAAAACGACTTAAATAAGCTCAGGATAACATTACTCTGGCACAGCTTGAGGTTAATCGTCTAAATGATGAACAAACTATCGATCTTCGTAAAATATATGCCGTGCATTTTTCTCAAAATGTTCCACAAGATCGACAGAAAATAATATTTGTTTATGAAAGTGACTTTAACAACCATCTAAGGCTGTTCAAAACTCGATCAAAAATTAACACAAGTGCCAGCCTAAAATTGCCAGCAGTTAGAGGCAGAAATGTGTCGCTAATTACCGCTATGAATTGACAGTGAATTGTGCATACAAATGTAATATCCAATTCTAATTTCAACACTGTAATTTTTCTCAGTTTATTACGGAACTTTTTTCAAAGTTGGAAGAGATCAAAATCGAAAACGCATGGATAATACACGAAAACGCTGCTATTCATAAAACAGCTAATATTCGGAACCTACTTGCAAACACCACACACACATTGGTTTTTTCTGTCGTCATATCCGCCAATGTTAAACCCCATTGAAAAGGTTTTTTCAAAAGTAAAAATATGCGCAAGATCATTATTAGCTGGAGCTGAAGAAAACCAGGCATTGATTGAAATTATTAATCCGTCTGTTCAAACGATTACATCATCACACTATAATAATTATTAAATTAACATGACAATGCAATTACCACTAGCTGCTTCAGGACAACCGCTACACTAAGCATATTATCATAAAATATACAATATATATATATACATATATATATATATATATATATATATATATATATATATATATATATATATATATATATATATATATATATATATATATATATATATATATATATATATATATATATATATATATATTGGATTAAATTCGCTGTTTTGAATTAAAAAATAGCTGGAAAAAAATAAAAGTAATATTTGAATTCTACAAAATATATTTATTTTACTTAGTATTTAACACAACAACATCATTATATACAGGCCTAACCAAACTACTTGTACCGGCCAAACTCCCGATGCAACGCAACGCAAACAACTTTAAAAATTACACAAATATCAAACCCCCCGGAAACCTCAACCCCAACTCAACAAATCTAATTACATCGCTACACATTTCCACAAATCCCCTCCTTTTAATTCTAGTTCTAAGAGAAATCACAGCCAATTTAGCCCGCGCCAAAATTACTCGTACCCACCAATTTGTTCCCAACATCATTCGCGCAACATGGAAAAAATCAAAACAAAACAATAAATCGACCAAACTTAAGACCACTTTTGGCCAACCAAACAAGACATAGTCACAACATAGTCACTCACGCTTTGTATGCAGATGGTTAGCCTCTGCTCAGCCTCCACAACATTTACCAGGCGGCCGAAAAATTTGTTGCTTACATCACCCAGAAACCCATTCCCTCGGCCCGCCCGGCCCCCGCCACAAATATTTGGTACTTCTAGACCACGAATATCCACCACCTTAACTCAAACGTTCGCCCTGGCCGAGACAAACCATCACACTCAAGACCCCTGCTCAATCCCGCGGCAATGACTCCTACCACGCATGGGAGCACCATCGAGCCAAATTGCAAATTGAAGACCGACCAGTCTTTAATCAACCAGGAATGACACTTCACAAAATAAACCGAAATGGAACTATGACCTTGAACAACTGTAGTTTATAGGGCATACGGACAAACGGAATATGATCTACCATCAGGAAATGAAACGTGAACGGTATCTTAAGATAAGCCCTATGATTTAAGGAGAACTATTTTATGTCTATATTAGTGTATTTTTGTCTCAATTTGATAATATTGCAAATATTTTTATTATTACATTAACATAGAGCATCAATTAGTGTGGATAAAGCCTCGTTTAGTTTACCTTGGGCAACAAATTAAACGTTACATGGCTGTAAAAACTGAACTATTAAAGGAGAATGTTTAACCTCGGCTTATATCATGGAGTAACATTCTTAGTTGATGACAAACAAGTCGGTCCCTAATCCACTCCTCAACACGACAACGCTCCCACACATAAAAAGAGCCACTACCACGAAACTATACAAAAATCCTGAATAAAACTATCTGTCCCGGAGATTGAAGCTCGCGAATCAATACAGTCATGATGACCATATGGGTCACCTGGACATTTTGAATGAACTTCCAGACCTGAATATGTTCTTTAGTGTCCCGGACGTTATGCCGAAAGAACTCTGCTTTGGCAGGAATTTCGTGGTAACAATCCCCGATAGAACAGACTGGGATACTGGGTTACCGCAGATGGAACCTAACAGCCTAGTCTGGTACACTGATGGATCAAAAATGGATAGTGGAGTCGGCATTGGTGTCTTTGGACCCAATCACAAAATATCGAAATCACTGGGTACTTACCCCAGTGTTTTTCTAGCCGAAATTCACGCCATCGAAATCTGCGCCTCTATTATTATGACCAAAGGTCTTAAAGGCGCATCCATCCACATTTTGTCTGACAGCCAAGCAGCACTGAAAGCATTGGCTTCTAACTGCTTGGTTTCCAAGTCGGTTCAAAGTTGTTATAAACTGCTACAATCTCTCTCTTGTCAAAACAAAGTAAGGTTGTGGTGGGTGCCTGGTCACATGGGCATCACTGGAAATGAGATAGCCAACGAACTTGCACGGGCAGGCTCGTCGACTACACTCATTGGCCCTGAGCCTTTTTGTGGTATCCCGTGGGCTTCTGCAACCTACACAATCAGTAAATGGGAAAAAATACAGTGCTTGACTTATTGGAACTGTATTCCCGGCCTTAGACAAGCCAAATCTTTGATCAGACCATTTCACCACAAAAATTTGGCGATCAATTTCAGCAAAGGAAATATTAGGAAACTTGTGAGTTTTCTCTCAGGTCACTGTAACCTGAGATATCATTTGAACAAAATGAACCTGTCCACAGAGACGGAGTGCCGACTCTGTTTGGAAGAGACAGAAACCGCAGAACACATACTATGTGAGTGTGTTGCTCTGTGCACACGGAGGTGGATTCATTTTGAAGAGAGGTATCTGACCCCGGAGAAATGTAAATTGGCCTCTATAAACAGCATTCTCGCCTTTATTAGAGAGGTGGAGAAGCTCCTGGAGTAACAGTACCCAATAGCACAAAAGATCTTTTAGGTCGTAGTGCTAGCCGCTTTTGGGCAGGGACGAAAAAAAAAAAAAAAAAAAAAAAAAAAATCTGTCCCGGTCAGGGCAGGGTTCCGATTCAAATTTTGCGGAGTCTTAAGTTAAAGTGGAAGACATCCATGATATAACAAGACCAAAAACCCGTAACAGGGCACCAAGATAACAGAGTGGGATAAGATTCCCAGAACGATGGGAGCGCCACACGGTGGTTATTCCGAGAACTTGTTGATCAAGGTAGTATGTATCTATCTTGATCAACAAGTTCTCGGAATAACCACCGTGTGGCGCTCCCATCGTTCGGATTTGAGTTCTGTTTTTTTGTTAAGTTGGTACATCTGTTGTTGATATTCCATCTAAATCTTAGCGTCATAGCTTGACATTTGCAAAAGTTACGTAGTCAAGAGTACATCTATCTCTGTGTGTGTTGGCGATTATTTACAATTTTAGAAATTATTTACAATTTTAGACATGATTTGCGAGGCTGAATCCGATCCCACATTCATCAAAAGGATCATTACTAGAGACGATACGTGGGTTTATGAGTATGACACGCAATCCAGACATCAGGCAAGTGAATGGCTAGATATATTGAAGATTTACCAATATACTACCTTGATCAACAAGTTCTCGGAATAACCACCGTGTGGCGCTCCAATCGTTTCGATTTGAGTTCTGTTTTTTTGTTAAGTTGGTACATCTGTTGTTGATATTCCCTCTAAATCTTAGCGTCATAGCTTGACATTTGTAAAAGTTACGTAGTCAAGAGTACATCTACTCTGTGTGTGTTGGCGATTTTTCCATTATTTCCTCTCGGCTGCTGAAACGCGTTCACCGTAATGGTTTTTTAACTCGATTGAACAAAATGAACTCACAGGGAGCCAAATCAGATAAATTCGGTGGCTGTTGGATGGTATTTGTTGCATTTTTCGTCAAAAAATTACGAATAATGATGGCACTGTGCGACGGTGCGTTATCATGGTGCAAAATCCACGAGTTTTCTGCCCACAATTCTGGTCTCTTTCTGCGAATTGCTTCACGCAAACGTCTCATAACGCCCAAATAATACTCTTTGTTTAGGGTCTGGCCTTCTGGCAAAAATTCATGATGCACTACACCGTTGTAATCCATGAAAACCGTGAGCATTGCCTTCTTTTTTGACTGAAAACGACGTGGTTTTTTTTAGTGAACGCCATTCACTTGCCTGATGTCTGGATTGCGTGTCATACTCATAAACACACGTCTCGTCTCCAGTAATGATCCTTTTGATGAATGTGGGATCGGATTCAGCCTCGCAAATCATGTCTAAAATTGTAAATAATTTCTAAAATTGTAAATAATCGCCAACACACACAGAGATAGATGTACTCTTGACTACGTAACTTTTGCAAATGTCAAGCTATGACGCTAAGATTTAGAGGGAATATCAACAACAGATGTACCAACTTAACAAAAAAACAGAACTCAAATCGGAACGATGGGAGCGACACACGGTGGTTATTCCGAGAACTTGTTGATCAAGGTAGTATAAAGTACAATATATAAAGTATATACATAACTCTTCACACTAACAACACATAAATAAAAATAAAAATAAAATAAAATAAACTTTTGAAGAGAGAAGACAAAGCACGTCTACCCTCTTTGAATGTTCGCTTTCACCCCATAATAGTATAATATTATGTATGTATGTATGTATCAAAAATGTCTTTGATTGAAATCAGCCTATTTAAACGATGTATTTACCACAACACACTAGTGATGTGCTAAATCGATCTTTTTCGTTCTGTTTTGGTTATTTTCTCATAGGTTTTTTAATAAAGAAGATCGATTTAGCCCATCACTACAACACACCGCCACAACTCCGCTTCTTATTACTTTTCTATGTATGTGTATAATTATTTTCATTTCGAATTGAAACTTTGAAACGAATGTAACAAACTAGCTAATCAACGAAAGTATATTAATATATTATTGGTGTATAAATAAAATTAAGTTTATTAAAAAAATCGTTTGTGATAAATTAATGGTAATTTGGTGGTTAAATTATTGATTAATAAAAATCCAAACATTTTTTTTTAATTTTGATTTTTGATTGATTGATCAGGGTGTACGACTAAGCCTAAGCAAGACTCCCGGATGACGCCGAACCCTCCGTATCCCCTCTATACATAACAAAACCGAAGGAGAGGAAAGATGTGTTAGCAACAAAGAATCAACCCGGTTCCAGACACCTAGTAAATTATTTAGCATAAGACAATACAAATTAAAGTTCATCTACTGCTCAAATTCCTGAGAAGTTGTTTCACGTTCATCAAGAATTTCTTAAATTTAAAATACCATATGTATTAATCCTATATAATAACTATTCTAAAATTAATTAAGTATAAATTTACTTCTCTAAAATAAATTATAGATTATTCTTTATGACTACAAATAAATTAACATTAATAGTTTGACAATAATTAAACCAACTACCACTCGCCCATCGTGCTGTCACCTCAGCCAGTGCTATTTTGGTCGAGTTTCTCAAGTGTTTTCTAAATTTTCTAAACCAAAACCATTTTAGCTAACCAATATCACTAATTAACACCAGTATGTACATTAACACCAATACCAACATCAACACTAGCATTATGACATTAATGATCCGGTTACATCGAAAAATAAATTTCACTAAATTTAATTGAACTTAACTTTAAAAAAAATTAATTTAATTCCATTAAATTCAGTTAAACCCAAAACCTAATTTACTTCACCATAATTCTTTATTTAAAATCAGCCCTTAACACCCTCAAAATAAAATAAATTCAATTCACCACTAAATTGAAGGACAGCAAATTAAACACTAACTAAATAACTTAAAATTCAAGATGGTTTAACAATTTTAATTATAAGTTATGAATTTTAAACACTAAATACCTTTTTTTTTAAACTAAAATTCTAAAATAAAAAACTAAAAATCTGAAAGGTTCCTTAGCTTAACTAGCTATTGACTCTACATACATACTCGTACATACTAATAGTTCAAAGTTTCCATGCTAAATTGAATTTAATAAATCGACTATAAAAATAATAAAATAAAATAAACAAATAAATAATGAATAATAATTAAATAGAAAGACGCGCCCGTTTTCTACGCTCTAAAACTCCCACAATAAATAATTAAATAATGAACAATAATAGATAGACACTGAAGCCGCGCCCAGTTTCTCATCTGAAAATTTCAATGTATCCAATCCATTCCTAATTATCAATTAAATTCCAACACAAAAATTGAATTTAATTACTTAATTTTTAAAAAATTCTAAAATTCGAATTTAAAATCATCTAATACCTGAAACCATATAAGTTTAATTTCCAGATTTATAACTTAATTAGCTAATTCCAGACATTCCTCTAAAATCAAATTAATAAATAATTAATTGCTTATCACTCTATTCCATTTAAATCCCCACTGCGCAGTAATTTAAAATAATTAAGAACACATAAAATACTAACAGCTTAAAGTTGCCATACTAAATTATATTAAATAACTCAAATAAAAATCAAAAAATTATTATTTTCCTATGTGTACCAATTGAAAAAACAATTTGCATAAAATCTATCTCATAAACCAAATTAAAATTCAAACCCATAATTGTTCAACGAAATTTAAATTCAGATTCAATTTGGTCCAGGAATCCAAAACTTTACCAACCGTGTCCCAAAGAAAATCTATATTGAACTTACGAAAAAACTCCTGAGTTTTTGACGATTAAATAAAATAGGCTGGCATAAAGCAATGCAATGTGCAGGTGGTTTAAACAAAAACGGGTCTCTAGCGGTGCGTCCTCGATTTGGTCAATACGGTGTAAAGTAGAACGGTAAAATGAACTGAGAAAGAGTTGGGAGTGCTTTGAGCCTCAGATAGCATAGATGAAACAAAAAATCATACTTTTATCAGTTTTCATTATCATCGAACCAGAATCGCATCCTAGTGCAATAAGGGATGCATAATTTTGTTTTGAGCAATGAAAAATTTAAAACGGATGACTATAGATGGGAATGAAATTTTTTTTTTTTTTATTATTTCAATATATCACTGAACCAGAATAGCACCCCAGTAAGGTGGCGATTTTCACAAATAAAACACAAAATTTATTCAAGTTAATTAAGAGCACATCAAGCCGCGTGTAACGGCTTTATCTCAGTAAGACCCATCCATCCATTGTCGAGATATACCTAAAAACAAAGCACAAACAGCAAGGGTTAGGACGTTACCAGCTAGCTCAACTGACCAGCAGCCCAGGGCTTATATTCATTATCTCCGTAGTTTTTTTCATTTGTAACAGCAATACTAGAGCAATAGGGTAGCTCGTTCCGTGACACCTAAGGAGTAAAATTCCGAAGCTATAGACCTAGTTCTACATTAAAAACCAAACTTGTATCGTCTGTATTGTCTAGTTTAGTAAAAGCGTGGTTTGTGGGTTTCTTGTCGCGAAGTCTGTTTTGAAGTCAAAGCAGTTTGTTTAATGGTTGCTACGGGCAAACATTTACACGAAATAACCAAATTTAAACTCGACTAGTAAGCTCTTGCGAGAAACTATTCATCAAACCTTTGCTTAGAATTGCCGATTCTTATTCGAATATGACGTAATCAATGATAAAAATCGAACCATCGCTTGTTGAGTGAAACAGCGATCTATGAGAACCGATCATTTCTGAAGTCCCATTTGAGGACAACTTTAGGAAATTATCCTATAGAACTACCCGTGAAAGTGTCTAATTTTAAAAGTTTTTGATTTTGCATTGGACTTACATCGTGAGATATGGCGTGTGAAATTGTATAGAGGAGAAATTTGAGACAAAATGAAAGTAATTTAAAGTCAAAATTAGGCTAGATTATGGAATGCTAAACTTCATGGATACATATAAAATATTACAATAAAACAACAACCAAATACAATAGCCGCATTTCTTAGCATTTGATCTGATCCGGATCAGACTATTTTCGTGAAACAACGGATAATAATTACAACTACTAGGATCAAAATTTTGATCCAACACATATAGAATGCATAATAATAGTGTGACGTTACATACTTATGATGTTTAAGGGAATTTAAATGGGTAATAGAACAAAAAGTCAAATTCTACTTATAAAAATAATATATAAATTCTGGAAATGTAGACAAACAAATAAATAACGTACCATCCTACGACCGATTTGTGAGCAGAGCACAAAAAAAATAATAAAAACATGCAAGAAATGATACAATATAAATCAGATTAAGAAGAGATAACCTAATAACAGCTCTTTAAAATATTTTTTATGATTAAATTAAGTCATATTTCATCTGACAGTTGTTTTTGTATAAATGTCTATGCATACACTGGTTTATAGTAAAGATTTTGTAACAATAGTTTTTTGCATGCATGTATCTCAATTAAATTATTAATTTAAATTATTGTTGGAAAAATAAATAAAAATTATAGTGGTTAGATTTATGTAAACTATGGCAAATGTATGTACATAAATAAATTGAAATGAGCAACAATTTTTTTTTATTTAGTTTGTTATTTTCAAGATTTACATCCTCTTATTTGCATTAAATAAAGAGGTTTGTTCCGTTATTTGGTTTTATGAATATGTACTTGATAATATTCTGTTATAAATTGGTTGTTTATAAGGGTTTTGAGTTATGTAAGGTCAGGTCATAGTTACAAAAAATGACCTTGCTCGAATAATTGTTTACGAATTTTGGTTTTCCGACTTTTAAAGAAATTCCCGATTCTTGGAAAACTTTGTCAGTCTTAATTGCTGAATAATTGCTATCCCGATCTAGAGTAGACACGAATACTAAAATGCACCTTATAAAACACTAACCGTAAAAAATATTTCGTCGAAGTGTTTTATATTACGTAGAAAGACAATTAACTCTTTTACAATTTTTTGTTAAAATCAACGCCACGGAATATTTCAATTAACTTCAAATTTTTTAAACAGGTAGATGCTATAACACCACAAATTAATAAAAACTGTTTCTTAAAACTATCAATATCTGTGAGAGAAGGGGAGGAAAAATGGTAATATCAAAAATTTATGACTGAACACCATTTTTGTAATCGATATTTTGGAGTCCATCGATTTTTTATTTCGCCTGCTCTAAATAAAAATGTAATCGGCTTATCAAAATAAAAAAATAAAAACATTTTTCATTAAAATTTCTCAATTAACCAGAATTCGGGAATTGGTAACCTAATTCGCCGAAAAATGTGAAAATCTAATAACAAAATTCAACGTAGGACTAAGTCTTTGTATTTGATTTCTGTAGGGTACCAATCGCTCAGAAACGATGTCATAAAAAATGTTATAAATTAATCGTTTATAACTTTCGAAGAGATAATACAAAATATACCAACTTATAGATAAGGAGCCCAATTAGCGGAAAAAGGGTGGGAAACCGGTGGGATCGGTAAAGCCGGCTAGGCGCATCGGACAAACCGCACGTCGAAAAAAATATTTCGGCAAAAAATGTTCCGATCAAATAAGTTCCCAATGCAATCTAATGAATAAAGGTAAAGAATAAATTACGCGGACAAGCACAATCGGTCAAAAAGGCATCCCAAGAGGAAACAAATAAGCTTAATTCCACTGCTAAGAAATTCAAAACATGACAGAAAGAGCTGGAGGGAGTATACAAAAGCAAACCATCAGATTAGCTAGCATATAGGTACAAGAACAGATAAACGTAGCGAAACGATACACAACACTGTGTAGACAAAGGAGTCCAATGATCATCAAACATTCCCACGACATCGGTACAATTGGCCTCGAAAAAACCTTTTCAGCGGCCATTTTATATGCATTACTGTATAGAATCTCAACCAATACGGGTTCTTAAGGATTAATCGAACGACTGCGACGAGATCTACTAGTTGTACAAAGCGAACTATTAGAGCTAAGCAACCAAAAATATACGAAGAATAAACAAACCAGCTCATTTCCATCGCTACGAAGTACAAAATATGGCAGAGAGCAAAAGGTATTAATATCTCCTACTCGAAAACATCAGAACGAAACTGAGCCGGAATTCATGCTAGTTTTCCTATAAAGACTTCAAAGTGATCAGATCTCGAGGTTAAGTAACATCCTCACATTTTTGCGGTAAAAACCTTACGTAACACAGCATAAACCTAAATTTAATGTGGAACTTAAGGGGCACAATTTTTTCAATTTAGACTAGTCCTATCTAGGACAATTACTTTAATTTTAAATCGCTTTTGGCTAAAAAATAGAATGAAGTTCTGGAATATGGCCAATGTGGGAAGAACTTGGCTATTTCTTAACCAATTATGATGAAGTTCGACTTGGGAACCAGATCTTTAAATGATTTTTAGATGAATTTCTGGAATATTGCCGATTAAGAAGGAATCTATACTGATTTTTCAAAGAAGTTGTGGAATATGGCCAATTAGGAACGAACTTAGTTATTTCTTAACCAATTATGATGAAATTCAGCACATTTTGACGTAAATGCGGTTCTAAAATGATTTTTGGGAGAAGTCCTTTTTAAAGAAATTTTGCTTATACAAACCGGAAAGCATTTGGTTATTTCTTAACTAGTTTTCAAGGAATTTAGCATGTACAATAAAAATGGGATTCTAAAATGATTTTAAGGTACATTTCTTGAATACGGCCAGCTATGATAGAACTTAGCTGTTAACCGATTATAATGAAATTCGAAAAGCCAGAAAACATGTTAAAAGAATTTATTTAATTTGGCTAATAAGAAAATCTCGGTAATTTATTAACCGATTGTGATGAAATTCCACAAGTACGAAATGAAATCGGTTAAGAAATGTTCGAGTTCGTTCCTAGCTGGCAATATTTCAGAACTTCTTCCAAAATTCATTTTACAATTTTTTTTCTAAGGTTCAAGATTACAGTGAGCCGGGAATGCTATGACAATATATTTAGTAGAGGGTTCTAATGGCCACCACTGGGCCAATTCTGAACCCGGTTTACTTGTTAGAAATTTTGCTATTTCAATCAATGTATTGTCTTTCGGTAGTTAAAAATAAAAAAAATTAAGATTATTGTGACCCTGGAAATTAACTATGCCAAAATAGTAGAGGATACTAGTGGCTACCTCTTGGACAATTCTTATCTTCTTCAAAAATTGTTAGAATTTTCGCTACATCTAAATAAATCTGTTGCCTTTTCACAAAAAACCCTATGACAAAATCCCTTTGCCCAACCCAAAAGCCCTTGGCAAAAAACCCTAATCTAAGGTGAAACAGCATATGCCGATGGATGAATGAGTGATAGGTTAATCAGTCCAAAGTATGCGGACACTGGATACCAGGCACCCTCCAGTTTTATTTAGCCTTCCTGTAGTAAATATAGGTGACCTACATGCGACTTTCCATTCCCAGCGTTTCCTAAGAGTAAAATCACTCGGGACAGCCCTCTCGAGGTGCCTGGGTACCAACGTTACCGTCTTTCTAGCAGAAGTACATGCTGTAGTAAACATCTAGGAGGGAGAGCAATAAGCCCAGATAGTATGTATCATGTACCGGTAGGCAGTATTATCAGGTTCATTAAGAGCCTGAATATTAACTCGACGGATAACTAAGCAGGGTTTAAGCACAAAAGATCTTTTAGGTAGTAGTCCAGGGTGGCTGAGCACCCACATGGCCCTTCAATAATAATAATAATAATAACTAAGACAAGGCAAAACATTTATTGATATAGAGAAAATTCTAACAAGCAAGAATTCAGAATTTTCCTACTAAATCGAAAACCAAAGTTTCAGGGCCACTATAATCCTAAACAGACGAATTTCTTGAATTTGTTTGTTATTCATTTGTAACTATGGGAAGGCACCACATATATTGATGTAGCGAGAATTGTAACAAGCGAACCGGATTCAGTATTGGCCAAGAAGTAGGACCCTACAGTAAACCGACTTAACTAATTTCCAAAGCCACCTTAATCTTGATCAGAAGAATTTTTTTAATTTTGTTTTCTATTTTTAACTATTGGAAGGTAATGCAAATGAATTGAAATTTCGCTACATCAATAGATATTGATGTACCGAAATTTCTAACAACCAAATCTGGTTCAGAATTGTCGCAGAGGTAATTAATAAGACCTGCTACAATACCGACATAACAATTTCCAGAGCCACCGTAATCCTGAGCAGAATAATTTTTTTACACATTTATTGATGTATCAAAAATTATAACTAGCAAACCGGGTTCAGAATTGGTCCAGAGGTACCACTAGAATCCTATATTATATTATGATAGCAAATTTCCAGGGCATAAGATTGATTTTATTTTTTATTTCTAAATACGAGAAAAAAACCTTTAATAAATAATAAATAAAAGTCATCCGATGAGTTTTTTCGCTAGCGTCAAAGTTCGAGATCGATTTTAATGCTCATACATTTTAAATGGTGTTAATCCAATGTTTATGCAGTGAATAGCCCTTAACAAAAAAAGCCTTTTGAAGCATCTAGTAGATTTTTATTATCTTAATATATTTAAAAAATTATATGTAAAAGGCAGTGCTTCATAGGTCATATAGGCAACACAACTCGAGCATTGTTTAATTGTACTATACACAGAAAATATAAACATAAAGTGTAATAAAAATGAAAATGTAAAAAGTTTATCCGTTTAATATAAACAGGTTATGTGAAAAGCGTCAAGTTGTTTTTTAATTTTTCTGTTTCACTTCACTTATTCAAAATTTGCGTAAAAATTTGGTCCTTCGAACAGGATACATTCGGAAAGCGAACATATGGTGTAAAACTGTAAAAAACTAATTTATATTTAATCGAAATTTATATTTAAAGTTAACGTTTCAAATTAAAAACAATCAGCATAAATTAAATCGTGTTGTATTGCGTAGGTGTGTACAATTAAATCATCCAGTTATTTAATTTGCCGTTCATAAAATTAATTTCGAAGTTCGTTTGAGTACCGTTCAATCATCGTGTTTTGTTGGTAAACCATAGACCTTTTACTGTTCGACATATCTACACACAAATGACTTATTATAAACAACAACCTGATCATCCTACGCATATTGTATGCGTTTAATACAAATTATCATCGCTAAAAAACGTTTGGTACCAAGGTTATTTTCACCGTTGTGCATTGACTGTTTTGAATACAAAGTCATCGTGTTTTATTAGACACCATCGAATGCTATGATTATTCTTAACACAGTTTCATACAGCAAACTTCTTAAGTGGAAAACCAAAAAAAAACTCATTTTCCGGAATTTTTGGCCACTTGAACGGGGACAGTTTACCATTGAGATCGTACATATAGGCGAGAAGCATTTTCAAGCGGAAACCGCACGCGGGCGGAACCATCGAGAAAATTCGTTGAAGCATTTAACCGTATACAACATTATTGGTATCAATTTATATTTTATATTTAATTTAATTTTAATTTTTGTTGCCTATGATATAATTCTAAATTTCTTAGTGTTTGTAAAGTTCATAGTATATTTTGTTGAATTTAGGTCTAGTGGTAATTGGAATTCGTATTTAAATTTACATTTATTCATGCTATGGTAATGAAGATCTCGGATATTTAAAAAAACGGCGTAATGCGTATAAAGGTCAAATAAGTACCATTATAAAAACATTTGGTGACGGTACTACATGTTCCATTGGTGTCTGTGAATCTGTTCTACATAGACTCCGTCCGCGCAGCTTATACAGATCCGAGTTCAAGTGATAGAAGTTCATTTGAAGATGACTATGGAACTCTTGAAGCAAAGATATTAGATATAATTCATGACCTTCAATGAAGTGCTAGTGGTACAGATGTCGGAGTGGTGCACAGTAATTCATTTAATTTAAATAATGGTTCTTCTTCAGTGAGATGAGACTCCCAGAACTTAAATTACCTACTTTTGCTGGTCTATATGTCGGGTGGCTTATTTTTCGAGATTCACTTAAAGGAATTATACATAAAGGTAAACGGATCAAGAATCAAGTGACGTTTATGGTACGCATTCTTCTATTTCAAATTAACGTCAACACATAGTGCTTGGGACGGCTTTTGTTAAAATAGAGTGCAGATTAAAAAACATTCTATTTCAAACCAAGTAAGTGGTATTGGCGGGGAGATTACTTCGATTCATCATATGGTTATTTTCACAATAGTATCACGAACATCGGAATTTTGCGCAACAATTGAATATCTTGTTATACCTAAAATTATGTGCCAATTGTTGTTATAACAAATTGATTTAAACCTCGATTTATTACCATGTAATATCGAACTCGCTGATTCACCGTTTAACGTACCAGGTCCGATTGATATTTTAATTGGTGCCGAGCTTTATCACGATCTGTTCAGTGGAAAATCGTAAAAGTTACCTAGTGTTTTACTGAATTTATATGAAAGTGTTGTAGCGGCTCACTAATTTCTTTCATTCACTCATTTCTTACACTCAACGATTCAATCATTCATTCATTCCTACATTTACTCACCGCCACAGTTTTACATAAACAATCAAAACTATTCTCACGCGAACACATTCGTAACAAACAGAATGCACCTATTCAATTGCAAGCTTACCAACAGAACGAACAAACACAAAACAAGAAAAGAAAGGACATGAACCCAGCTTCTTTCGCGGTTTTTTTTTATTTGTGACAGGTAAAAAACACAACCATTGTTAAAAAAGATTTTGCATCGTTCTTATGGTTACGAACACCAAAATAAATAAAAGAAAATATTCAAAAACGGCCGTAAAAACAATACGAATAAATTATATGCTACCAACGTAGCTTTTATAATAATTAAGTTATTTTTGTAAAATATACATACATATATATATAGTGTAAAAATTAACACGAGTGCTTTTAATTTTTTTATTTCGGATTCTCCGGAATCAGTTTTTCGTGCTTGTTCACAAGCGTATATCGACAGTGTTTTAGGCTACGTTGCGGTTGGGAAAACTGAATCGTCTGTATTAGTCTCAATGTGTGGTGTAGTTGAAGAAGTGAAGTTGAATAGTTGTTTAGATAAAATAATCCGAAAGTTTTGCGAAATAGATTCATCGGGTTTTGGTAATATGATGTCTCTCTAAACGATTAACAGGTGGTATATTCTTCGTTGCCGTGCCAAATCTTGAGAAACGTTTAATTCGCAAACCTGAAATTTATAAACAATATATTGAATTCATGAATGAATACTTATCACTAGAACATATGTCAGTAGTAGAGGATCCTGATCAAATTATATATTGTTACAACAAGTCACATTATATTCCACATCATTTCGTTTTAAAAGAAAGTAGTGAAACCACCAAATTCCGAGTGGTCTTCAATGCTTCAAGTCATCGTCGCAAATTTCATTAAATGTCTGTTTAAGAGTTGGTCCTACAGTGCAACAGGACTTATTTTAAATTGTTCTTCGATTTAGGAGGCACGAATATGACTGTACCAAAATGTACAGGCAAATTAGACTTAACGAGCAAGATCAGGATCTACAACGTATTTGGTGTAGAAATAGTTTAGCCACAAAGACTCTTCAGCAACTTTCGAAATATGAACAAGCATCAGAAAATTCAGAAGTTTCCAGAAGCAAGTGAAACTTTACAACGCACATGTCAAATTACATAATAATCAAGTATCATTATACTTGACCATATTCCAGAACTTCATCTAAAAATCATTTGAGAATCCCATTTCCCAAGATATAGAATCCCAATAAAATTTTTATAAAAAAAAATATCAAATCATCAGTTTAACAAAGGCAGAAACCTTTGGAATTGGGCAGCTGTATTTAAGTAGGATAGAGAAAAATAATTACTATGTAAATTCAAACGGGAGTAACCATTGGGCTACTGCCCGTCAAATGTGAATCTTCATTTAAGAAAGATAAATTACTAAATGATTTGTAAATCAGTTGTAATATTAAATAAAGGAAAAAAAAAATCAGTTTAACGGACACCTAAATTTTTTGGTCCCGTCGATTTCCGTTGCTCAAATGCTCACTTAACCCTAACCTAACCCCAACTAAACCGCAACTCAACCCTAATTCAACTCGCAAACGGAACCCAACTTAACCCTTAACTCAAACACAAACTCTACGCCAAACTCAATCCTCAAATCAGCATATATAAAGATTGGTTTACTATAACTATCCAACTTACTATATCTTATCCAACCCGAAATCAACTCCAACTCAACTTCAACTCAACCCGGAAATTGACCCCTAACTTAACCTTCAGGTCAACCCCAAATTCAATGCCCAATTCAAGAATCAAACCAGCATATATAAAAAATTCATAAATATTTTTATATAACCAGGTGTTTTGGTTCAATTCGTATGCCACGTACCTAACCCTCTTGACGTACAGTTTCCAAAAGCTTTTCAAATCTCCGCCTTGACCCTAGTTAAATCAAACCAAATTTTTCGTCATTTTTGACCAAATTTCAATACTTTGGTCTTTTTAGACGGAAGTAATTCTAAATTCCTAAGTTACTAGGACCTGGGCCCGAATTCCGAATCAACGACAAATGAGAATGAGAAATGACTTTATGTTTTATTTCGCCTACTCTAAATAAAAATGCAACCGACTAGTTGAAATAAAAAATCAAGTCATTTCTCATTATCATTTATCATCGAACCGGAATACGGGTACTGACTATAAAACTATAAATTATAAGTATAGGGGAACTATAGCTATAGTATATTATTTAACTAACGTATAGTGAAAATAATATCTCAGCGAAACTCATTTTTTCATCGTTCTGCGCAGCCAACAGTGAAGTAGTTAAAAAAAATCAAAAATTCAAAGAAGGGTCGGCGGAGTAATATTTTGACAAACAAAAAAAAAAAAAAAAAAATTATAAAATTATAAATAAATGGGGGCGAGGAGAAGAGACAGCAGAGACGCAACGATTTCAACAACAACGTCAAGCAACACTACCTACAGTTAGTACAAATTTGGGTGACCGCATGGGAACATGATGATGGAACGAAATCTCGCCCCCCTCACAACCGCCGATGGAACAAATGGTGGAGGGAATAATAATAGTTGTTTACAGTTTTTCAGAAAAAAGAGTTTGCGGCACCAGGAAATTTGTGTTGTCATTGTCTTCTCTTACAGGTTGGAGCAGTAGAAGAACTGTATTGTCTTGTGCTAAATTACTAAAAAATATATTACTAACAAATTTACTAACTATCAACTACTTAGGTGTGAGTCTTTGTTGCTAACATTCCTTTCCCATCCCTCGATCTTGTTATATGTAAAAAGGTGTACGACGGCGGCCTGGCCGGGGGCGGATATCATACTATTAGACTTATGTGGTTATCGATGTGAAGCCTTTCTTTACGGGGTTTGGCTTCATGAAGAATGGTGTCGTGGCATGGGTATAGTGGTGTGGTATTCGCATTTATAATACGGGAGACTTGCTTAATGCTTGATCGTACATCGCAATCAATCAATCAATCAATCAAACAAAAAAAATTATAAATAAATATATGTGAAATTTGATTATACATAATGTAATTTATGTTGGAAAATATTAAAAATTCTCATTATTTTATAGGTAAATTTTAAAATAACATGTGAAATTAAAAAATATAAAAAATACTAACAACACCACTGGATATGTAACGTTCATTTAAGGCACGAACTAGGCATACTTAGAAATAAATGTCATTTTTCGAAACGAATAAAGCAAAATAAAAAAAAACTCGATTTTAAATATAAATTTATTCGAGGCAAGCTAATGACAATTACATTATCTTAAATATTATCAAAAGTGCTAGTGCTAGTGTGTTATCTAAATTAAAATAACATTAATTATTGTGAATAAATTTGAGGAAAAACAGTTATCAAAGTAGACAAATTCTAATCTCAAAATTTTTCCATAATAACCAAAGTTTTACTGAATTTTTTTTATATACATATTTATTGTATAATTGTTTTGGGATATTATGATTTTGTAAATGAACAATGAGAAAATCGAACCAATATCGGAGTCAAGTGCGTGAGTGTGTGTTTAAAGTGAACATTTTTTTGCAAAAATTACAAGAAGGTGTCATTTGCTTAAAAGAAAAAAGGCCAAATTAAAACGCAGTTTCGTGACCAATTTAGACAACTTCGATCTTGAAGCTATCAGAAGAATTATTCACAATTTCCATTTAACGGATAAGTCCAATATTACCCTTAAACTTCTACACCAAAAATTAATTAAAGATTTATCATTTACGGGTTCGATTAGCAGCGTGAGTATTCTGATGAAGAAGTTGGGCTTTAAATGGAAAAAGTCAGCCGACAATCGAAGCATGTTAATTGAAAAGGAACCAATTCGATTAAAACGGGTGCAGTATCTAAGGCAGTTAGCAGAGTATCGTGAGAAGGGTTACCAAATAATTTATACGGACGAGACTTACGTGCACACCACACATCATTATGGAAAACGGTGGTGCGATGTTAGCAAAAAAAGTGAGTATATTTTAAAATATTTCTATTTTACATTTCATTAATATATTGTCGTATACTTATGGATCTATTGCACCCAATGTCAAAAAGCCAGCGATACATAATGCTACATGCTGATTCAGAGGAGGGATTTGTTTCAGGTGCATTTTTATGCTTTAAATCAGGAAACAAAACTGGTGACTACCATGATGACATGAACAGCGATAATTTTTTGCGTTGGGTCTCAACACAATTAATACCAAATTTGAAGGCACGGACGGTATTGGTGATTGACAATGCACCATACCATAACGTAAAGTTAAATGCGGCGCCAAATTCAAATGCGAGGAAGCAGGAAATGAAAAACTGGCTGGACAAGAAGGGCATTTCATATCCAGAAACAATGCTAAAATTAGAGCTATATCAGATAATTAAAGCCAACAAAGAGCGATTCACTGAATATAAGCTCGATTAAATTATGGCACAACATTGTCACCGTGTACTAAGGTAATGTTAATAATAATAACTTCCTTAACTCCATAAAATTTAATTCTTTCTTGTATATATATAGATTACCACCTTACCATCCAGAGCTAAGCCCTATTGAAAATATTTGGGGTATTGTTAAGAACCGCATTGCATTGGCGAACGTCGATTTTACATCTAAGGCATTGCAAGAGCATATCAACAAAGAAATTGGAAGAATAACGTCAGATGATTGGAGAAACACTTGCCGCCACATTTGGGATCAGGAGAAGAAATATATTGATAATGAGCACATCATGGAGAATATAGTAGACGCGATGGTCATTAGAGTCAGCGCTAATGACACAACTAGTACCAGCAATACATCGGGTGATCTTTTAAATTAGCTCTTGTAATAACTTTATTGTTTAATTAGTATAAAATTTTATTGTTAAGTTCACATAATTTATTTATTTTTAAAAATGAAATTTATTTATTACTTTAATTTATTTTAAAATATAATTTTAGTTTAAATAAATTATGCTTTCGGTATAATATAGTTATGTATAAGATTTTATTAAATGTTAATTTTTGAATTTGAATTTATTAATGAAAATATAGAATAATATAAATGTGTTTACTAATAATCAAAATAAAGCTTTATCTGAGTTAAATTTAAAAAACTAAAAATTTTGAATTTTTATTTAAAGAAAATATTTGATATAATATTTTTTATACCATCGTCATCGCGTATGTAAACAACAACAAAAAATGTAAATAAATTAGCCTAAATACATCCCTGTGCTTATGCCTTTTGTTTTACTTTGTATAGATGGGCGAGATATGTCAACATTTTGCTAAGATATTATTTTCACTATATATAGCTGTTATTCAACAAGATGAAGTTTACCGACACAAGCCGATAGGCGATAATTGTAAATTATCTGAGTGAATAATAGCCATTATATGCGAGTAGAGTCAGACCATTCTAGAGTATAGGGCCATTATCATAATGAGGTATTTTTTAGAAGCTTTTTAGTGGTATAACTTTTCACTGATTTCCATAGGAATCTATAGTAAAAATGGTGTTTTTTAGCTTCAAGTTTTTCAATGAAAGAAGCAAAAATATTATAAAATGTTTATATAAATAAAAGTTTTCTATATCTCTTTAATAACAATATTCAAGAAGGCTATAAATTATTTCTAAAATATATTTTTTCGAACTTTCATTTTGCAAAAAAAGATCAAACTTGGCTCTGACGAATTAAAATAATACTTGCTAAATTTATCTTTTGTTTTACTAGTGTACGTAAGATGTCCAAAACGTTTACAGACAAATACGAAAAAAAAAAATTATTTGTCCAGGACTAACGTATAGTATACTCATTATACGTTTGTTTCTTACCCATAATGATATCCATTATTCACTGCTAGTTTATCTAGTAGTCTCTTCTTCCATTATTCACTACTACCAAATAAAAATTTCATTTTTGAAATTTTATCTAGTAGTCTTTTGCTATTTTCATTATTATTAAATTGAGACGTCAAAATGTCGACCTAAATTATTTTAGGTTTATTTAAAGGATTTGATAGTAAAATACAATTTTTTATCGCTCGTGGACAATGTATCGTATTCTACTCGCATATAATGGCTGTTATTCACTCAGATGATTTAAAACTTGGTAAACTTCATCTTCGTGAATAACAGCTATCATTATATGCTCGTTGAATAATATACTATTAATCACAAAATTATCACATGTGCTTAAATTTTTGTGAATGGGGCATGCATAACGACATTATTACTTTTACCAGACACCAGGTGGCAGCATGTCATTTTAAAGGATAGCTTTAAATTTAACGCTTCGATTTTACACTGAAATATATGGTTAAATTTAGGTAGATCTAATAAATTTATTCATTTTTATTATATTAAACGTTAAATTAACAACAGCACAGGAGCAAAATATACAAAATATTTGTTACTTTCCTGTTTATTAAAAAAATTGTTGTTCTTTCGTTTAATTTTATTTGAAAAGAAGACTACAAAAATGGTTACAACCTGTTGTGTGCCGAAATGCAATAATAAATTTTCAAAAAATTGTGGCATAAAATTTCATTGGTTTCCGTACCAACATATTTTAAAACAAAAGTGGATTATAAAATTACGGCTAGGAAAATATCCCTCAAAATGGTTCCTAGAGTGAGAGGTCTTGATACGGCTCCTTATCAACTGGGAATGGCTGCTAACAGGCTGCAGGGACAACTTTTATTGGACATCGGCTCCTACTTAGGTTAAGACCTTGCCATAAATTTAATCTAGAAAGTATTTGTTTATAATTTGATTTATGATTATGATTAGGTAATAACAGAATAAAAATCACCTGTTTAATAAATCTTTTTTATTTCCTGTGGTTTTCGCTCCTAAGAGATTTAATTTTTTTTTAATTCAACAACATTTGCCATTTTCACTGCTAAATGTACTCAAATATTCTGAAACTATTTTAAATGATGAACAACACTAAACTACATGTATAAAACTTAATACTAAGCAAGCAATTAATATGCAACCAAAAACCCAACATGAAACAATCTTTAAATATTTATAAGTAGTGCGATAGAACCGGCGGAAACAAAACTTTTTGAGGTTAAAGGTATTTCACTATATTAAATAGAATTTAATTAAAAACCTGAATGGTTTTTTTGTTTAAAACAGTTAACCATATAACATTTCACTTATTTAAATATATTCTTTTTATTGACACTACTAAGAAATATTTTAAAATATAAAAATTGTTTCATGTTATTTATTTTTACTACAGATTTTGATGGAAAACACAAATGACATTTTGATTCTATCCTGGAAACGAACGTACTGCCACAAAAATAGCGGGAAGTATTTTTACTATATGCATGCCCCATTCGTTTTGATTTTCCTACAATTTTTTTACTTAAAATTTCCCCAGGTGGTAATTTTTGGTATGATTTGACCAAATTTTTGCGACCATCACTGCCATCTATGTAATGTATATTGACTTAATGACCAAAAGAATTGTAGTAAGCTTTTATTTTAATTTGACCAGAATGCAGTTGTTATGTAATTTTTTTAAATTTTGCTTTACATAAATCAATTATTACAAGAAAATGAAAAGAATTTACTTAAACGAAAAGAAGAGAAAAAGTGATTTCCCATATGTTTTGTGTGTTTTACTATGAAAAGTTTCGTTTTTTTCTCGTTTCTAATTCCCTTATAAAACCTTCCTTTTTTAGACCATGGCTTTGTATTCTACGGCCGATAAAAAATATTGTATTTTATAATCAAATCCTTTAAATAATCCTAAAATAATTTCCGTCTACATTTTGACGTCTCAATTTAATTATAATGAAAATGGCAAAAACTACTAGATAAAATTTCAAACATGAAATTTTTACTTGTTAGTTGTGAATAATGGAAGAAGAGACTACTAAATAAACTAGCAGTGAATAATGGATATCATTATAATTGAATAAACAAATGTATAATGAGTATATTATACGTCAGTCGTTTACAAAGAAAATAGTTTCCCACTAAGGCAAATGAAACATCGTCTACATTGCATATTCAATAGATACATAAAGTAAACAGTTTTTTAGATTCCCTCTTGTCTACCTAAATGCAATAATCCAAATCAACTTGTCAACTGATCTTGCCTTGATTGTACAACAAACTTTGACTTTTATGTATTCTATTAGAGGGAAGGAGAGTTATAGATGATGTAGCAAATTAAAAGAATCAATCAAAAAAGTCATTGAGTTTTAAAAAACGCTTAAAAATGCTTTGCTATTTGTGCTGTGGATTTTTTATTTAAAATGTTGAATTTCTTTAAATGGATAAGAAATCCATTGGGAAATCGATATTGTAACTATAATTTTGATAAAAAATATAACAAATAGGAAATAAAAATTATTATTATGAATATATTTAATTAATATTTATTTCTATCATAAACGTATAAAATTATTTGTAATTAACTAATAATAAAATCTTATTATCAATTGCAAGAAAAAATGCAAAGTTATGAATTTAGCATATTTCGTACTAAATATTCCGTCGGATAAATAGTTCAGGTGTGTTTATGAAAATGTATTCATAAATAAACAATTCTGTAAACAACCATATACGATTTACCTAAATAACGCTCTTCCATAAACAAACACAAAAGACGCCAATAAAATTATGAAGTTAAGTATCAAAAACTACAACTATTTATTGTAAATAATAATGTAATATACAGCAAACTAGACAAGAGTCAATTGTAATATTCTTTATATTAATAAATAAATAATAACAATAATATGAGTAATAATAGGTCATGGTCTTAAGATGATCTTAATAAAAATAATGTATAAGCTAACTCTTTATAGAATAAAGTAAATTAATATTCCAACTACTTCACTTTTAAATTTTTACTTATAAATTTTAAATTTTTATTTTTTTTTATTTTTATTAATAATAAATTTATTTTTTTATACTTTAAAATAATCACGTTCCCATCAAATGATTTATGGATAAAAATAAAATTAAAAAGCAAAATACAAATGTCTTAAAGATGTTGTGGAAGAAAATACTTTGTGTATATAAAGGTACAGGAATAACTCGTTTAACGCTTGGTCGTAAGACGTGTTATTGTTTTAGGTACAACAGGGACAAATATTGAATGGCAAACGACTACCGTAAGATAAACATTTACTAGTTGTCTTAATTACGAGGTAAATAAAAATGGTTCAGCACAAAAATACAAATAAGCGTATACGCTACACGCTACGATACAAATACTCATACTTCATCCGTTCGGCCTATTTATTACTATTTGTTTACTTTTCGGAAACGTTTAGCAATTTGTAAATGGAAAAAGTAGGGAGTATTGCGAAAATTTTCAAAAATTTCATTTAAATATGCCGACAACTAGTGTTTTCAAAATTGGTCAGTTAAAGAAAGAAAATAATTTTATGTTCAACAATTTTGTTAAACATTTTATCAAAATCATTCAAAGAAAATTGTGTGACCAAACGTCGAAATAATTACTATTATTTTAATACTAAATAATACGATATTAATACATTTCAATGTTGTGCAGCATCATGGTAAGATTTGACGTTGCAGGCTGCCTATTATTTTATTGCTATAGGCTTATTCATACCGTCAATAATGATTTGGAAAACCGTGTCTAATTAAGAATATTAAAGATATTCTAAATTTGTTGCAAACTATAGGGTCAGTCTCTGGTAAAGGTTGAATCTCTCTATAGACCTTTCTAAGTTCTGTCTACTGCTACATAGAAAATTACGTACTAATGGTGGGCATAAGCCATTTAAGTGCCATAAAATAAGAAATCCCGTTAGCGATCCAGAGCACTGGCTTTAGAGCTCAGGCCACTTAGATGAATTGTTAGTAATATTCGGTAAAAAAAAAATTTCCAGTAGTCGAGCCACTTTGTCATTCTGTGATTTTTATAAAAAGTCCGACAAAAAAAATTTGCTACTCTTTACTGCAGCTTGGGTAGCTACCATCCACTAGCAACGTACTTATTTACCTGTGACATCCTTCTCAGGTGCGGCTTTATCACCCTCCCCCACTAAATGTTTATTAATGATTATAAGGAGTTGACCGAATGCCTGACAGTATTTGGGTAGTATTTTGCCGTTAGTTCTTTATAAAATAGTAAACAAAGAAAACACGGTTGGGATTCTTGGTTGGTGTATACATATTGTGATTATGAAAAAAGGAAACATAGGATGGCATATTGCAATATAACTTTAGATTAATCGTAGTAGGCAACTCGATATTTACCGTAGTAGGCAACTCGATATTTAACGATATTACCTGATACGATAAAGTACTAGTTACGCCATCTCTTAAATATCATTTAAAATTTAGGAGGATTCCTAAAATTCTGATTGATATAGCGACTTCTTAACCTGCATCTAAGAAATTGGAAATATCAGTAACAACTCGTTCATCTAATTGTAAGTTCTCATGGTCAAATTCCTCCTTTGGAATCATTCTCAATAATACGGACTTCAGATGTACCGCAATATTCAAATAATCTAGCTGCCATGGTGTAGATGTAATTATTTTAACGCTGACGACAAGAAATCTACAAAATTTTGATTATTTGGCTTTTTGCGATATCCCCTGTTGGTGAACTCTTTTGAACCATTCTCAAATCACTCAGGACATTTATTTTTTTATGACACTTTGAAGGGATGGTTTATCGAAACAACCAACGGTTGCAACTAGCTGGTGGCTTTCGGTGGCAATATCAGAATGTATGTTCTGCATTAAAACCATTTACAACACAGATTTGGTTGTTATCAAAAAATTAACTTTTTACGACACATTTCTTCATTTTACCATTTATTGATCTTACCCACGAAATAGCTACATCTATGTTAACCTTAACAATGTGCACATTAAAAATGGTTAACGATTTAATGAAATAACGTGGGGTCCATGTTAAAAATATTAGTGGTGTAGATTCTTGAGTTTTTGATTTTTGAGATAAGAAAGTTCTTTAACCTTTTGCAACTTTTCAGTCGGTGGTATTTTATCATCCTGTCCCTGATAGGTCACTTTTATAGATATTAATTTCTTACGGGCGCTCGTACCCTTGATTTATTTATTAGTGGCCAAAAAAACTGCCTTTCCAACCTAGATTGCTATTAGGCAACCAACGTACATTTAGCCAAAGTAACTAAAATTGTATTAGCCGAAAGGCGAATGTAGTCCCTAGAAGTCATACAAGATATCAATCAACGAGCACCGCTTGAAACAGATTTTGTAGACCATGGATAAGGGTTGCCTATGGCCAAAGTAAAAGAAAATTGTGTTATCCACGGTACGACTTGCGTAAAATTGTATTAGCCGCAATGCAGCTATAGTCTCTAGAAGTCATACAAGATATCAATTAACGAGCACGGCTTAGTACAACAGAATTGAATTAGCCGAAAGGCAGATATAGTCCCTACAAGTCAAACGAGATATTAATTAACGAACATCGCTTGATATAGATTTTGTAGGTCAAAATTTTATTAGTCGTAAGGCAGATATTGGTACTAAAAGTCATACAAGATACATATATTTTTTTACATTTGGTGGCTTATCTGCGGGAACTTCGGTATGCCGCTATTAATTTGCTTTTTCGTTGACTTTGGAACCAATCAATAATTTCCGATTCACTTATTTAAATAAAAATAATAAACATTTTCTACAACCCTATCTATTAAATTTTAGCTGTAACGTTATATGTAACGTACAAAGTTGCTGATAGTCATATAGGTAATCAGATACAGAATTGTCGAAAAAAACTGCCTGGGATTGATTAGAAAGATAGTCGAAATAATCTGAGTTTTTTTTAAAAAAAATTCTGTATTTATAGAATCAAAGTATTAAAGACCTTAGAAAAATTTAACAAAGTTAAGGAAGTTAATTCCCTAATACTCATATTACCCCTATCATCATATATATTTAATAATAACGGTAAAAGTGTTATGAAATTTGCTAAATCCAGATTGAACGAAACTAACTAAACTATTACTATTTAAATGCAATTGAATTTAATGTTTAGCAACTATCTCGAAAGCTTTAGGGACAGCACTGAAGATACTAATTGGCTGAGAATAGGACGGTTCCAAAGGCTTACTAATGTTTGGGAATTGGATTATTTTACTTAGCTGCTCTAAAATTAAAAATATGTAACAAGTATTTTGAGACGAAAGGGAAAACTCGTTTAACAAATTTTAAACTGACGCTATCCAGACAAAAGATTCCGATTTAACCTTCCAAATTCCGAGGATTCACATTCTGCTAGATTAACGCGTTAGAAAAAAATCAACGGTACTGCTACCTGAGTTCAAACCGAAGCAAAAATAACTATTAAAGTTATTGAGTTTGAAAACCCCACTAGTACTACTCTTCCATCTAACGAAGCCTAAATTAGGAACATTTCTCCAGAAAACCTTTTGAGGAAGAGAGGCGCGGCTAACTTATTCTTGAAAAAATTACGCTTAGCAATCCATTGACTGTCAGGACACCTTTTCCATAAACAGTATATAACCCTAATACAAATGGCATTCGCAATTTTCCGAGACAACCAAGGCGGAGGTTTCTCTTTAAGACTAACCTTTCTAAGCGGGACTCAACTATCAAAGAGTAAACTAATATACGGGTTAAAAAATTGTATTTGGCTAGTAGCAGTACTAAGGCCAAAAATATTCTACCGAAGAGTCGAGCTATAAACTATGCACATGCGGAAATCATCTCCAAAAACTATACTAGGTTTAGGTGGAGAGTAATAAACGAATACCAAAGGACAACTAATTGAAAAAACAAATACATATATTAGTAAAAGAGATGATATGGTCAATAAGGGAATAAGAGACATCGCTAGTGGTTAGATAATAAAAAATTTGTGCAACAGTGTTGTCTACGGATAAATTAAGACTATGTATTTAAAAGTCACCAGTTGTCACTTTTTTTTATTATTTTGCAAAGTCGATATGCAGACACCAACGATTATTATTCAAGTGTTCTGCAAGACTAGATTTGAAACACATCCCTTTACTGCAATTCCCCATATTGCAAAAGAGTGCTCTTGCAATCGTTTATTGAAGGATTTGGATGTTTGTCCAACATTTGGTTTTTCGCATGTAGTGCACCTAATATTGGAAATGCCTGACTTGAATGTTTATGGTGGGACATCTTTGAATTTACGTATTATCGATCCTAAGTTATTGCTTTGGTCATTAGATCTACATCGTACTTTTTGACCAAAATGACGAATTATCCAATTTGCTTGTTATTGCCGGATAGAATGAGTGGCATGTACGTTTTAAAACCGTGCTTAGCCAAAATTAAACTATTGAATTTTTCATCCTTGCAGTGTCTTTTACATATTTCAACTCTTTATCAAACTCAGATGTGGACACTAATATTGTAAAATCTTGTGCTATCTATATTGTCGTTTTGTGCTATCCATTATAGTGAAAGTTGGCAGTAATGAATCTCATAATGTTCGTCTGTTTTCGATAGATACCGAACTCTAATTTGTTCTATTTTCTCATCACGTCTAAAAACGGGAGGGTCCCTTCTACTTCTAATTAGGAAGTGAAGTTGATGGTAGGTTACTGTGAGTTCAACATCTCTAAAGATCATCCCAAATCCGTCTTTTTGATTATCGCAAAAACATCATAGACATATCTTATCCATATTCGAGGAAACCGTAGTTAATTAATAATTGATTGCTCAAACTGGCACATAAAGATGTTGCTCATATCTGACGCTAGTTTGCTGCCTACGCACGTTTCGAATGTCTGCATGTAGAATTTTCCTCAAAACGAATAGCGATGTCCACTGACACAGTTAGATAGAAAGTGGGAACATGCGCATGTCTGTGTTTTTGATGTATGTGCCTGTCGGTTGACGGTTGATTTAATTCCTTTAATTCCTTTATTAACCATGTTGATAGTTTATAGCCACACACCAGAACTTTAAATGTAGCTGCCTTACAAATTTAAATGTTTTGAGAATAATTATCAGTTCATATTGAGCATACTTCATCAAATTTTACATTAATTTGATAGCCACTATAGTGACAGCTAATTCTAAACATAGTCATGGCTTCCAGCGCAGCCTTCAGCGACGTAGCTAAACAAATTATAAAAACTGTAAGGAGTCGAATGTAAAACTACATAAATTAATGTGTAACCACTAAACTTATTACAATTTAGTTTTGCATGTCATAAATTCAAGTGAAAATTAAAAATCGTAAAAAATAACGTCGCCATTGGAAAATGTGTTACAACTTATTTTTAATCATTTACAAACAAATTATATTTATGTTTAAAATAAAAATAAAAATTAAAATTTTAAAATTTCAAAATTTCGCATTTTAATTTAATTCAAAATGCATAGTTTGCGGAGCAAATTAGATCAAATACAGTAACAACCACAAAAACATAAACAAATAACCCCAAAAAAATTCATAAGTGGCTTTTAACGGCAGGCAAAAGGGTTAGGAAGGAATTCTCAATAAATGTTAGTTTACAAATTTAAAAAGGTTTTTGTGTCACATGAGCAAAAGCAATTTGTTAAGTTACTTCCTTCCATAAAATATATGCAACGTCATACGTGGCATTCCTATACATTTATGTAGGTTTATTGATGGCAGCAAAAAAAACTAAAATAAATTGTTTTAAATGGAAGTTCAAGTAGAATAAAAAATAAAAATAAAAATGAAGACCCCAAATGGGGAAATCAATGAACTAATATTATCTTCAATTTATTAATTTCTATTTGTTTTATTTATTTACTTTTGGTTTTCTTTCTTTGGCTCTTTCTTATAAGTTTGAGATTTAAGAAATTATGATAGATTTTACATTGAATTCTTTGTTTTAGCGCTTATGATTGGTAGTTAGAAATTTTAATGGGCATGAGAATTATTTTGAGACACATAAAACAATGATTCATGATTTTATTATGACAAATGAGTGACTTTTTGACATTTTGAAATTAGCGACTTATTTATACATATAGTGTGAGATGAGACTTGGAATATCAGATCTATCTAAACATGAGATGTCACATCCGTTATAAGCACGTACCCTATTTTAACAAACAATACAATTAACTCAATTACAATATTATTATCCTAATTTAATTATTCAATTGAGAATATGTTTATCAATTTGTTGGTGTAGCAATTATTTTCCCTCATTATATGTTTGTTGTAAAGAGGAAATGAAGACATAATTTCGTATACTTACCCTAAATAAATAGAAAACATTATAATACGCTAGGGATAAATAAAGAAAGATAATTTTGTTAAAACTTGTAATCAAATCAATCAACATTAAAATCAGGGTTTGTTTATTTATCTTCTTGTCTAATTAAATTTTAGTTTAGTGCGGGAAATTTACGGTATATGAACAGAATTGGTTCTTTACGCAGTACACAATCAACATACTCCTATACTGATTTAGACTTATCTAAAGAAAATTGTTATCTTTCTCTAAAAATAATTGTAATACATTTAGCCAATGTCTAAATACGATAATCTAATTCTACATATTTATTCTTCCAAGTAAGGGTTTACTTTGGTGGTTTACAGCGCTGAAAAACATGAACTAGAGAAATAAAAAACCAAAGAAATTTTCATAGAAAGGTCATTTTGAAATTAGCCTCCAGATAATGGGGAACTATGAGCATATGTAACTTGAGAAGAATGATAGATAGCCTTGGTCGTAATGTAACTCGCAAGAGTTTGTCTGTAAAAAAATTAACTGATTGACACCTTTAGTCAAACCTCGTTATAATTTTTGCAACGGGAAATATGTTTTTGTATGGTTGTACAAAAAAGTATTTCCCGTTCTAAAAATTACAATGAGATTTTCGGTCGAAACTAAGATTCAAGCTTTTATTATTTGGTGTCTTTCACATTTAATGAAAGGTCATTAAACCGACAGAATGGTTTTACACCTTTCCAAATATTGAAACCTCATACTAATGAAAACGATATATCAATTATGGCTAAAACATGCTTGGAGATTGAGGCCTGCAAAATATTTAAACTTATTCCCAAACAACTCAACATTGAATCGTTGGAGTTTGTTTGCTACAAATTGGGCATAAAAGCTGATATACGGGTAAAGGCTTGATTCAAATACTTGGCCGACCGGGGTACACATTCGGCAATTTAGTAATAAAAATTTTCGGACAACATTGCCTCCACGAATGAGGTATCGGATAACCACTGCAGCCAACAGTACAACACGTTAAATTATAACTTACATTGTAGTAAATTTGTTCCAAGTGATAATCTGCAAGTATAAATGTGAATTGCTCTATAAAATTTTATCTATGTGAAGTTGGCCCAAAATGCATCCCAAAAAAACGCAGCGGTAACACTAAAATAAAAATGTTCTTCATATTTAAGTGTCAGCCAAAAAAAAGGTATATCGTGATACAATTTAATATGTCAGCCCAAAAAAAAAATTCTTCATACTTTGGTGTCAGTCCACAAAAAATTTAAAAATTACTATCACGATAGGAAAATGTAACACGACAGACTCTCAGCTAAACTATCATTAAAAACTTATAAGGAAACTATTTCGTATAAGGAGAAATAAGGCCGAAAAGCTTCGTGAGTAATATGCAATTTGATTTTTGCAGTTCAAATGAGCATTTTCTTAAGTTCTGAATTATTGACACCAATCACATAAATATTTTCTATTAGGCTTATTAGTTGCCATCACTCTGACATTTTTCCAGAAATTTGTTCATGGGGATTTAAAAAAACGAAAACACACAAAACATTAAAATGTGCTATGGTTTTCATAGTAAAGCATTACAATGAACCATCATGGTCAATATGGCCGCAAAGCGTCGTGGGTCGTATTCACCTGGTCCTCACAAATTCGCGTGAACTTTGTCCTAAATCTGTCCTAAAAAAAAAAAATTAATTAGGATTTTTTTTTAGGACAAACTTCACGAATCTAAATACATAAGTGAAGTTTGTCCTAAATTTGTCCTAAAAATCGTCAATAAAAATTATTGTTTACATGTATTAGTGTAAAAGCAGAAACTCTCGTTATAACGAATTTCTTTAATAAGAATAATAAAAATTATTTACGAATTATACGTAATACATAAAAACGATGGAAGTAAGATATTACCTCATATATTTTCTTTATAAATTAATGTAGCGAATAATATGAATAAATGAAATTTCGAATTTTCTTGACCAAAGTGGCCTATATGCAAAGTTGGCTTAGGATGTAGGCTATCCGAAACCAGTTTAAGTTTTGAAAAAATAGGGGATTAGGGTATTTAGGACAACGATGTTTGATACCATCTCACCCAATAATTATACCAAATATTATGAAATTGGGAAAATCATTTTTTCATAATAAAAATTGGGAAAATCATTTTTTCATAATATTTGGTATAATTATTGGGTGAGATGGTATCAAACATCGTTGTCCTAAATACCCTAATCCCCTATCTTTTTTAAAACTAAAACTGGTTTCGGATAGCCTAGATCCTATGCCAACTTTGCCTATAGGTCACTTTGGTGTCAGCTTCCTAGGATTTTCTCAAGAAAATTGGGAAAATCATTTTTTCATAATATTTGGTATAATTATTGGGTGAGATAGTATCAAACATCGTTGTCCTAAATACCCTAATCCCCTATTTTTTTCAAAATTGAAAATGGTTTCGGATAGCCTAGATCCTATGCCAACTTTGCATATAGGTCGCTTTGGTGTCAGCTTCCTATGATTTTCTCAAGAAAATTGGGAAAATCATTTTTCCATAATATTTGGTATAATTATTGGGTGAGATAGTATCAAACATCGTTGTCCTAAATACCCTAATCCCCTATTTTTTTCAAAACTGAAAATGGTTTCGGATAGCCTAGATCCTATGCCAACTTTGCATATAGGTCACTTTGGTGTCAGCTTCCTAGGATTTTCTCAAGAAAATTGGGAAAATCATTTTTTCATAATATTTGGTATAATTATTGGGTGAGATGGTATCAAACATCGTTGTCCTAAATACCCTAATCCCCTATTTTTTTCAAAACTGAAACTGGTTTCGGATAGCCTAGATCTTACGCCAACTTTGCATATAGGTCACTTTGGTGTCAGCTTCCTAGGATTTTCTCAAGAAAATTGGGAAATTCATTTTTTCATAATATTTGGTATAATTATTGGGTGAGATGGTATCAAACATTGTTGTCCTAACCACCCTAAATTCCTATTTTTTCCAAAAAATATTTCTCGGAAAGTACGAAATATTTTAATTGGTTTTTTTTTATCTTGTAATCTTTGCCATCTTATTTAAACTTAGTTTAAAAAATTTCAACTTTGATTACCCAAAACTAAAATTCGTAATAACGAGACATTCTGATTTTTTACTAATACATGCACACACAGTATGTTTTTTTTATTTTTAGGACAGATTTAGGACAAAATTCACATACGTCCTCACAAATCAACTGAGTATTCTTCCAAGTACAGTATTGTTGACACCAATCTCGCGATGATTGTTTACTAGGCCTAAAAATTATGAGTACTATGAAACTTTTTCAGAATTTTGTGATGGGGATAGCATGGCCAAATATGGCCGCAAACCCTTGTGTGAGTCGTATTTAACAAGATTTTCGCAATTCAACCGAGTATTTTCTCAATTATTGTATTGTTGGCACCAATCTCCCGATGATTTTTATTGGGCCTATCAATTTTGAGTACACTACAAATAAAAATATTACAAACATTATGATAATTACAACATTTGTGGCTTGCGCCAGCAAAAGTGTACAGAAAATACCTAGTTGAATTACAAAAATCAAATTAAATACGACTCACAAGGCATTGCAGCTATATTTAGCCATGCTATATTTGACCATGATAGGCCTAATAAAAAATCGTCGGGAGATTGGTGCCAACAATATAGTACTTCAGAAAATATTCAGTTGAATTGCGAAAATTTACAAAGTTCTTCTTAGTTGTTCTAGTATATTTCCTTTCCCATGATAGTTTTTTTTTGGGCTGAGAGTCTGTCGTGATAAATTTTGCTATCATATTATTATTTTTTTCAATATAAATTCTAATAGGAAGAGGTGAAATAAAATAACTTAAGATGGATTTTTTGGTGCCAGAATATGGAGCATTCTTTAAAATATTTTTACCTATTCGTAGTTTTTATAGTAGTTGAGAAAGAAATTTATTATAGAAATCTATCGTGACATTATATGGTCTATTATTTTTCTATCATGATAGTTCACTTTGTATCATAAGATTTGAAGTGGTGTTGCCAACGTTAACTATCATCAGTTTTTGGGATAGAATTTTGGGCCAACTACACAAAGGTTAAAATTTGGCCATTTAAAAGTCCGTAATTTGGTTAAATTTTTTAATAAAATTAATATTATGTTGGAGTTATACAAATTTGATTTTTCTCGCTTTAACCGAAACTCTGCTTAACAGCAAAATTACAAACAAGTCGCTCCTTATCAATAATTATAAACTAATACGTTTTGATCGTATTAATAATACGCGATGGGGTGGTGTTGTTATTTATTTTCGGTCTACTTTGGGAGTCAGTAAATTATGCTCAGGTACCTTTGGCAAGGTTGAAGTTTTGGCGTCTGAGCTTGTCGGGTGATTTGGTAAAATTCTCATTTAGGTTATTTATATCACACCTTATTCCAATAATTTACAAACTATTTTTTCTGAATATTTGCCACAGTATGAAAAAATTATTTGTTCTGGTGATTTTAACTTTAATATGTTGATTAGCATTAAACTACGTACTTGACTCAGTTTACATAATTCATTTTATTTACCTTATAAACCGACTAGGGTTCAGCTCATTGGATTTGATAATTTTGTATGAGGCTGACAAGGATAATATTATTTCTTTTGGGCAAATTTCTTAAAATTAGATACTACTACTGCTCCATGGTTAAATGCTCATATTTTGAATTTAATGCAACGTAGAGATTTGGCTTACAAAAAACATAAAAGATTTGGATTAGAGCTCGATTTTGAATCATTTAAATATTTTAGAAATAAAACCAACAAATGGGGATCAGCAGATGGGATCAACAGGGATCGGTAAACTTAACGAATCTTTAGGTGTTTTGCCTTTAGCCGATTTTGATTTTATTAGTTCTGGTAGTTATGCTTTTGTTTTTGATTGTGTCGATGAACTTATGGTATTGATTGCAATTCGTACAGTTAAGTCTGATTCGATGGCATATGACATGGTAAACTTCAGAGTAATTAAATTATTTATTGATTTGTTTCTGTCTCAAATTTTCTAATTTATGGAAAGTGGCATCGATTATTCCCCTATCTAAGCCGGACGTAATTTCTAATATTTGTGACATTCGACCGATTAGTATTTTGCCTACCCAATCCAAGGTCCTGGAAAAAATTATACAACTCCAAATTCTTGAGCACCTCAATAGTTTTAATTATCTATGCAAATTCCAATCTGGATATAAATCTTGCCATAGTACTACTACTGCACTTGTGCATATTGTTGATGATATATCTGCTATTTTAGATAAAGGTAATTCATTTGGAATTTTAGTCCTATTAGACTTTTCTAAAGCGTTTGATTGTGTTAATCATATCCTTTTGCTTCAAAAGCTAAAGTTGTTTTATAAGTTTGCCGATACTGCTATTTTGTTGCTCCATACTTATTTGAGTAATCGTAAACAATTCGTAATGCTTGGTGATGATCTTTCTGGCATAAGTAATGTAATTTTTGGGGTGCCTCAAGGATCAATTTTAGGCCCTTTACTTGTTCCATTTATATAAACGACCTACCTTGGCATATTTTAAATTGATCATTTCATTTTTACGCTGATGATTTGCAACTGTATATTGGTGGTGTCTTGTTAAAATTGGAGGAAATCGTTACGCAACTTAATGCAGATCTTAGGAATATTTCGTCATGAGCCAAAAATAATTCACTCTCCATTAATCCAACTATTAAAGTAAAGCTTTATTGCTCACTAGAAATAATACGCATAATATTGCACCTGTGCTCTTTTTGAACGATGCTATAATCTTATTTGTTCCAACGGTCAATAATCTAGGATTTCTATTGAATTCAAACTTACTTGGAATGATCCTATAGGTTCTACGTGCCAGCGTGTTAATTATAGTTTATTTATGCTCAGACTAATAAAAAAGTTTAGCCAGTTGACTTACGCATATATCTTGTTAAAATTTCAATTATACCTATTTTTAGCTATTGTGATGTGATATTTTCTAATTGTGATAATTCCTCAAAGCGGTTACTTGAGGTTACGTTTAATAGTTGTGTGAGATATGTTCTTGACTAGAAAATTTCGTCATGTTTCTGAATTTAAAGATTCAATCCTTAGATGCGACTTGTGTGAGTTTTACTGTTATAGAACTGCTGTCTTTATTTTCCGAATAATTAAATCGGGTGTACCATTATACTTGCATGATAAATTACATTTTTCTATGTCATTGAGAACTAGGAACTTTAATTACACAACTCTAATAGTAGGCCGAAAAACATACTAACGGATTGTAAGACAGCGATAAACTTAAGGCGACTAAAGCGACAAAGAAGTCTGGACGCTTTAAATAAGCAAGAAACATAAAATGAAATCACTTCCATTTTCCATATACATATACTATTCTATTAAAATGAATAACACATTCAGAATCGCCAATTGGAATGCAAATGGACTGTTGCAATAAGTTCCAGAGCTAGAAATGTTCCTAAATATTTATGGTAGAAATGTATTTATATGCCAAATTTCAGGATCTCATTTGACAAATAATTCATTCATTAGAATTCGAGGATACTACTGCTAAAAGGAAAAGCGAGAGGAGGAAAATCATATTAAATATCCAGTAGAAGTGAGATATCTGGTTAGAGAAAAACGGAAGGCGCGAAAAATATGGCAGAGGAATCGAACACCACAAGACAAATCACGACTTTATTATTTTAGCAACAAGTCGCAAGATTTTGAACTATGTATGTACGTTTGTCCTTGGTGCAGAAGAGGACCAAAGAAGAATATGCAAAAACTCAAGATTACAGAAATAATTCTCAAATTTAATTCTGTATCAAATCTTGAGTTTGCTTACAATAATTGGCAACGATCTTACTCGTCAAAATCTCTTTAGGTATACTAGTATTCGATTTTACTTGAAATCTAATTAAAAAATAGTATTTCTCATAATTTTACCAGAATTCCAGTCGTAAAATCACGTGGTATTGCTTACTTGATTTCCAGTACTACACAATTGTATTTCAAGTAAAATTACCAGATTTTATTACAACCAGAAATCTAGTATTTTTAATTTTACTTGATTCAACTAGATCGTCTAGTATGCTCACATCTAGTGAATTTTTATTTACCGTGTACATATGGTAAGACTCGTCGATTCATAAGAAAAAGAAAATTGAGGTGTGGCCAACACACGACTTTCTTTTACGAACAGAGAATTTTGAGAAATTTTGTTTTTTTCTTAATTTTTTTTTTAATTTTTAAATTTTTAAATTTTTTTTTTAAATTTTTTATTTTTTATTTTTATTTGTTTTTAACTTTTGGAAACATTTTGTATCAAGTAGTTTTTTGTAAACCTTATACTTTTTAAGATATTTGGGAGTGGCCACTTCCGGTTAGCCGATTTGGAGTAAAATTCACTGGGACCTCCCAATTTATCAAAAAAGCTTAAATCTGAAGTTTCAGTTCGATTGGTTAAACCATATGGGCTATAGAGAGGACACAGACAGACTGACAGACTGACAGACTGACAGACTGACAGACTGACAGACTGACAGACTGACAGACTGACAGACTGACAGACTGACAGACTGACAGACTGACAGACTGACAGACTGACAGACTGACAGACTGACAGACTGACAGACTGACAGACTGACAGACTGACAGACTGACAGACTGACAGACTGACAGACTGACAGACTGACAGACTGACAGACTGACAGACTGACAGACTGACAGACTGACAGACTGACAGACTGACAGACTGACAGACTGACAGACTGACAGACTGACAGACTGACAGACAGACAGACAGACACCATTTCGAAACCCACTTTTTCGGACTCAGGGGATCTCAAAACAAATAAATCTCTAAAAATCTCAAGGTCCAAAATTTTCATGATTACTATACTTTATTTTACTAGAGTAAAAGAAAGTAATAATGTAAATCATGAGTCACGAAGGAACGAAGCCGCTGTTTGTAATGTAAACCTAATTCAGTATTTTCGATTGTCTTATTATACATTATTTCAGAATATCTTTTAAAACACCATCTCTCCACAGACTACATATTCGAATTTGGTCTATTGACGATTGATGGGTCTCGATTTGTGGGTTTCTGTATTTTGCTGGAAAATCGAATATAAATCAGAGATAATAATATATTTTTAAGATATTAATACTATTTACTTCAAAACCTTTTCTGGAAATAAAACTATGAGCAAAATGTAGACCGTGGTCCATTCTTGACATATGCAAATATTGGGGATATTCTCTTGGAGCTAAGCGGGTCAGATACGATAAGAGCAAATTATTTCCTAATTTGTTCCTAAGTATTTGGTTTTGCTTTTTAGGAAAGGTTTAGGAAAAAATTCCCACGCATATAATCGCCAGATGGCCACCACGATTTAATGGCATAACACAGCATAGTACGTTTGTTTAGATTTTCAATAACTTTTCGGTATAGTTCGCTTGGAATCTCTTGAATGTACCGTGATACCTCATCCTTCAAGTCCTGGACTGTTTTGGTGTAAACCTATGATTCCAAAAATTCTCAAAGAAAGTAATCCAGTCGCGTCACATCACTATTTATTTTATTAATGACATTATTTGACTGGCTGTACGATATGTGGCGCTGTCTTGTTGGAAGTACGGCTGGATAATATTTATGATTGAAATTTGTGGCCAGAAAAAATCGGTTATTATATGTGGCAAAATTACTAAGTGCCCGATGACTATTTTTAATCTAATAAGATTTTTTGTAATACATCTTCCTTTAACATGTTGCTCCACACTTAACCAAGGCATGATTTAATTGTACTTGATTGTAGATTATAAAGTCGAAACAGTCCTAGAAAAACAATTAACAGTTACCAGTTGTATAGTTTTGACATTGTAAAGTTACCTAAACCATAACCTCACTAAAAATTGTAACTTAAACATTTGTGCATTTTGAGAAGAACGGCAATTCAGTTGAATTAGTTCATCTGTTCGTTTATGTTTCGTCAACAAAATTGATCTGGCAGGTTTCGGTGCGTTTCGTAACTAGCCCTTAAGAAGCTTGACTATTTAGGGTCCTTCCGAAACCGTTATTTATTTATATAGACTAAAAGGGCCTACACACTACCCCCGACTCCCGACTTTATCGGTTTGGTCAATTTATCTTGATTTTGTTATTTTGTTGATTTTAAATAAAGGTTTTGATTTATCTCTATTAAAAAATTGACAAGTGGACACACGATCTAATTTTACATTCGATTCGACACACCAACTGAAGCCTACACACTATCCAATTTTACATTCGATTCGATTAAAGCGACCCAACGGTCCGACGAAATTGGAAAATATGCTGGTCCTTTTATGTATTTAAAAATTATACTGGTGAGATGACTTATTTGCCGTCTCTTTCTTACTTGACTTGGTCCAAATTACATTCAATTCTATTTGCAAAACGCAATGAATATTATTATTTCTAAAATCAATACAGAAAAGCCTAAATTTAAATCAAATATAGTTTAAGCAAAAAAAGAAAAACGTTGAATTTAAATTTAAAATGATCGTATAATTTAATTTAAAAATTGTGTCCAATTCTATATGGAAAATGCAACGAATTCTGTTTAGCTAATGTTTAATACGGGTTGTCGAATGATTAAAATTATTTGTAAAAATGATTTTATACCTTAACCATTTTTAATTACTAATTTTCAACAGACATCTAATTTTAAGTGAAAATAACAAACAGATAAACAGATTTACTAGCATTCAATGAAATAAAATTAATTTCAATTTCGTTATAAATTAAAGTTAAGAATGTCAAAATATTATGTATTGAGAAAATTCGACAATAAGCTTTTAAGCTTGAAAATTTGGAAATATTAAATTTGTTTCGGTCAAAATTTCCAAAAATGTCGCCTAATTTTCGCATTATTTCGCTTAAGTTTCAATTGTTTGTTTGTTTATTTGTTTCTATCTCTGCAATCTTTTCTGGGGCTCAAGGCACTCCGAACTCTTTCGCAGTTCGCTTTTTACGTCCTTTCTGACGCTATAGCCAAATCGAGGACGTATACGGCTATAGACCCGTTTTCGTTTAAAGCCACCTGCACTTTGCATTGCTTCATGCCAACCTGCTGACATGAAATGTGGGTCCATGGATTCCGCACTCTCAACAGGGCGTCATAGATGTGTTCCTCTTCATCACCGATCGTAATCAGATGATGAAAAATCCCTTTTGCATCCCGCAACTATAGAGATTCGAACCCGATACCTCCCGATCCAACCGCCACAGCTTTAATATGATACATAATAGCCACAGTACGGCGGGAAAAATTCGTTTTAAACATGTACGTGATTTTCTTGTATTCTCTGCAAAATTATACTATAGTTTAGTGTCCGATTTCGCTTAAGGTAAACAGAAAATAATTAAATTGCAAAAGCGATGGGAAAATTGTTTCAGCCGACTATAGGTAATGTTCGAATAAGCCTACCAAAACTAATATTCAATTTTATTGTTATAATGTGATCCATCTACACAATACAGTTACATTTAAATTAAGTTTTTTTCGTGTACCTTGAAATAATTACCCATTCATTATAACATCATAAACGTGGAAAAAATAACTTAATTGAAATTACTCAAAAAAAAAAAAAAAGAAAAAAAAACTCTAAAGCCAAGAAGTTAAATTTATTTTCCCATCATACATACGTACATGTGTATGTACACAGCTAATGAATTTTTTCCCCATGAATTATAATATTATTTTTTGTGTACGGATAGACAGATAGAGCTCAATGTAATCACATGTATAAAATCTCTCTCACACACAAGAAACACCAGACCACAACAGTTAAAAACAAAACAAAAAATATTTAAGAAGCAATAATAATTTATCCATTTTTACAATCAATCAATAATAAGACGTACATACGTAAAAAAAGTTTATGTTTCTTATTTATTTATTTATAAAACTTTTGGTATCACTTGATGCTTGGAATTTCTTTATTTATATTTTTATAAATTTAAATTAATTTATTTTATATACCTCTCTATATACATCAGTTATTTCTCGAGCTGTATCTTGTAGATATGTATATAAAAATTAAAAGTTTTGTTTGTTTTTTTAATTTCTTGTAAATGTTTTTGTCTTAATGAAAGAATTTGTATAATTTAGAATTAATGTGTACCACATAACGGAAATTCATTATAATATACGCGCATTATAGTAGTTTAGTAGTTAGAATAGTTAAATAAAATTCAATTTAGTTATATAAATACTGCACAGTAGTTAACGGTTTACTAAAGGTATAATTAACCCAATGTAGCAATTACGTTTATAAAAAAATGCTTTGTTATCGAAAATAGTGTTGCAGACAGGGTTTTATATCTGATCTATAATTATTAATTGTTTAGACGAAATTGAAAATCGAATTTTTATTTTTTTTTGTATATACGAGTACCTATGTATGCAGAGAACGTAATTACACGTTTTTTTTTTAAATTTATTGTAAACGATTGATTCCATTAGATGAATTTGCTAATTGATAAATGGTCTAAATAAATTTTAATGATAAATCAGATAAATTAAAATAAATTTTATATTTTGTTTATTATTGAGAGAATTTGTGAAATCTCACAGAAAGCTTCCCAATTAATTCGTAATTCCGATTTACATAGAAGTTAAATACTGTTGTGATTGTTAATTAATTGCAAATGATTAGAAATTTGATGTAAAACATGCTTCATGAAGTCCCTATTTGATTTTACAAGAGTAATTGATTCATAAAAATAACAATTGCTATTAATATTTGAGCCCGTGTGAATATAGGATTCCGAAATTATAGCCATAAATAAATGGATTTTAAGCATTTTTGAAAACGAAAAAAAAGGTGTACGATTTCGTTTTGTCCGTGTCCACCATAACAGCCCAAGGTCAAGAACCCTATCGGTTTGGAATTGAAATGTTCGGATATTTGAAGGATTTTGTTGATCAACCTCTCTAAAAGACTTTACTAATTCCTATGATTTAAAAAAAAATATATATATAAACGAGCAGTATCAGACCTTATTGTTTAAATAAGACCCTCCAGTATCGACTGTATTTTTTACTAAGCTTAAAATAAGGTACATACAATTTTTTCTATGAAACTATATGGGAAAATGATTATTTTCATTTACAATTTTAGTTTATTATAATTATGAGCTTTTGTTTTGTTTTTATAGGAAAATGTTCATGCTTCATAATCATATTTGATTGGAAAATCGAGTCAAGAAAATGTTAATTTCTTAGTGAAAATTGTCTTCAAAAATAAGGTATTTTTGAACTTTAAATTGTTGTTCTTTTTGTAATATATGTCATAAACTCATAACTCGAAATTTATATATAATCTCTTTCATTGCCTCCATTCAAATTTGAATTCGAATATCCTTCTATTGTTATTTTGAATTTGCGAAGCACACTAGATTGTATGATTTAAATTTTAATGTTTGGCTCTTTTAGATTTATTTTAATTTCGATTGTTTAGCAGAGACGTGTTGTCTTTTTTCTTACCATTTGTTTTAGATGAGACAATTCATGACGTCATTAACATGAATTTTCTCTTTTTAATACATATTGTTATAGTTATAGAATGTTTTTAAATTTAATTTCCCTTATTTTCTTTTGATTATTGTGGAAAACAGGGAAATTTGAGAACCTGTATTTTAAATGAGTAAAAGACATTGAGTTGCTTTTTAGCGATTTCAGAAAAAATTATTTAACTGGGTTTAAGTGTTTATTCATGTTTTATCGTCAATCGAAATCGCGTTTTTTTCATACAAACTCTATGAGAATAAATTATGTTTTAGTGTTTCTACGTCCCTTATTTTAAGTTCATTTTTCACTTGCCGGTTCTATTTACATCAAGATGGTTCTGGCAGTACCAATGAAATGCTTTTTTAAAGTTTTGTTTTCCTACTCACTTCTTATAAAATGAATACGGAGAGAGACGGAAAGAAGGAAAGTTTTTTTATGATTTCTTTGAGTCAAACAAAAATTTTTTAAACAATACATAAACCTTTTAACAAAATGAAGTTTTCAAAAGCGTATATTTCCATCTCTAGAACGCATTACTTCATAAATACGCTGTGGCATATTTAAAACTTGGGGGTACAGCCCCTCCTAGGACGGATACAATTTTGAGAATAACTATAGTTATGTAATGTTTTGATTGATATCTTATCTAATGATATTTTTTTATCGGTATTTCTCGGCCAAGTAAAATTACCTCGAGATAAAAGGCTTTTAAAAATGATGTTACATGTGTTGGGGCATCACACAAAACCTTACAGACCGACAAAAAGGCAGAGCCTGGGTTTTTATATAAAAAAAAACGGATAAGCAAAACTAACATGAGTTGAGCAGAGTCGAACCTCAGACAAATGTTTTACCGAAAAATGTTCATGTCTTACTACAACTGACAATATAAGAATTTTTAAATATTTTCTAATAGTAGCTGCCTATATTTAGGCGCATCTTAAAAGCTAACCATCTATTTTTTAGTGTAATTACTGTAGTAACTATAAAGAGCAATATTTAATTTAAAGTAAAATATTTGGTTAGTACATAAATAATAAAAAAATAATAATAAAACCTTAATAAAACTAAAAAAATGGAAAGAAAAAACTTTAAGGTGAATCGAACCAAAGACTTTTGTAGTCCTAGTCCAGTGCGGTACATACCAATGAAACCCAAATCATAAAAGAAATCAAATTTAATTGTCATTGTTATTTTGGTACTTTACAGCCTGACCAACAGTCTCCGAGGTTTCCTTAAGTTTATTGTTATTATTTTATACCATATTCCAATCACTTCAGAGAAATCTTTGAGCACGTAAATAATTCAAAGAAATTATGTCTAGTTGTCAGTTTCATTCGTGTTGGTTGCTTTGGTTTACTTTATGGTTTCAATAGAAAAAAAAAATGTAGAAAAACCCTAATTGTCTAATGCTGCCGTCTGAAAGCTTTAAGGCGTTGCCCCATGCAAAAACAGCAAACCATCATTTGAAACCGTCAAATCCATTTTTTGACAAAAAGAGAAAACTTACAACATAATAATTATTAGAAAAAATGTTTGAATTGATGATAACTATTACATTCATGGAAATTTTTAATAAAATTAATACAATTTCATTTAAAAAAACCTAATAATAAATTTTGCCGGCCGTCAAAATAAAATCCGTCCGTCAAAATTTTGAATGGTATAATTGTTGTCGGCTAAAGAACACATTTTTGCTGTTTTACGAACCCATCATTTCTCACCAGATTTTTTTGTCGGCTTTGATTTTGGTTTCAGAGTCAAATAAATGGCGTTTTTCTTTATATGTTGTGCTGTTGCTATAGTAACAATAATATTAACTTAAAATGAATGCGTTAAGAACATTATTTTTGTATACAAAATTTTACTAACTTTTATTTATATAAATTAGTTTGGGTGGTGACGTCATTTTGTAGTCCGACAATTCTTTTGAATGTGGCGATGTAAACCTACAATCCGACCGAATTGTCCGGTTTCTCATTTGTATGTGGCATGCACTTTAGGATACAGAATTTTATATTTTTCAGTTCCTTATGATGCATTGAAATGCCGTTATAAAATTAAAAAAAAAAAAATAAACAATGCAAAACGTCCTTGGTGAGAATCGAACCCGAATTCTTTTTGATAAAAATAATTTACTATATCAGCCTAAATGTTGATTACCAGTTTTACAAAATTTATTACATACTCATTGTTTTACAATACAAAATTTTATGTATTTCAATTCGTATTAAACCAATAAAATGCCGTTATGAAAAAAATATATTATAAAAATTAATACGGACTTTGATGGGCATCGAACCCGAAACGTTTTCTGTAAGAAAACCACGTACATATATCACTTAGGCTACTGTTACAAAATTTGAAGATGTAAATTGAAAATATAATAAAAGCGTATATATTAGATTGACCTTGAAGGAGGTCATATTTTCAAAATCAAAGCAGAATGGGTCCGCCTAGATTTTTTTTGTGATTTTTAGAGCTATAGCATGAGGCTCTAGGACATTGGGAAGTAATTTTCCATAACAATTTTAGAAAATTTAGTTCAACTTAAGCATCGTATTATAAGAGATATTGCATATTTGTCGCTTAGTAATTAATTGCCATTCTGCTTGTGAAGCATCTCTGAGTTCTCACAAACTTCTTGGTTGCCTTGCACGCTTTCTTAGACGCCGCTCTAACATATCACATACGTTTCTATTGGGTTTAAATCTGGACTTCGCGGAATACAGTTTATTAAATGCTGTTGCAAAAAATTGCTGTGCGGTTAGCGCTGAATATGGCTGGGCGTTACTATGTATAAAAAAATATCCTTGTCTGATTATATTTTCGCAACGACTAAACGTTTCCCCGTTGTATGGCGATTCATCCAAAAATATTATATTACGCGATCGATGAGTCCAATTTCTGCATGGCAACGTATATAGTTCCTTCAATGTTGACGTTGATTATCAGCCGGATATGGTAGTCGACATGATCATAGCCAATAATCTTTCAACCGAATTATTATATATTATTATATTCTGGTTGTTTACTGGAACATTAGCTCGAATTTATTGAGCACGAGAAGCAGCCTTCTTTTTCCGTGCTTTTCCTTGGTCGACCAGATCCTTCACTTCTAAATATTTATGGCACGTTCGGCTTAACACAGATACCAAAGCTACTTACCAAAGCGCGTCCTTTTTACGAAAACCTTCATCTGATTGAACTAAACCACAATTTTCGTTGTACGAACGGTTGATTGTTCTCTCCGATTCTTCTTGACACTTGAAGTTGGCTAGTCATAAATTAAACTATGTTTTCCACAAAATGTGCCTTTATTTAGAAGTTTGATAGGTACCATTTTTTCGTGGAGTGTCTGGTTTACATGATAAAACAACTTCGTAAACTTATTAATATTTATAATCAAGGTTTCTAAAATCTCTACAAAATGGCTTATTTGGATTCGTGAATAAAATATCAGAAAAGTTCGTTTAGTCCTAAAGTTAAAAATCTAAAAATATGTCTTAAAAGAATAAAATAAAAAACGAACTCCACCATCGGAAAGTAGACTAAATTTTTCCATCATTTTTGGAATACAAAAAAAAAATTTTAAATCGCCATTTCATCAACAAACACGCATTTTCTTGTTGGTTTTCTTTGGCACAGTGTACAAATTAAATTTAATAAATTTCAAGATGAACCAAAATGTAAACAAAACCCAGAAAATAAGCGTGGGCAACATTTTATAATTCATCTAAAATTATTGAACTCTATATATAGTAGTAAAATGCATCTCAATCCGATCACCTTTGATGACCCTCTTTCATTTGACAAAATATAAAAAATTGCTCAAATTCTTCAAAATTGATCTTATTGCAAATTACAATATTTTGTACCACCGAATGTAAAGATGGCAGTTGATTCTTGGTCATATTTTCGAACAATTATAAATAATTAATAACTTGTATATTCCACAAAAAGTCGAAGTTAATGATTTTTCCAACTTTTTTTCGCCGATCCCATGTGGGGTTTGCCTGTACTCCGGGTAACTGTGCCCAGGAAAATTTCTGCAGCCAAGGTGACTCGATATGACCTTTACTTTAGTATATAATTCGCAGAAGAATATTTTAATCTAAAAAGCAAGTACTGGGTGAGATTCTATGAATATCTCGGCGGTTGATTAATATTTATTCAAAAGGTTCGTCGCTTATGCTACTATTTTAATATAGAAAATCTAATGGTAAAGAATAATAAAACATTCTTATTAACTTTGGATATGTTGACCGTATCGGTGTATTTTTCCGTTGAGTGAACAGGAATAAAAATAATATAATATTAGGTATACCATTTTAGAAGTATAGTATAGCTAAATTACAATAAATTAGAAATCTCTGAACATTGGTTTAGGAAGTTGAATTGGAAGATTAGGGAAAAACTCGATACAAACTACTAAACTTCTAAAATCATTTTTTAATCTCACTATTTTTTTATAACACTATTGAGCTATTAAATGATTGTGATTAATAACTGCCAAAACATGTTTTCGGAGTCGATGGCTCCGATATTTACTGTTTAGAAAACCGCGGCAGTTGAATTCATCTTGGACAATTTATCTGTAGAAGGGAAACAAAAATGTATATTTTAGTATCGCTGGTGAAGATGCAACAGTGTGTATATTGCCACTCATAGTGGCATTGCCACTTATAGTTTGCCACTGTTTTACTTTGGACCTTGATGGTCAAAATTACAAAATATTTGAAAGCAATTGGCTTATTGTTTCATTCTAAATATATGTATCTCACCCAATTAGGGGAAAAAATCGAGAAGATGCCAAAATATTCAAAATACCCTATTTGGGACTCTATTGTGTTGGACTGGCCCCCGTATAATAAAAGCGAACGGCAATCAAACAATATATTAATATTTAAGACAGAATTTTTTTAAACTTTTAAAACTTTTAAAGGTAAACTTTTTTTTTAAATTGGGTCATAAATGTTTTTAAAATGAAACAATAAGATGAGTGTGAAGTTTATGCTAAAAAAAAAAAATAACAAAAAATTACACTGTTAAATTAGATAATTTCCAATTGGAATTTAAATTATATGAAAATCTAAATTTTTTGTAATTTTGGATTTTTCGTACCACCAAACAGGTTCTTTTCATCGTTTTCAGATAGCTGGACCATCTGTTTATCTCGATAACCAAAAACATTCAATTGTGTTGAACATTATTACAATTCAGATAATTTAAAAGTTGACTGATTTTTAATGGTTTAAATAATTATTTAGCGTCGATCCTGGAAATGTCCCGAAAGTCCCGCACATTTCTTAGAATACCTAAGCCATATAGCGGTCAATGTCACCAAGCCAATCGAATTATAATGAACTATAATATATTTCACAGTTTTTGGAATTTTTAATAATTTTCCATTATTTTAAAAGATTTATATCGCCGACCGCAGAGATGTCCACAAGGTCTTGCCTATATTTTTGGATAACTTGACCATATGCCAGTTTACGTGGCCAATTTTATCCAATTGTAATGAACTTCCTTATCTCCGATCACAGAGATGTCCACAAGGTCTTGCCTATATTTTTGGATAACTTGACCATATGTTAGTCTACGTGGTCAATTGTGATGAACTATACTATGCTTCAGAATTGAATTCAGATCACAGAGATCACAATTGGATAAGGTTGGCCACGTAGACCGGCATACCACCTTGATCAAAAAGTTCGCGGAATAGCCACCGTGTGGCGTTCCCATCGTTCCGATTTGAGTTCTGTTTTTTTTTGTTAAGTTTGGTACATCTGTTGTTGATATTCCCTCTAAATCTTAGCGTCATAGCTTGACATTTGCAAAAGTTACGTAGTCAAAAGTCATCTATCTCTGTGTGTGTTGGCGATTATTTACAATTTTACAAATGGATTTAAATTTGCAACAACGAACTTGTATTAAATTTTGCGTAAAAATGGATTTAATGGTGCGCGAACGTTAGAAATGTTGGAAAAGTGTTTCGGCAATGATTCTCTAAATAAAACGGTCGTTTAACAGAGGCACGAGCGGCTTAAAAGTGGTCGTGAGTCAATCGAAAATGATGAACGCAGTGGCAGACCATCGACATCGAAAACCGACGAAAACATTGATAAAGTAAAAGAAATGTTGGTCAATAACCGCAAATTAACCATCAGAGAGATAGCGGAGGACTTGAACATTGCCTATGGATCCGTCCAAGACATTTTGGTTAATGATTTGGGTTTCCGTCGTGTAGCAGCAAAGTTGGTGCCAAAAGACCTCAATTTCATGCCAAAAAGAGACCGTGTTGACCTCGCAAAAAACATGATTTGCGAGGCTGAATCCGATCCCACATTCATCAAAAGGATCATTACTGGAGACGAGACGTGGGTTTATGAGTACGACACGCAATCCAGATATCAGGCAAGTGAATGGCGTTCACCAAATGAGCCGCCGAATTCACCTGATTTGGCTCCCTGTGACTTCTTTCTGTTCAGTCGAGTTAAAAAACCATAACGGGGAACGCGTTTCAGCAGCCGAGAGGAAATAATGGAAAAATCGCAGGAAGCACTGATGGACATACCGAAAACCGAATATAAAAAATGTTTCGAGGATTGGATCAAGCGCTGGCCTAAGTGTGTTGTAGTCGATTAAGATTACTTTGAAGGGGACAATATAGATTTAGATTCATAAACTTGTATTTTTAATTTTCTGAATAAATTCTGGAAACTTTTTGATCAAGGTGGTATGCCCAAATTATCCAAAAATATAGGCAAGACCGTGTGGACATCTCTGTGATCGGAGATACAACAATTTTTAAAACCAATAAAATTATTAAAAATTCTAAATTCTGTGAAGTATAGTATAGTTTATCACAATTGGATAAGATTGACCACGTAGACTGGCATATGGTCAAGTTATCCAAAAATATAGGCAAAACCTTGGGGACATCTCTGCGATCGGAGATACAACAATTATTAAAACCAATAAAATTATTAAAAATTCTAAATTCTGTGAAGTATAGCATAGTTCATCACAATTGGATAAGATTGACCACGTAGACTGGCTTTTGTTCAAGTTATCCAAAAATATAGGCAAAACCTTGGGGACATCTCTGCGATCGGAGATACAACAATTATTAAAACCAATAAAATTATTAAAAATTATAAATTCTGTGAAGTATAGTATAGTTCATCACATTTGGATAAGATTGAACATGTAGACTGGCATATGGTCAAGTTATCCAAAAATATAGGCAAGACCTTGTGGACATCTCTGTTATCGGAGATACAACAATTTTTAAAACCAATAAAATTATTAAAAATTCTAAATTCTGTGAAGTATAGTATAGTTCATAACAATTGGATAAGATTGACCACGTAGACTGGCTTTTGATCAAGTTATCCAAAAATATAGGCAAAACCTTGGGGACATCTCTGCGATCGGAGATACAACAATTATTAAAACCAATAAAATTATTAAAAATTCTAAATTCTGTGAAGTATAGCATAGTTCATCACAATTGGATAATATTGACCACGTAGACTGGCTTTTGGTCAAGTTAGACAGAAATATAGGTAAGACCTTGTGGACATCTCTGTGATCGGATATACAACAATTTTTAAAACCAATAAAATTATTAAAAATTCTAAATTCTGTGCAGTATAGTATAGTTCATCACAATTGGATAAGATTGACCACGTAGACTGGCATATGGTCAAGTTATCCAAAAATATAGGCAAGACCTTGTGGACATCTCTGTTATCGGAGATACAACAATTTTTAAAACCAATAAAATTATTAAAAATTCTAAATTCTGTGCAGTATAGTATAGTTCATCACAATTGGATAAGATTGACCACGTAGACTGGCATATGGTCAAGTTATCCAAAAATATAGGCAAGACCTTGTAGACATCTCTGTTATCGGAGATACAACAATTTTTAAAACCAATAAAATTATTAAAAATTCTAAATTCTGTGAAGTACGGTATAGTTCATCACAATTGGATAAGATTGACCATGTAGACTGGCATATGGTCAAGTTATCCAAAAATATAGGCAAGACCTTGTGGACATCTCTGTGATCGGAGATACAACAATTTTTAAAACCAATAAAATTATTAAAAATTCTAAATTCTGTGAAGTATGGTATAGTTCATCACAATTGGATAAGATTGACCACATAGACTGACATATGGTCAAGTTGTCCAAAAATATAGGCAAGACCTTGGGGACATCTCTGTGATCGGATATACAGCAATTTTTAAAACCAATAAATTTATTAGAAATTCTAAATTCTGTGCAGTATAGTATAGTTCATCACAATTGGATAAGATTGACCATGCAGACTGGCATATGGTCAAGTTATCCAAAAATATAGGCAAGACCGTGTGGACATCTCTGTGATCGTAGATACAACAATTTTTAAAACCAATAAAATTATTAAAAATTCTAAATTCTGTGAAGTATGGTATAGTTCATCACAATTGGATAAGATTGACCACGTAGACTGGCATATGGCCAAGTTATCCGGAAATATAGGCAAGACCTTGTGGACATCTCTGTGATCGGAGATACAACAATTTATAAAACCAATAAAATTATTAGAAATTAAGATAAGATTGACCATGTAGACTGGCATATGGTCAAGTTATCCAAAAATATAGGCAAGACCTTGTGGACATCTCTGTGATCGGAGATACAACAATTTTTAAAACTAATAAAATTATTAAAAATTCTAAATTCTGTGAAGTATAGTATAGTTCATTACAATTGGATAAGACTGACCATGTAGACTAACATATGGGTAAGGTGTCCAAAAATATAGGCAAGACCTTGTGGACATCTCTGTGATCGGAGATACAACAATTTATAAAACCAATAAAATTATTAGAAATTCTAAATTCTGTGAAGTATAGTATAGTTCATCACATTTGGATAAGATTGACCATGCAGACTGTCATATGGTTAAGTTATCCAAAAATATAGGCAAGACCGTGTGGACATCTCTGTGATCGGAGATACAACAATTTTTAAAACCAATAAAATTATTAAAAATTCTAAATTCTGTGAAGTATGGTATAGTTCATTACAATTGGATAAGATTGACCACGTAGACTGGCATATGGCCAAGTTATCCGGAAATATAGGCAAGACCTTGTGGATATTTCTGCGGTCGGCGATATAAAACATTTAAAATTATGGAAAACTATTAAAAATTCCAAAAACTGTGAAATATATTATAGTTCATTATAATTGGATCGGCTTGGTGACATTGACCGCTATATGGCTAAGCTATTTTAAGAAATGTGCGGGACCTATAGAACATTTCCAGGATCGACGCTAAATAATTATTTAAACTATCAAAAATCAGTCAACTTTTAAACTATCCGAATTGTGGTAATGTTCAACACAATTGGATGCTTTTGCTTAACCAGATAAACAGATGGTCCAGCTATCTGAAAACGATGAAAAGAACCTGTTTCCTAATGAAAAGAGTCTGTTTGGTGGTACGAAAAATCCAAAATTACAAAAAATTTAAATTTTCATATAATTTAAATTCCAATTGGAAATTATCTAATTTAACAGTGTAATTTTTTGTTATTTTTTGTAGCATAAACTTCACACTCATACAATAAGCCAATTTCTTTCAAATTATGTGTGTTCATCGAAAAAGGAATCCGATAATAACGACATACAATATCAATAACAATGACCATGTAGTTCAAAGAGTACAAGAGATTACTGATCTAGTTACTACTTTCGTCGAAAACGTTAGTTTTAACAGGCTCATCGATAACTGTATTGCTAAAGCAAACTCTATGTTTGGCTTTGTCAAACGATGGACTGGGGAATTCAGAGATACACAAACTTTATTTACACTATATTTCGCTTAAGCTGGAATACATATGTTGTAATCGTCTGGGATCCTTATTATAATGTGGACATCAAAAGAATTGAAAGCATTCAAAAAAAGTTTTTGATATTCCTTTTGAAAAAAAACTGGCTGGGAATATGACTATAACGTACCTTTTTATAAAAATGTGGCTCGCTTACCACTTACCACATATTCGACAGTTTTTATTTATTTTTATTCATTTTGGACTATTGGAAGGCAACCTATTTATTGATGTAGGAAAGATTCTAACAAGCAAACCGCGTTCAAGAATTGGACAAGAGGTAGCCAATACTACCCTCTACTAAAAGGATATAAAAAATTTGCAGGGCCACCATAATTCTGAGCAAAAGAATATTTTTTTTATAAATTTTTTTTTTTTTTTTTTTTTTCATTTCGAACAAAAGAAAGGCAATACTGATGTAACAAAAATTCTAACAAACAAACCTGGTTTAGAATGGTGCCACAGGCAGCTACTTGAACCCCCTACAATATTGTAAAAAAAAAATTTCAAGCTAGCCATAATCTTGACATTAAGAATCATTTTTTTTTTATTTTTATTTTTAACTATGAGAAAAATTTCTTATAATAAATTAAAATCGCGGGATGGATTTTTCCGATTGAATAAAAAGTCTGGGCTGAATTTTTTACGCTCGTGTTGTCAGAGGTAATTTCAAATTTTCCTGGGATAAAAGTCTGGGATAACTTCAAGGGGGTACTTTTTAAGATATTTGCAAAATAAATTTTCTGAACCAAGAGAGTGGTGACTTCCGGTTCGACGTAAAATTCACTGGAATCTCCTAATTTATCAAAAAACCTGAAATCTGAAGTTTCAGTTCGATTGGTTAAACCATCTGGGCTGTAGAGAGGATACAGACCCACAGACTGATCGGCTGGAAAACAGACAGACAACATTTCGAAACCCACTTTTTCGGACTCAGGGGACCTCAAAACAGATAAATCTCCATAAAAACTCAAGGACCAAAACTTTCATGGTTACTATACTTTATTTTACTTACATAAATAAAAGTAATATAACATAACATTTTTCTTATGCCCGGAATATGGGCCAATATTTACTTATAAAATTCTCTCGTTTTTGTTCGGATCAGTTATTCGTTTTTTATTAAAAGATATAAAATGCAATGAAAAGAAAAGCTAAACTCTTATGAAAGATGGGGGGAGGGAAGAACATAAAAAAAAGTATTCGCAATTTCTCAGGAATTTGTCGAAGCGCAAATTACGCAGATCGCAGACAAGAACTACTATATGCTTCATGGAATGAATGTTTCAATGTCTTTGAATATCGATTTTTTTCATTCACGCCTTGTCTTTTTCCTGAGAGATGCCGGATTATGATATTTATCTAATTGGATAATAAATGAAAGGGCATCCAATTTCACGCTTGCTTGTTATTGGGAAAGAGAGACTGAAAGGAAATGTCATACGACTGTTTAGGCTGATATTGATTACAAAGAATTAAATTTCCAACAAAATTGATAACTACCACAAACACCCAGTGGAACTAAATCTAAACCGACGGTTTCCAATTTACAACATTTCTTGACTTATTGTTGTTCTACTGGCAAGCAAATTACCAAATCATTTTGGTTAGCGGCTTAGAATTTAGCATTTTCACACTAGCACTAGGTGTATTATTAATTCTGTCATGTACATACATACATTTATCTCTGAAATTCGAACATGGCGTGATATTGAAAGTAATTTCTCTGATACTTTGTTACATAGTTTATGGTATACCATAACTAACATAATACTGAGACTCTCCACGTAGAACAAAATAAAATGTAAGGTAACGAAAATACAAATCATGTATAATAAATTACAGCGAGAATGGAATTATTTATTTTTCGTTTGATAATGTTCCTTAAACACTTCAACTATAGTAAAAAATTTACGAGGAAGATCGTAAATCCACAATATTAAAAAACGATTACCCATTCTGGACGATTACCCACAGTATATGCATTTTTTTGTTCTTCATATAGTCAGTCTTGATACTATTCTATATTATTCCAAGATTTGTATGTAAACATTTGTGGTTATTCTAGACACAACATCTTAATAACCTAAATGATAATATAATGATTTGCGGACCAGCAATAATTTAAACTGTATAGACCAAGGATAAAGTATTTTGGGTTTATATCCCTCTGCCATATAAATGGTTACATCAGTCAAATCAAATATTTATTTATTAACAATCATAATTAAAAACTAGTCAAGACTAATAAAACTAAAAGTCACAGTTTTTTGATAATTTATATATTTAAATTAAATCAATATGTTATCAAAAATTTAGGTTATATTAATTGGATTAATCACCTCGCATGTGGGAGTTTCAGTTTTGATTAAAAATTTTGGTATCGTCTACGACTATATGGAACGTACTAACAAATAAATTAAAATTTTATTATATTTCCTATACAGCTATATACATTTTTTTATAAAATTAATTGGGAAAATATCTTTTTATTTATTTATAATTTATTTTTATGTTACATCCAATTAACTTCATTTTATATAATCATAAATGCATAATAATTTTTTTTTTCTTCATCTAATAATATTTAAATTATAAATTAGAAAATATTTTTGTATATACTCGTAGCTATCTAAAATAAATTATGTTTAATTTTATTTATAGCTAATAATCATAAATTTGGACTATAAATATTTCAGTTTTTTTTAATAACAATAACAATTTTTTATACTTTGTTATCGATTTGAAAATTCGTGACCAATTTATCTAACATAAAATGTTTCACTAATTAAAAACTAAATCATTTCTATTTATTTAGTTTTGAAAATGTTGCCAAATTTTTATCTCGATAAAATTAAAATTCAATTCAAGCTCTAGGTCGTGTGCCATATATATTTAACATTCCAAATAAATAAATAAAAACCGTCACCGAACGACATAGCTATTTACGATAAAAGTAAAAACGAACATCAAACATACAATTTTGTTACGAGATACAACAACACTGCACATAAAACCGCGATGGTTATCTTAAAGACGAAAACCACAAAACAAGGGTTAATTCTGAAGACGTTTAACATTTTATTGTTGTTGTACACGTTCATATCTCAAATACCGATGATCATTTCATGTTTTGATTAATTTTATTGGAATTTTTCTATGTAATTTTAGATGACAATATCAGAGTAAAACGCCGCCGACAAAACGCCTATCAAAAACATAAAATCTTTGGTATTTTTTTATTTTATGATAAATTGATTAATTTAACAAAATAAAAAAAATGTATTATGGTTTATATTATTATTATTTTTTTTTTTTGTTAAATTATAAGTTGATTAATTATAGATAGGGGTGGGTTTAAAATACGTGCACGGTTTCAATTAACAAGGATTCATGCGTGTTTAAAGAAATTTGCTCGCGCATATTACCAATATTTATAATTCAATAATAATTAAATAAAATAAAAAATATTTAATTTATTTAAAATAAAAATATTAAACCTTAAAGTTTCAAAATAAGATAAGATGGTCCGATAAGATTACATCTATATTATTCGGTTAAACGCGCGCGGTGTTTTTTATTTTCAAGTATAAGGTTTTTTGGTTTGGGATTTATATTCTGTAAATAAATTAAAATTAATATTTTGTACCGTTTCATATTTGAGATAACAGGCTGAATGTCAGTCAGGTTCCACTTGAGTTTTCTTATACCTACGTATTTTAATACATGTTCGTTTTTATTCAATAAATTTTAGTAGGGTTATTTAACAGGTTCTAAAGAGTTATTTTGTGTTTTATGATCAAAGTTTGTAAACAATTTTCATAAATTTTCAATTTTAACCAATACTACCGCTGGCATTAAAATTCGACCAAATAAAACGGTTACAGAAACATTAAAATATGATAATAAGAAATGATATCAACAAGTAATGGTTAAAATAAATAAATTAATTTAAGTAATTTGAAAGTTAAAAAGTTAACTATTGGTATTCTCTTTTTTAAATAAAGTTATAAAATATAAACAGATACCCAAAAAGATGAGCCTAAAATTTTCAAATTTTCCAGTTGAATTTTATAAAATTCTACCTCAAGCATACTCATTCCCAACACTTTGAACTTTATTTGATTTCCTAAAATATGTAGTACACTTATTCTAAAGTGTGTTCGAAATCTTCAAAAAAGAGTTCCATGTCCCAACAAAACAAATATATCTATCAAAAACATCGCAGCACAAATATTTCGCAGATAAAAAAATTTACGATGAAATATAAAGTCACATGTTTCTCTCATGCAACTACCATAGCAAACCAAAATTCTCACAGCAAAAAATATCGCATACAAATGTTTCGCCACAAATTTAATCGCGTAACGTTGTGAGCAATAATTTGACTTGTAATTAGGATACAACAGGAAGAAACGGATTAAAAATGCATTAAAAAATTGTTATATTTAAAAAAGCTGCTTTCTTTAACATTTGTGGTACTATCAGAAAAAGCGATAAGGGCGAAAAAAACCTTTGATATGTGTCTGCAAGGTTCACGAAGCAATTAATATTAATTAATATAGACTCCTAATGTCAAAAATTATCAAAAAATTTACATATTACATAAGAAATATTTTTGGACTGTGATATTTGTCTTTGCGATATTTTTGCCTTGCGATACGTAACTACGCAATATTTTTTTTTGCTATATTAATCCTTGCGATTTAATTTTCCTTCGAAGAAAACGCTTTCGAGACTTCTATCAAGCGTTTATTTTGTCTGCTACATTTTTAATACGATGTTCTTGTTGCGATACTTTATTATCGAAAATAAGGTAGGGAGCCCGGGTTTAGGAGGAGGTAATAAGAACACTTTGGAACATGTAATTCCACTGAAATTTTTGATACCATGAATTTCGAGTTGAATTTTACTTTGATACTTTTTTCTCAGTTTAAAATTTATGGTAAGTTGCCATCAAATTATGCATAACGGTTAAAGATGAATAATTTAATAAATACCGCCTAATTGTTTCAAAATAATTAAAATTTACTAAATTTAAAATGAATTTGGTTGATTATCCCAATTTGATCGGGAATTGACTTGTTGCATCTGCCTTATTTATGGTGAGACTGAATGGATTGAATGAAGCCTATTTTGGCAATACCTATTTGCAATTAGAATTGAATAATCTTTCGTAATTTAAAAGTTCAAGTAAACAAATCTTTGATGAGTTAATTTCGCGGACCATTGTATAAATATAATATCTTTTTCGTAGTTAATTGTTGTTCTGACACTCACGTGATTTCTGTAAATCGAATTAAAACAACTAAAAATAATGGTTTAAAAGTTGATTTGCTTACTTAACACACAACACTAACATTCACAATTGGTGATCTACGACCCGTATTATAAAGTAATAATTAAACAGTGTGAATGTCTAAAAGTGTAATTTTTATTTTCCGACTCAAATAAAATGAAAGTTTTGGTTAAGCTAACATTTTTAGCAAACTCCTGTAAACATTCGTATCATTTACAAAAACCTTGTTAGATAAAGGAAATAGTGTTATTCACAGTAACAAAGTAACAATAAAACTACCACCATTTTGCAAAAGGCTCAATTTATGCTCGGCGGTATTACGAAGGATAATACATAATTTTACACATTGCTAACAGCGGTCGATATCGCTAGTAGGCGCGATTGTCATTAAGCCACCGGTAGCCGAAAGATACGAAAATTTCAAAAGATCCTTCTGGTCAAGACGCTTTCTACGACCAGCTCAAGCCAACCTCATGACATTAAAATTGTTTTGGGCGACTTTAATGCCTAAATTGGCAGTGCTGGCATTACATATCGTAGCACCATCGGCCTAAGCTCCTTGCACCCTACATCACACAACAACGAGACATGCACATGCTTTCCGTATAAACGTATTCACAAAGCCATAAGGAAATCAAACGACGAAACAAAAGTCAACAAAATCGACCCAGTTGTTTCCAGAGTATCACTCGCTGGAACCCCACGGCATGAGCAACCAAGTTACCCGGATCAAATCCGAGACTACTGTATTTGAAATCTTGTAGAATAAACCATTGGAGTTAGGAACTCCGCGTTGAAGAACAATGGGACACCATCAAAACGGCGGTAATCGATGGCTAAAAGTTCATTAAAGGACAAAATCTATTTAGACCTTAATATCTATGGTTGGGATGATTGTCTCGGTGCTATTCGGGAGAAATATCTGCACGCCCACGAAATATATCAGATCGAAATATCTCCACTCGGCTATGCAAACGGAAGAAACGAGAATGGCTTGAGCAACAGGTAGCAACATCCAAAATTCCAGCAGAATAGTGTCCTGAAAGAGTGGCGGAATTATTTCTCCTCGCTTCTTAATAGACAGGCACCACCTTCCGAGCAACAACCTCTCTTGCTTCAACGCGACATCAACGTCGAGATAACACCAACACTTCCTCCTTCATATTATGAAGTGCGGAGCGTGATATAACGTTGATACAAGACACCGGTTAGGATGGTGTCTGCAACGAAATGCTCAAATATGGTGGTTATTATCACTTTTACCACATGTTTGAGCTAATGTCCATAATTTAAAACTTTTAATGAAATATCAACAAAGCAGATGTTCACCTACAATAAAGGAAAACCACGGACTTTCAGAACAAAATAATCGTTAAATTTAATTGGTAAGGTATTCAGATGTCTTCAATAAGATTAATTGGTTTGATTTCAACGTCATTATGACTAAGCCGAATTCTTGACACAGGGTTAGAAGAGCCCAAATTAATTTCTGTTGTATTTAGCCAGAAACAATTGATTATTTCTAATCATGTAGGCATGAGCATACAAATTTATTTCGGATAATGCTACTGTATCAACATAAAATTTAGTACCTTAAATAATAATAAGTCATCGAAAACCAATCTCCTATTATCTCCTATCCTATCCTAAATTGAATCTATATGTGTGTCAAATATCAATTTCGGGTCGATCGCGACTTCAAAGTCAAAAACCTGATAAACCCTACCCAAGTTAACGTTGCAAATATTACAAACATAAAGCAATGGATATAACTTTCTATATGAAGGATACAGCACACATTTTTGTAAATTTAATTTCAGCCGATTTTGAGAACACCATAACTGTATAAGATATGCCAAATATTCGGATATCCAATATTTGTAAATCTTCAAGTCATCAGTATAAAATAAATGGAGGTATTTGAAAATATTATATAAATCATTGACAAAAATTATGAAAAGTAAGGGACCGAAAGTAGAACCCTGAGGAACTCCAGAGGTAATTAAACAAGACTTTGAAATATGCCCATTGAATTTAACATTTACTGATCTGTTACCTAGATCAGAAAATAGCCTTCTGCATAAATTATGAGAAAGTCCAATTTTACGACATTTATCAATCAGAATATCATGAGGCACCGTATCAAAGGCTTTTTGAAAAATCATGTTGAACTACACTAATAATATTATTAACTTCCAAAAATATTAAATTATAGACCAGTTTAGTAGTGCGATGGGTCTGTAATTGTCTGTATTGATTGTGTCGCCCATTTTAAAAATAGGAACGAGAACACGGTTGAGTTAGAACGTCATCAGTCAAAAAATAAGTGCACTTGTCAGGAGCTAAGGGTTTACACACAGTTATGATGAGATTCAGTGGTACCAAATCTCATAGAAGATGTATAACCGCACTTCTGTCCACAAGATAACAGGCAGCACGCCCTTCAAAACTGGATTAATAGAAACCAGTATTATGCGACCAGGATATATTCGATAAATTGAAATCGCCCAAAACTAAATAATATTAATTATCAGATGAATTAAAAATAATATTAGTCAGATGATCACATAAAGTTTATAAACAGGAAACTCTATTCGCAGGGAAATATGCTAAGCAGGCAACTAATACCTTACCATTGTACAAGGTAATCTTCAACCAGATATCATCAAAAATATTACTAAGAATATCGAGTTTTTCAAGAACCATCACCATCATTTAGATCAGCAAATAAAAGATCGTGATCTTTCCGAATTACACTGCATCAAAAAAAACATGCACCTTATGCTTTGTCTTTCAAATTCATGTATTTTCTTTATATAAAATCCTAAATATTTTTTTCACATTTATTAACAAATTATATCTTATTTGAGAAAATAACAAAAATTTCGCAAAACATAGTCAATAAAAAAGCCATACACGAAAAATAAAACATATAGTTCACACCTTTGCTAAAGTATCTCTAATTAATCATTTGTGTCCCACCCTTTCTAATCAATTACCTGTTTCAAACGACTCTGCATGAAATGTAATAGTTTTCTGGTTTCCTCTTGTCACTAATCTCTTGTTATCGTACTCGTTTTTTCAAATTTTCCCAAATATGTTCGATCGGGTTGATATCTGCGATTGTGGTGGATGTGGTTAAATGGATTTAACATTGCAGATCAACCAGTTTTTTACTAAGAAGGATTTATGTTTTAGGTCTTTGTCTTGAACTAAGATCATCCTAAGAGAATCCGGATATTCCAATTTTTATCGCACTGCTTTTTAAACGGTTCCGTAAGATTAGGATATTGCTGAAACACCAGAACTCCGAACCGCATCTGCACCTATTGCACCCCGTAGCGTGATGCTTCCTTTGTCGTATTTGATGGTAGGGATAGTATTTTTACTGTTTAGTGCAGATCTTTTTGACGCCTTACAGTTCTAAGACCGTCCGATCCGAAAATGAGATTAGATTATGTTTCGCAATATGTTATGTTCGATGATTAATCAACATTTAATATTTTCGTATCGAACTTTCGTAGAACTGTATGGTGTCAAAAAGGCACTGCAATAAACAGTAAAAATACTATTCCTATCGTCAAACGCGGCAAAGGAAACATCATGCTAAGGGGTGCAATAGGTACAGGTTTGAGTCATATCCTGAGCTTACGGAACCATTTAAAAGGCTCAAGCTTTTAGTTCAAGACATTGAATGACCCAAAACATGTATCCTGTTTAATAGAAAACTGGTTGATCTACATTGTTAAATCCATTTTACCACATCTTCTACAACCGCCAGATCTCAATCCCATCGAATATATTTGTGATAATTTCAAAACATGAGTTACGACAATAAAAGATTCGTAACAAAGAAGAATTAAATCGAAGAATGGAACAAAATTACCGCAGAGGAAATCAGAAAACTACAACCCGGCCAAAAATATAAAGCACCCCTATCTATTAGCATTATATATTAATATTATGTCTTTCTAAATAATGGGTGTTAACGAATGAGTCATCCCACCGAATGCGACCCTTAATTATTGAAAATCACCAATTTTTGTTTTGTTTTAGGTTCTTAACAAGAAGTTGTAGCGTCGTAAAATTTTTTTATTTTAGTTTTGTATTTGATCGTGTGCAGTCTTCACATAAAGTGTTTTAAATCAAAAAGAGTTTTCGTAAGTTTTTTGAGAAAAAAAGTGTGTTTGTGATAATTATGCCTAAAGCGTGCCAACTCAGTGAAGGAATAAGGGCACAAATTGTGTTGTTGGATTCCCAGGGTGTAAGCCAAATTAAAATATCCCAAAAATTAAAATGCTCTCGTGGAGCAGTTCAATCTACATTGAAAAGGGTTAAAGAGACCGGGGACTATGCCTATAAACTACGCTCAGGCAGAAATCGTATCACTTCGGTAAGAGACGATCGACAAATTGTGCGAAAATCTCTCAAAAACCGAAGAAAAACATCTGCTGAGATAGCTGCAGAGCATTTAACAAAACAAGAAGTTCACATTTCGGCACGGACAGTTAGAAGAAGGCTCCTGCAAGCTGGATTGAAAGGTTGTAAAGCAAGAAAAAAACCTTTGCTCTCACTTACCAACATAAAAAGTCGCTTGAGATGGGCTCGAGAACACAAACATTGGAATGACGTGGATTGGGCGAGAGTTGTTTGGTCAGATGAATCTACTTTTGAGGTAAATATAAAAAATAAATATTAAAAAATAATTAGTCAAAAAAAAAATAAAAAATTGTGCTATGTATTTTAAAAGAATTAATAGAGAAATTTATGTTAAATTTGATGGAATTCTTATAGATTTTTGGAACTCCTGGCGCAACCATCGTAAGAAGAAGAGTCGGGGAAGCATACAATCCTGATTGTATAGTGCATACCGTAAAGCATGGAGGGGGTAAACTGATGGTGTGGGGTTGTATGGCATCATCAGGGGTGGGAAAACTGTTGTTTTGTGAGGGTCCGATGAACAGTACCAACTATGTTACCGTCCTCGAGGCTGCATTGAATGCCTCAATTCGGCAAATCTTTGGGGAAACGGATAGTTCTTCGATAATTTATCAACAGGATAATGCCCCCTGCCATACTTCCCGCGTTACGATGAGTTGGTTTCGAAAAAAACAAATTCGAGTTATGGACTGGCCCGCCCAGTCACCAGACCTAAATCCCATTGAAAATTTGTGGTCAATTTTAAAAAAAAATCAAGGATCGCAGTATGACTTCAAAGGAAGACCTCAAACGTGCGCTGACAGAGGAATGGAAAAATATATCGAGAAATACCTGCGAAAAATTAGTACGGTCGATGAATAAAAGAGTCCTGGCTGTCATCAAAGCCAAAGGAGGACCTACAAAATACTAAAATTAATAAAATATAAAAAGTATTTCCTAAAAATATTGAGTTTTAATTTTTGTCTTCATTCGTTTTGTAGATACTGCAATTTGGGAGGGGTGCTTTATAATTTTGGCCAAGGCTGTATTACATTCCATGCAGAGTCGTTTGTAACAGGTAATTGATTAGAAAGGATCGGACACAAATTATTAATAACTGTAAACTGTATGTTGTTTTTTTGGAGTATGTTTTTTTTATTGACTATGTTTCGTGAAATTTTTATTATTTTCCAAAATAAGATATAGCTAATTAGTTAATAAATGTAAAAAAATCAAATAGTTAAGATTTTATATAAAGAAAATACGTGAATTTGAAAGAAAAAAATAAAGTGTATGATTTTTTTAATGTAGTGTACATAGTCGCCACTTCGCCATCACTAACTGAGTCATTAAACCATGATTCTGTTAAACATATCAAGTTGTAGTAGTTGGCCAACCAGTTTTGGTTTGAGACCCCGATAGCTCTGATAATAGTTTCGATTTTAAAGGCCAAGAAATGCGTGAGAATGGGTATGCGTATATGTGTATGTGTACACTCAAAAAAAAATATCGGTTGGAATAACAAAATTCCAGATGTATTTTACAAAATTTCTATAAATATAGAGCACAGAAAATGTTTTGTAAAATTTACAATTTAACAAAAAATTTTGTAAATTTTATAAAATGAATTGAAAGAATAACAAAACGTTTTTGACAATATTGTATTAAGACCTTTGTAAGATTTAAAACTATATTTATAAAAATTAAAAGTAAAATATATAGAATAATATATATATAGAATATAATAAAATATAAAATATATAGAATAAAACAAACAAAATTGACATCGGAAGTTGTTAAATTAACAAATACATGTTGTGATTATTATAAAAACTGTGTTAATTCCCAAACAGGTTTTGATTAAATATACAAATAAGTTTTGTAATATTCTCAAAAAAACTTCGTCTGTTTTAACGGCATTTTTGTAAAAATAACAAAAATATTTTATTCAATTCAAAAATATTTCTATTCAGCTTAATCGGGACATATCGGGACTAGTACAATTTGTCCCGATTAAGCGGCTGGCTCAATTATCCGAAGTTCCACAAAAATTATAGGATTAGTAATTTTTAATGTATTTTATTTCATAAATTGCACAAAATCGAAAAAAAAATCTCTGTGATTCCACTTTTTCGCTAATTCTTCTGCCTTCGCTTTTAATATTGGACCGCTGTTACTCACACCTCGTGAGTAACTTCAGAAAACCATTGGTCGAGAGACCAAGATCTCAGCAAGCTGACATAAGCTAGTGTTACTTGGCTGGCTTTTAATTTTATCAAGGATAGAAATTTTATTGGTTAGTATCAAATCCTGTCTTGGCATCTTGGTTACGGTTATATTAATTCTCAATTTATACATTTTTAGTTAATTTTACTTACGTTAATATGTGAATTTATGTTGTACTGAATTTATTTCAAAATTAAAATAAAAAAATAAAGAACTTTACGTCTGTCTGGGAATAACCTAAAACTATAACTAAAAATATAAGCGAACGAAAAAAATCATTCTGTTTCTTCTCTTCTTTTTTATTTTTTAGTAATGTTGTTTTATTTTTTAAATTTTTTTTCTATGTTTGTTTACTATAATTAGTAAATTTTTTTTTGTACGATCTGTCCCGATTAAACGAAATATTGTCCCGAAAAAGCGAAGTAAATTTATGTTATTTGCTTGGTTTTGTTTCCGTTCTTTAGGATTTGTCCCATTTAAGCGGCTGTCCACATTAAGCGGAATCGACTATATATATATATACAGCCTTGGCCAAAATTATAAAGCACCCCTTCCAAATTGCAGTATCTACAAAACGAATGAAGACAAAAATTAAAACTCAATATTTTTAGGAAATACTTTTTATATTTTATTAATTTTAGTATTTTGTAGGTCCTCCTTTGGCTTTGATGACAGCCAGGACTCTTTTATTCATCGACCGTACTAATTTTTCGCAGGTATTTCTCGATATATTTTTCCATTCCTCTGTCAGCGCACGTTTGAGGTCTTCCTTTGAAGTCATACTGCGATCCTCGATTTTTTTTTTTAAAATTGACCACAAATTTTCAATGGGATTTAGGTCTGGTGACCTGACTGGTTGGCCAACTACTACAACTTGATATGTTTAACAGAATCATGGTTTAATGACTCAGTTAGTGATGGCGAAGTGGCGACTATGTACACTACATTAAAAAAATCATACACTTTATTTTTTTTTTCAAATTCACGTATTTTCTTTATATAAAATCTTAACTATTTGATTTTTTTACATTTATTAACTAATTAGCTATATCTTATTTTGGAAAATAATAAAAATTTCACGAAACATAGTCAATAAAAAAACATACTCCAAAAAAACAACATACAGTTTACAGTTATTAATAATTTGTGTCCGATCCTTTCTAATCAATTACCTGTTACAAACCTGTTTCCCCCCCCCCCCTGATGATGCCATACAACCCCACACCATCAGTTTACCCCTCCATGCTTTACGGTAGGCACTATACAATCAGGATTGTATGCTTCCCCGACTCTTCTTCTTACGATGGTTGCGCCAGGAGTTCCAAAAATCTATAAGAATTCCATCAAATTTAACATAAATTTCTCTATTAATTCTTTTAAAATACATAGCACAATTTTTTATTTTTTTTTTGACTAATTATTTTTTAATATTAATTTTTTATATTTACCTCAAAAGTAGATTCATCTGACCAACCAACTCTCGCCCAATCCACGTCATTCCAATGTTTGTGTTCTCGAGCCCATCTCAAGCTACTTTTATGTTGGTAAGTGAGAGCAAAGGTTTTTTTCTTGCTTTACAACCTTTCAATCCAGCTTGCTGGAGCTTTCTTCTAACTGTCCGTGCCGAAATGTGAACTTCTTGTTCTGTTAAATGCTCTGCAGCTATCTCAGCAGATGTTTTTCTTCGGTTTTTGAGAGATTTTCGCACAATTTGTCGATCGTCCCTTACCGAAGTGATACGATTTCTGCCTGAGCGTAGTTTATAGGCATAGTCCCCGGTCTCTTTAACCCTTTTCAATGTAGATTGAACTGCTCCACGAGAGCATTTTAATTTTTGGGATATTTTAATTTGGCTTACACCCTGGGAATCCAACAACACAATTTGTGCCCTTATTCCTTCACTGAGTTGGCACGCTTTAGGCATAATTATCACAAACACACTTTTTTTCTCAAAAAACTTACGAAAACTCTTTTTGATTTAAACACTTTATGTGAAGACTGCACACGATCAAATACAAAACTAAAATAAAAAAATTTTACGACGCTACAACTTCTTGTTAAGAACCTAAAACAAAACAAAAATTGGTGATTTTCAATAATTAAGGGTCGCATTCGGTGGGATGACTCGTTCGTTAACACCCATTGTTTAGAAAGACATAATATTAATATATAATGCTAATAGATAGGGGTGCTTTATATTTTTGGCCAATTTTGTATATATATATATATATATATATATATATATATATATATATATATATATATATATATATATATATATATATATATATATATATATATATATATATATATATATATATATAAAAATATATTATATATATATAAAAATATATATATATATATATATATATATATATATATATATATATATATATATTTATATATATATATATATATATATATATATATATATATATATATATATACAGTCCGTTACAGTTGATTAAATCCAATGAAAACAATGTAGGAAATACCCTTGTATGATTTAATTTTAATCCCGTGTTATTTGAGTTTTTACTCAAATTTAAAGAACATTATCACTAAAATAAAATACTGAATATTTTTTTTTTAGTTTTAAAATCGTACATTTTGTTATTTTGTTGGGAAGTACAAAAAAAATGCATTTTTTTATTGTTACATGTGAATAAATCCACGCCAGAATTTGAATAAATACACGAAATATTTTTATGAAATTATAATTTTTTTTTTAACATTTAAGTTTATTTATTTATAATAATATATTTTTTTATTTATTTTAATAATGAGTGCTGCCTCCATTCTTTGAAATAAGCTCAAATATTCTGTTGGGCATTGAATCGTATAGCGACTCCAAATAGTTCTAAGAAATGTCGGCACAAGCAGCTTTGATGGCTTCAATAAGCGCGACTCCTTATCATTATACTGCTTATTCCCTTCATAAACCTGGCGAGAAAGCCATCCCCAAACGTTTTCCGTATTATTTAAATCAGGAGAGTACGGGGGCCATTTAAGTAAATCGACGTGTTTCTTGGAAATCCAACCTTTTACAATCCTTGTCGTATGTATAGGAGCGTTATCTTGCTGATAAGCCATTTCAGTGGTCTGGACAGCTGTTGGAACTTTGGAAATGCTGAATTCAAAATAGACAGATACGATTTAGCTGTAATTTTTTGATTTTGAAAAGCTAACTCTATCCAACCGTAGTATGAAATACCTCCCCAGGCTATAATCTTTCCTTCCCTGCTATGATGTCGATTGAGAACTACCTCTTCTTTGCGTAGGTCATGGAAATAATAGTTATAACCATCGGGCCCGTATCTTCGAGCTTCGTTTAATGGTGGCTTTTTCTTAATTTTCATCCGTTTAAAATATTTAGCTTCCTGTATGGCGCGACGAACGGTTTGTACACAGACATTAAGACCGGCTTTCTCCTTGATTCTGCTAGCAGAAAGAGCAGAATTGGAGGCAATACGAATTATTTTACGCTTATCTACCGGTTTTAATTTCGAAACAGAAAAGTCTTTCATATTTTTTCCATAGTTTTCAGGATTTCTTAAATAATTTTGCATAACAGTGTGATTTCGGCCTAGATTTTCAGCTATGAATCGGCTCGAAAGTCTTTGATCGTGGTAAGCATTAACTTTTCCCTTTTCAACGTCGTTTAGGCTTTTCTTTTTCCCATTTTTTTAAAAAACAGTTTACAACACTAATTTAATTTTTATTTAGTATTTTTTATTTTCATAAAACTAAACAAAAGAAAGGAAAATGAACTGGATTTATTCACGTGTTACAGAAAAAATGAATTTTTTTTACCGTGTTTAAATGAAAAACAAAAAAAGGAACATTTCCAAAGCCAACTAGAAAAAAAATGTTTAGTCATTAAATGTTCATCAAATTTTGATTAGTGATGAAATCATCTACCTTTCAGTATAGAAAAAACAATAGCGATAGAATCCAAAAGAGATGAATTCGGGAATTCCCATTTTTTTATTTAGTGGATTTAATCTGCTGTAACGGACTCTATATATATATATATATATATATATATATATATATATATATATATATATATATATATATATATACAATATTTATACATATATATATATATACATATAAATATTGTATATATATATATATATATATATATATATATATATATATATATATATATATATATATATATATATATATATATATATATATATATATATATATATATATATATATTTATATATAATTTTGACGGTTTGATGATTCACTGGTCTATTGGTAGCACAACTTAAGTTTTTACATACCCTGGTTCAGCATTAAACAATAAAGCGAATGTCATAATATCGAAACGGCAAACCGTTTCTAATGTGTAAAATGTACATATAAAACAAAATTCTTCAGTTTTCGATATTTATTTATTTTATGTATTTATTATATTAAATATATATTTATTATTATTGTTTCATTGAAGGGCCATGTAGGCGATAACCCACCTCGCACTGTGACCTAAAAGATCTATTATGCTATGGATATTAAATAAAATATGATGTGGTTAATACAGCCGTCAAATATTTAATAGAAAGATTGGAAAAGTAGTATTAGTAATTATTATGATTTATTAAATGAAGAAAATAAATTAAAATAAATGTTATGAATAAAGAAAAGGAATTCTAATAAATGTTAAGAATATTTTATAATATTTATTATCATAAAATATTCTTAACATTTATTTTAATTTATTTTCTTCATTTAATAAATCATAATAATTACAAATACTATTTTTCCAATTTTTCTATTAAATATTTGACGGCCGTATTAACCACGTCATATTTAGTTCTAATTTAAAAGAAAATATGTTTGGATACACGCGGACACAAACAGACACGGCTTGCAATGAATAAAATTGCGAACAATATTTCAATTGGTCGAAGAACTGAAAATACTTTGCATTTGGTTTCGTCAAAATAAACCACAATTTGTGTAGGGACAATGTCCCAGAAATTAACAATAATGGTTGTATAGACCTATGTTTCCCTAACTGGAAAATTAATTGTTTATCTATTTCCTCCGTAGTTTCACCAAGAAGAATGTACCTTTTTTGGGCATCTTGCAAACTAAATCGCACATGCACTTTTTTATGATTCTCAACACGAACCTCTCTCGCTGTTGAAAGCAAAATATGGTGGATGAGGTGAAATAAAATGTATGCTTGACCGATTGTAAAGAAACAGAAATTTATTTATTTATACATATTTCACTGTCTATTTACTGTTTACAACCATCTAAATAACCCAACCATTCCCATATGACAATTTGATGCTGTAATCTTATTTGTATTCCAAGTGGTGCGTAATATTTTTTTAAAAAAAGTTGCCAATGCTCCGGATCTACGAGTATGTACAATAAAGTTTCGAAATCGATGCCTGCATCTAAAAACAGTAGACAATGTTAAAAGCAATGAACAGGTCAAAGAGTCAAAATTGTTTTGTCCTTCGTTAATTTACCTACTAGTGATTTCTCGATGTTTGATTTAGTTATTTCTCCTTTAGATAATCCAATTTTTAATAAAAATTGATCCATTAAAGAAGTAAAGAACACAAAAAGTCCAAATAAAATTGCTCGTTACTTATTTAATATAACACTCACTTACTTACTTCACAGCTTTTTCAGTTCACACCATTTCTTTAGTTGAATTATTTTAAAATCAAATTCGACGATCTTACAAGAATAGTTGTGAATAAAACAAAACTTTATAAAACATATGTATGTGAAGTTAGCCCGAAAACCACCCCGAAAAAAACTTTTAAAAGAAAAAGCCTCTCAGTCCGAAAAATATTAAGAAATAACTCAAAATAACATTCTATCCCGAAAAAAAATATATCTGGAATTAATTTTTTTTCGTCATTTCCGGTTTATTAATAATTTATAAATTTATCTGTTAATACAAATGAATATGTAAAATGTGTACTAATATTTAATTGAGGGAGCGACAATGTTAAAAAATTACTCATGTTTCTATTAAACGCGATTAGTTTGTACCATCTTGTTTCTAAGATAGCTTTTAATAATTTTTAGTTTGCTGAAAGATCTTTCAGATGAAGCTACCATAACCGGAATGGTAAGAAACATTAAAATGGCAGTACATACTTACTTTTGCATAATCACTTTCCATAAAGGCGTATTTTACCAATAGCAAATCTGCCAAATCTTTTATGGTAGTTTTATCATTTATATCATTTTTAATAAATAATGAAACTACATTTAATAATTGTAATGGAAATTGTTTTGATAAGTCCTCTAAGTAGTTAATTCAAAAAATTTTTCGGAGTGTGTGTCTTGGCTGGATATAATAAAAGTTTCGAGAGGGCCCGAAATTTCCAAACAAAAACTACTTTTTATTAGTTTCTCTCTCGAAAAAAATTTAAATCGTCAATTATAATTACCCAAATTTTAAAATAATTAATTAATTTAACATTTTAAAATACATAAAATTTAATGGATCCTACTTAAAATATAAAATGAAATTATCTATAGCAATATAAATTATAGTGTAGCGGTGCCCACAAGGATTTCCAAACACAACGACTGATGCCAAAAGATAGTTTTGACTTCACTGAGTGCAATCTATATAGCCACATTGCCATATGAGGTCCAGTTAAGATTCTTACGAAATATTGTTAAAACACCATTTGTAAAAAATGTAAAATTTTATTAAAATATCTCATCACTTAACCGTGTCCACAGGGATTTCCAAACACATCAGCTGATGCCAAAAGATAGTTTTGACTTCCGTGAGTACAATCTATATAGCCACATTTCCATATGAGGTCCATTTAAGGTTCTTACGAAATATTGTTAAAAGACCATTTGTAAAAAATGTAAAATTTTATTGAAATATCTCGCTATCTCATCACTTGGCCGTGTCCACAGGGATTTCCAAACACATCGGCTGATGCCAAAAGATAGTTTTGACTTCCCTGAGTGCAATCTATATAGCCACATTGCCATATGAGGTCCATGTAAGGTTCTTACGAAATATTGTTTAAACACCATTTGTAAAAAATGTAAAATTTTATTGAAATATCTCATCACTTGGCCGTATCCACAGGGATTTCCAAACACATCGGCTGATGCCAAAAGATAGTTTTGACTTCCGTGAGTGCAATCTATATAGCTACATTTCCATATGAGGTCCATTTAAGGTTCTTACGAAATATTTATTGTTAAAACACCATTCAATGTAAAATTTTATTGAAATATCTCAATATCTCATGACTTGGCCGTACCCACAGGGATTTTTAAACACATCGGCTGATGCCAAAAGATAGAGAGATTTGGCTTAATTTCTCAATTTTATTAAAATCCAAGCAAATTACCTCTAAAGTAAGTAATGCCTTGGAATTAATAACGACAATGCTAGGGTAAACTATTACTTGCAGCAAAAGTAACATAGAAGACAATTTTGTACCAGAAAAAGCGAAGCCAGAAAAAGCTAGGAAAACTATTTATTTACGAAGTCCATTCTATGTAGACTTCAAAAGAATAAGCAACGGCGTATTAGATGACAAAGCTTCTGTAACTGGGGTGCTAAATAATTTTTATAATTTAAAATTTTCGGAATTAAGTTTGAAAAAGTATATAACTTATTTATCTTTGTGGAGCGGTATTTAAAAAAATGGAGCAAGGCACAGTAATACGCCCATCGAAAACTATAATGCTGTCATAAAAAGGCGGATGAAAACATCAACAAAAATTGGAAAACTTCCGACAAAAGTGTGCCGTTTTGTAAGAGAAATTAATTGTAGAAATAAAATTATACACAAGAGACTAATTGCCGACATCCCAACTTCATCTTTAAAAACGGTTCATTAAAGAAAAACAGAAAAATACTAAAACAACAGATTTCACCTTACAGAATGTCAAAAACGAAGAATCTGTATGGAAGGGGAAAAACTTGAACAATTTGACTCCTAAGGGAAAAAACAATAATTTTTATTTAAAAACTATTAAAAAAATTAACCAGTTACCTGCTATCAAAATTCATTGTCTGAAATGGAAACACCTAAAAGACCACAGCCAGGATTAAAAAAGAAAAACTTATTTGAAAACAACCAAAGGGCCATAACATTGATTATGAATGCAAGCAAAACTTGTACATATTACAAAAATTATTGCTGCGTTGACTCACTTCTTCAAGCACTACCCCTTGGTTATGCAAATATTTCAGAAATCAATAATAAAAAAGTACTTGAAGTCCTAGAAAACGGAGATAAAATACAAAAAATTATTTATCAAGTTATAAATAATGATAAATCATATGATTTATATAATCTTCGTAAAGAAGTCCTAATTGAATTATATGGGATAAATGAGGACTGTTATAGTGGTATACTAGATATAGCTAGTACAATTTTAAAAAATATCCCCAGCGTAATAGTCAATTTAAAATGCGACGAATGTGAAGCTATTTGCATAGAAGATAGATCTGTAGTTTTACTGGACATGGACAAACTAGCATCTTTTGGATTAAAACAGCTCAGTTCATGTTTGCAGGAGAGATACCCATGAAAGAATTGTCCCAGTAAAATGCAAATCGATTTGGTAGATTATCAAGACATCGTATGCATCTATACTGAGCGCATGTACAAAGAACAACATAACGTGACTATAGATCAGATACAGACAAACATGGTACTAAATAATATTTTTTATGAGTTCGTTTCTCTAGTAAGTGATCAGGATGTGGGAACAGGACACTTCATAACTTGCGGCAAAAATAATAATAAATGGAAAAAATACGATGATTTAAGTTGTTGCGTGTCTGTGATAAGAAATATACAAGCCCAGAAAATTGACCCTCATATATGTAATTATTTACACAAAAAGTAAAATTAATTATTAATAATTTTTAGTATTTTAATAAATGTATTTGTGAATGAAATATAGTATATGTTAATATTTATTTTCGAACTAATTTTTTGCTAGTTTGCGTAGATCATACGCTCATCGAAAAGCGACAATGCTATTAGAATTAGGTCACCCTAAAACCAAATGATACTCACAGAACAATTGTCGTTGTCGTCAGCGGCATTTCATGCAAAAACTTTCTCATCGCTGTAGTTTTCGATGTATTCCTTGCTCAGGTTAACGCTTGAAATAGGCTTATAAGCCATTACATATCGAGATATATAGATGAAGTAAGGTACGTAAGGACCTTAAATAAACCTTTTTTGGCAATAGGGCAATATAGATTGCACTCAGGGAAGTCAAAATTATCTTTTGGCATCAGCCGACGTGTTTGGAAATCCCTGTGGACACGGCCAAGTGATGAGATATTGAGATATTTCAATAAAATTTTACATTCAATGGTGTTTTAACAATATTTCGTAAGAACCTTAAATGGACCTCATATGGCAATGTGGCTATATAGATGGCACTCAGGGAAGTCAAAACTATCTTTTGGCATCAGTCGATGTGTTTGGAAATCCTTGTGGGCACCGCTACACTATAATTTATATTTGCTGCGTTCCATTTAATTTGGCAAAGTACACACAAGTACTTCTGACTGCACGCAGCTACTCTTGCTAAATTTTATGAGTAGTTTGCTTTTTGAATTTATGGCGACTTTGTTACAAGAATATTTAGTACAACTAATCGGTAAGAAATGGCTAATCAGCATAGGAATTAAGCATGACTTTTAGTGAGAAAAAAAATCACTAACTCAAAATAATTATTAAAACTGCTACAATTCGGTTATATGATACCAACTCAAAACACGGAGGATTAACATGATACCAAAAAAAAAAATCACTATACAAAATTTATTTTATCAGTACATCCATACTAGTCGATAAAAAAAATCATTATACATTTAATAAAAATATGGAAATAAATTTTTTTAATATGAAATCCCAGACACACGATCTGGTGGTCATCATTCGAACTATTTGAAAAATCCTCCTATATATATAATATAACGACTTTTGACGACATTTAAAATATTAAAATTTTTCACTTTTAAACTTTTTAAGAATACAGCGCCGCCAGCGGCACTTTAAAAGCAATAGAGAAAATTCAATTTTAGGCGGCAAATTTCATATATACATACGAATTAGTGGTTGATTTTAACAGTTTTAAAAATTTATTCAAAACTGAAAAATTAAATAATTTATAATAATAAAAATATTATAAAGCTAATAGCTACATAGATAATATAATAACAAAATTTAAATATGGTATGTAATTTATTTTTTATTTACATTTATTTATACAAATAAATATGAATTCTAATTTTGTATAGTAAATATATATAATTTATTCAATTTTTTATTTTTAAATAATCAATGTGTTTTATATTTTAACTTTTACTCAAGATCTCGACTATGCATTCGGCAGAAAAATGCACTTATTGACTTAGTCGAAGAAAATTTTGAATTTATTCAAGGTAAATAAATTATTTCCCAATTCCTTTAAATTATTTATAAAATTTTGTTTTAATCGATACTTTTAGGAAAACATGCGACGGCCAAAGGCGTTACAAATAAAAAAAACACATGGAACGAAATAGCCCAAACATTGAACAATGTGGGCCCTATAATAAAAACTGGCGAACAGTGGCTAAAAGTAAGTAGTAATAATTATATGTATAAAGAAATAAAATTAATAATTATATATTTTAGTGTTGGATAAGTTTGAAATATAAAGTTAAAGAGAAATTATGAACGATCAGGAACGAAAGGAATAAGACGGGGCTGGGCCCGATAACTAGTGCGGATGTTGGAGGAAGTTTATTAGACGATGAAGCCAGTGAAATTACCGAGTTGGACTGGAAAATAATTCATCTTTGCAGGATGGATGTTTTAGACGGTCATTCATCAAATGGTGAAGTTGGATTTATGTTGACAGTAAGTATTTATAGGATGTATGTATAATTTAATAAATTATGTAAATTTATATATATATATATATATATATATATATATATATATATATATATATATATATATATATATATATATATATATATATATATATATATATATATATATATATATATATATATATATATATATATATATATATATATATATATATATATATATATATATATATATTACATACTAGTATGTTACATTATGTATAACATTTCTGTTATGTACGTTATCTCTATATGTATATTATTTGTAGTCAGCGGTCCCACCAAATCAGCCATCTACATCTGCCTCGAGTATAATGGCCACTTTACCAGTTGTAGAAAGTAAATAATGGTTTTAAACAAATAGAAACCACATTTAAATGGTGTAAATTATTTATTTTTAGTCATCATCACCGATTACTCCAGCATCAACGTCGACCATTACACCAATTTTTGTAAGTATATTAGAAACATTATCGTCATAGTATGTATGTCGATATATTATTTTTCAATTTCAGCCATCAGAAACCACTGGCACAAGCCAAATTATAGGTTTAACGATTGAACCAGTGTCAACAATTTCGCCTACAATGTCGTTACACCTTTCGCCACAGGGAACACCCGAGCCACAGGGAACACCCGCACTTCTACCTGAGATGGAAAGTCCGTTTGTTCCGCTAAATAATCGCCAACGAATCAGACGACCTAGAGTAAGTAATTAAATTATAATATAAGTTATCATTAATTTAATCCAAATCATAAATTGCAGCAAACAACAATGACGGAGGCAATTTCCAAATCATTGAGACTCCAAAGAGAAGCCAACCAAAAACAAGAATATTTAATTAAATTGCAACAGGAGGGAAATAAAAAGCAAGATATTCTCATCCAACTAATGAGAGAAAACAATGACTTATTAAACAAAAAAAACGAATTATTACGTATACAAAGACAAAACATATAAATTAAATTTTATTTTATTTATTTAAAAAAAATAAAATCGTCTACAAGGCTGTATTACTTTAAAAATTTATTTAATAATTTAACTACATAAAACCCTGACCGAGAAAATATTACAAATAATTATTATTTTTATGTTTGATGTTCTTTAGCTGCTGGCCTCTTCAGGAAGTCGTTCACAATAATTGGTCTTGTCATCCCTCACACTTAATATTAAATTAACAAAAATGTTCAAAAATTAAATAATTTTAATGAAACATTAAACGTTATTTAAATACTTAATTTATTTAATAATAATATTTGATACTTATCTTAAGTTCCTCCATTTAAATGTTGAATCATCCGATTCCGGTTTTGTTGGCCGGCAATGAATAACGAACCCCTTTCGTTACTTACATTTCCCAACGTTTATTCTTCTCTTTCAGGGTTGATGAAGTCGTCATGTGGCACATTATTGTTGATTAATATATTGTGTAGAACTATGCAAGACAATTATATTTGTAGATGTAGTGGGATCATACCGTAACTTACGTTCCCCTAAAGTACACCTAAAGATATTATATAAATAAAAATTATAAATAAATATTATAGTTCATTACCATTAAAATTATTCTTTAATTTTATACATACCTAAATCGGTTCTTCAACAAACCAATGCAGCGCTCTACTTTTGACCGAATTTTACAATGAAGCTGGTTATAAAATTTTTCTGCTTGAGTCCTGGGATTTTTGATGTTGGTAAGTAGAAACGGCTGCAATGGATACCCACTGTCACCTATAACATAAAAATTTATTTATATAGATACTGACAAATAATAAGTTAAACAATGCATTACCTAATAACCATTCGGAAATTTCACCTCGCTCGTACCTCAATTGCAAAAACGCAAAGCATTGACTGGAACCTCAAATGAAACTATCGTGAGTGGAACTGCAATGAACATTAATTTATTTTAGTATTATTCAATAAAAAAAAATTCAAAGCACTAACCCACAATATCTTGCATTACAATTTGTAATTCTTAAATTGTTATCACAAACCTGAAAATTAACATTATTAATAAAATAATTAAAGCAAATAACAATTTTAGCTTGCCACTTGAGTGTTTATCGAATGAAACCCCTTTCGATTTACGTAGGCGTGTTCAATTTCCTTTCTAAGGCCAGTTAAGGCAATATGGGTCCCATCAATTAAACCAATTATATTTGGAAATCCAAATTCTGCTAAAAAACTGAAATAAATAAAATAATTACAAATGAAAAGTTGTTATTACTCTTTAAATGCCTAATATAAATATTAAAGTGTACATACCTCGCTTTGACGGTTTCAATTTCAACGTTTGTTTGAGGAAATCTCACATATTTCCCTGCAAGTTTATCTGTAATTATTGTTGTGTACTTGCGAACACAATTTGAAATTTTTGGCTGACTCATGAATGCCAATGCATCACTACCAACCCGTTTTTGATAACTGCCGCTCGCCAAAAAATTTAGAACTGCCAAAATCTTAAAGAACACACAAATATTTTAACAATACACAAATCAAATAAAATAAATTAATTACCTCTAAATGAGCTGGAATTTTGTTTCGAGTATCGAATACTCCAGCTACTTCTTTAATTTCTTCAATAAAATTCAATGCGAGTTGTATCGGAAGCCGGTACATCTCGATAAATCTAAAATTGTATACGAAAGTAAAACATTTAATAATTAAAATATAAAATATTGTTTTAATTACATTTATTTAAATATATTACAAAAACCACGATGCTTACCTTTTTTCTGGAATATCAAAAGGGTTCATAGTATCCCTTAGCCGTTTACGCAAAATTCTCAAATGATGAGTATTTTCGTAGTGAGCAGCAATAACTGGCACAATATTAATTTTTTTATATTTTTTTTTATATTTTAACACAAATATATCAATTTTTATTTAAAAAAAAACTAAAATCAAAACTCTTTTTGTGTATTGACAACAATATATATTATATACTTAAATGTCAAAATGTCAAAAATAAAGCATACGAATAAAAAACCGACGTTAAAAAAAATTGTAGTTTATTAGACATAAGTTTTTCTAGCAAATTACAAGAAACTATATCGATTTTTTTTTAAATCACTAAAAGCCGTGCCTAATTCCTATACAGTTTTCAAATTAATAATTAATTTTCCAACTTTTCATGTTGTACGTAAATTTTTTTAAATTAATTTTTATTTTCGCAATTAATTTTCTGCGTTCCATTTACCATCTACTCCCAAGTACTTATTTGTACTTTGCCACTTCAAATGGAACACAGCAATTGGTATAGATAATTTCATTTTATATTTTAAGTAGGATCCATTAAATTTTATGTATTTTAAAATATTAAATTAATTAATTATTTTAAAATTTAGGTAAACATAATTGACGATTTAAATTTTTTTCGAGAGAGAAACTAATAAAAAGTAGTTTTTGTTTGGAAATTTCGGGCCCTCGCGAAACTTTTATTATATCCAGCCAAGACACACACTCCGAAAAAATTTTCGAATTAACTACTTAGAGGACTTATCAAAACAATTTCCATTACAATTATTAAATGTAGTTTCATTATTTATTAAAAATGATATAAATGATAAAACTACCATAAAAGATTTGGCAGATTTGCTAATGGTAAAATACGCCTTTATGGAAAGTGATTATGCTAAAGTAAGTACTGCCATTTTATTGTTTCTTACCATTCCGGTTAGGGTAGCTTCATCTGAAAGATCTTTCAGCAAATTAAAAATTATTAAAAGCTATCTTAGAAACAAGATGGGACAAACTAATCGCGTTTAATCGAAACATGAGCAATTTTTTAACATTGTCGCTCCTTCAATTAAATATTAGTACACAATTTATATATTCGTTTGTATTAACAGATAAATTAATAAATTATTAATAAACCGAAAATGACGAAAAAAATTTAATTCCAGATATATTTTTTTTCGGGATAGAATGTTATTTTGAGTTAATTCTTAATATTTTTCGGACTGAGAGGCATTTTCTTTTAGAAAAGTTTTTTCGGGATGGTTTTCGGGCTAACTTCACTCACATACATATAAAACAAACCGTATTTGCTTATCAATTTTACAATAATTTAAAGTAAAATTACTAAAAGTTTGTATTTTTCACAAAAATTTGACAAATTTTTAAAAAAGGTTTTCATTTTTATAGTATTATTGGTAAAATCTAAATTAGTATATTTTAAAGGTACAATTTGTACATTTTATTGCAAGAATCTATAATAAAAATCATAAATTTTTTATAAATTTTACAGGAACTCTGTGCAATCTATACCATTTTTTGTTAAATTTATATAATCTACATACGTCATATTTTAATTCACGGAACTAAAGGGTAGTTTTAAGCATTAAAACCCTCAGTTCTAGGGGTATTAAATATGCAGATGATAACGACATCGAAACCTCAAAACGTTCTATTACACAGTTTATAAAAAAATCATAGATTTTATTGGTTAGTTTTACAAAAATAATTGTAGACTGCCATTTTGTCCGACTTTTATGTTCAATAAATATTACAAAAATTTTATTATATCTATTTGTATTTTGTGATAAATAAACGTATTTTGAAATAAAATGTAAAAATACCGAAATAAATTTTAAAAAAATGTTGTTAAAATTACAAAAATAATCTGTAACTCAAAATAATTCCGAAATAATTGGTTTCAAACCAATTTACAAAAAAAAAATTGTTAAATTTAGACAAATTTATTAAATTGATAAAAGTCCAAATAAATTTTACAAAAAATTTAACAAAATTGACGATTTTTTATTAAATTTACAATTTCGTTTTGTAAGCACTTTTACAAAAATAATTTTGTAAATTTAACCTTAAAATTTTTTTGAGTGTATGTTATATACAGATGTTCTAAAATAAAAAATAGCGAGAAGGCAAAAACAAAAATTAATAAAAGTAAAAATTAATAAACAATAATTACAAAAAAAAAATGATAATAAAAAATAACACACAGAAGCTATAAAATAAGAAAAAAATGTTACAAAAGTAATTAATAAAGTAATATGAATTGTAAATAATTAAATGGATTGGAAATGGAAAAGTAATAAAAAAAATTGTTATAATTTAAACTTATCCAAATCATGCAGCGATAGAATTTTAATAATATCGATGTCATCAGTTTTTTTGCGTATGATTGCCCCAAACAAATTCAAAAGTATGTATGTCATTCTGTAGGCATGTTTTAGCTACGTATAATAAGGCCTTATTAGCTGGTGAAAGATAATCGGTGACCACAAGACTGCTTACAACACCACATAAAGTAACATTAGATGACGATGATTTGTTTTGTTTAGTGACAGTTAAAAATCTCTGATGCTGTAGACACGAATTCCAATCAACAAATCCTGACACTGTTATTTTTGGACAATGTCAATTTTTAGTGATTGCCAGTTAGAGTTAGCAACCAAATCTCCACCTCATCTGATCACCTTGTAGAATACTAGAACAGCAGGAACATTTGAATAACATTTTGCCAGATTCGGTTTCAATTAAATTTGATTTCAATACATCGTTACAGTTAGGGTGGAAATATAGGTTTAATAAAGAATAAATATACAATTAATTATACAATAACATTAAGCCTTTCTTTTGCTTCCGCTTGCGCTACACCCCAAGAAGGAATTTGGCCGCCTCAATAATGTTCCTCCAAACAGTTCCATCTAATACAAGAGACCACCAGACTACCGCCATCTTAGCCGTTAGGCTGAATAAGTTATGTTCCAAATTTAAAATCGTTCTTCTTATATCGTGCCAGAGTCAGTGTTGTACCCCATAGTATACATGAAGTAATTAATCACTTGTCTACTCGTGTAGGCATTGTATGCAGACAATTAAAGTAAAGACGTCAATAATGCAGACAATGTAGACAATGCAAAATAAGTCAAAGTTTCGATTTATTACGTAAATGATTTCCACTAAAATAAATATAGCCTTTATATAAACCAAATCAGACGAGAGACCACAATATTTACCCATACATAATTATCATATTTCCAAATAAAACTTTGTTTTACCGTTGTTCTTCGAGAATAGGATGGATTACAGAACCAACTCGCTTACAGCAACACTCGATAATTGCAACTATGGTATACTCGATGTCTCATAAGAAGACCTTACATAGACAAAAGTAAGAAAATATCATACAAAGGGTTGAAAACATGACCAAGAAAGTACTTAGGAAAAGGCGCCGGAATATTAACAAAGAACTAGATAAACTGATTGTTCAACGGAGATCAGCACAACAAATAACATTCAAAACAACGAACAAATACAGATAAATCATGAATTCTACCATAGAGTACATAGTATGACGGACATCACTTTTAATAATCAGGAACAAACATTACTGGAGAAGGGACTTAAATTAAATATTGCTCCTCCCAATAATTCAACACAAACAACAAGACAACTACTTGATATTGAAAACACATTAAGACGAACAAACGAACAACAACATGATGACATACGGACACTTATTGCAATTGATATACGCAAAAACAAGGCAACTACAAACTAAAACATCCACAAAACCGAACGACAGTCCGAACAGTCAAATGCATTAATGTTAAGTTACTAGAGAATGACGCGAATAACATAGTTGAACTCCAAGAAGACCCAACAAGCAAATATCACAAGACGATCAATAAAATGATTAATAACTGTTCTAAGTTGTTTAACCCAGGACTAAAAGATGACTTAAACCCATAAAACGAACGGTACCAAAAATTCACCAAACTAGAATTGACCATGAGACCAATCGTATAGACTTCACAATCGCACCTGAGTACAAAGTTGTTAAAGAAATAACATTGAATTAATCCACAAAATAGAATCAATAGATATACAACATACAGCGAAACTGGTATCATTCGACATAACCAACATGTATACAAACATACCAAATCAAGAGACAATTCAAATAACCAAGGAACTGTTACAGAAAAATGGAACAAGGAAAGAAAAAATTTTCGAAATTATCACTCTAATCAAAAGAATCACAGAACAAAACTATTTGCAACACAATAACAAATTCTATTCACATACTGATGGACTTCCTGTGAGGAATCCTCTATCAGGAACCTTAGCTAACATATAAATGAACCATTTTGAAAATCAGCGTATTTTAACAGAATCAAACAACAAAAACCAAATAATCAGGTACTGGCACAGATACGTGGACGATGTTCTAATACTATTTAATGGCACAATGAGACAGCTCAGAAATTTTCACAAAAACATATAAACAACAAACATCCGAAAATAAAATTTACTCTAGAATAAAAGACGAACAAAGCCATTAATTTCTTAGGCTTCACAATAACAAATGTTAACAACAAGCGTACATTCAAAATATAAAGAACAGACACGCAAACGGACACGTCATTGACAAGTCATCTAACCACCCTTACCAATATAAGATGGCAACGTTCATCTTTTTAATAAATAGACTAAATACGTTCCCGATAAACAATCAGGACTATACAGAAGAACTGAAAATCATTAAACACATAGCAATAAAGAACGGATATAAAACGGATTTAATTGAGTAAATGAACAATATGTCCATACGGAAGAAACAACAGAATATGATGACCACGTTAAATAAGCAAAATGAACAAACAGAGAAATATATCATTATAGAGTATAATAATAACATCAACAAGAATATAACAAAGGTTTTTAAAAAAACACAAATTAGGGAATCAACTCAAACAACGTAACATAAATACACCAATAAACACCGGAATCTGTAAGAATACAAGTTATGATTGCCCCAAATACTACATCGGACAAACTGGCCGAAGTTTTGAAGTTAGGTTTCAGAACATATAAAAGAAATCGGACAAACAAAAATCAACTCGTAATATGCACAACAATTGACTACAGAAAACTACACTGACATCAACACAACCTCACAGGTATTACACAGAATACGAAAAGGCTTTCTAATGAACAGATTAGAAAAACTGGAAATGTACAAGGAACGATATAACCAATTTTTACTATACCAAAAAATTGGTCGCAACAAAATTTACGACCTCATTGTAAATCCGTAATAAATATCATTTTGCACATACCCACCCATACACACATACACACACACTCCAGATTGTCAACAAAAAATTCTTCTCTTTTTATCATAAACACACACCAGATGGAAAATACAAAAAAGAAGGGCGGTACCACCTTTTTAAGAAGAAAAAATAAAATAAAGGGGAAAAAGATTCACATGGCACGTAGGCACAAAAAAAGGGTATAACAGCAGTTTTTAGCATAATCTTAGTTTAGTGTTGCTTAGAAATTTGATAAAGGAGCAACATCCGAAACGATCGTAATTTCAATTTCAAATAAAATAAATATCACATTAAGAAAGTGACAAAACCAAAATATTCTGTTTTTTTTGTTGGTGGTTCGATTTCCCTTTAAAATTATTTCCGTTAAAATAATAATAAGAAAAAAAATGTACACATTGGGCGCATCCAGCACATTAAGATCTAAAAAAAATTGATTTTTAGCACGTAAAACCTGTAAGACTTACTTATGTTTAGTAAGGCCTACCTGTGCTTAAAATATTGTATAAACATTATAAATTCCAATTGGTTAATATAGAATTACAACTTAAAAAATATTCTTTCCAACAACTAAGAAGAGACTTTGGAAACAGCGATGTGGAGCTATTAAACATTTTCTTACGTAAAGAATTGGCTCTAGCAAAAACCATAAATAAGAAGAATTTTTTCATAAAGTATAGAAAATAGCACGTTTTTTCGACTAATGGACATATAAAAAACATGCTCAAAACAAATCCAAATGAGAAAATTTTCAAAATTGATCTGTTCAGAGGGCTGTGGAATAAATGCAGAGAAATGCAGAGAAATGAAGAAATATTTTATTCCGCATCATAGAATTGTAGCTGATTTAGAGGAAGGTATTTCTAAATTAGAAGAGACAATACAGATCAGCATCAGGAGCAGACTTGTAAAATAGTTGACAAATTTTAAATTTAACGACAACTTACAAATAAATATTTGACTACTAAAAACCTCACAAAGCTAAACAATTTCTATGTGGCAATCTTGATGTGTACATATTAAAGATTTTTGGTAAGGGTAATGTAACCGAACTCATAAAAAAACCGACTATATTGAAAAAATGGACTTGCTTGCAAGAAACTTAAGAAAATACAACGGTGCGACTCCAAAGATGTATGGTATTCTTAAAGTTCACAATGACGACAATCCTTTGAGGCCAATTGTTAACTAAGGTGGTTCAGCAATAAACAAGTAATTTGTCCACATTTGTGTCCATTATTTTAAATAGTTACGTCTGTCATAATTTTTGGCAAAAATGCGGAAGGTTTCAAAGTTAAAATCAAAAATATTAGTTTGCCATCAAGCTAGATGTGGATTCAAATTACGGTTTAAAGTTGATTAACAAATTCTGGAATGATATAAAATTGAAATGTAATACCAATTTAAATTTAAATTTTTCGTATAGAGGCGTTAAAATTTGTCCTTGAACTTCATTTGGTTTAGACGGAGAGCAGTACAGTACCTAATTTACTGATGACTTAAATTGAAGGTTTGGAAGCATCTTTGCTGAAAGCTATATTTTCTTTTTTTAGAAATGTGGACGATAATATTGCGGCTATACTAAAATCTCAAGTATTATTTTTGTTAATTACATGACACGAAATGACGATGGAAGTTTGCCCATTTAACGATATCATAGAACAGCATGGCCAGGCCAGTGATTGTCCTCGGTGATTTATGGCTTCCACCGCCATGTAAAAACCATTCGGTATTTTTATTAGCTGAAAGAAATTTTAAATTATCAGATGGATGTATTCATTCGTGAAATTTTTAAATTAACAAGTCTACTAATACAAACGGTTACCCAAAAAATGTAATATCCACGAACTTAAAAAAAGCTATCGATAAGTACATCAGTCATTTAGAAACTACCTCCAACTTGCAAAATTTAAATATTGAAAACTCTCAGCAGATTTTTATTTCAATTCCTTCATATAACGGACCATATAGGGAAAAAAGGAGGAATGTCAGAAAAACACACTTTGAGATAATTGAAAATTAATGTTTTGAACCTTTACAAGAATTATATTTCTGTATGTAAAGTGAGGTAACTATTCGCATAGTGAAATAACAAATCATTGGTGTTTAGGGGATACTACAGTTATAAACAAAGAAGAAAATCTTTTTAAACATTTAATTTTAAAATATATTTATATAAAAAAAATCGTATTTCAAACACAAATTTATTAAATGTTCAAGAAGTTCCCAAGTTTTTGTTACACTACTACGATAAAATTCTTCTAAATTAAATTACACTCAATTTTCGGTAGTTGAAGTATAAAATGTTTTAGTTTCGAACTTAGTGAACAGTTTTGGAACTTGGCATACATTTTTCTAACCCTCAATAGAACACAAAAAAGTTTAGCATCCAATCTTTATCAAGCCACTTCCGGGAGGTTGTTAAGGGTTGTGAAAAAATCTGAAGAAGTTGTCAACAAAGCCTTAAAGGCTTGCAGCTGACAGCTTCAACTGTATCTTTATCCAAAATGAAAAAATCCCAAAAAAAACAAAAATCTCAAAAAATCAAGTTTTTTGAATATATCAAATTTTTGAAATATTTTTTTAATTCGTTTTATACCTTAGGGGATGGGAGGTGCCGCCCCAAACCGCCGCTTTGACGATTTTTTGAAATTCTAACATAGAGATTTGAGCATTTCTAAAAGATTTTTGTTTTTTAATAAGTAGTACTCACATACTAAAATAGGGAGCTCCCCAAAGCCGCTTAGCGTTGGCCCTTTTCGCGCAAGGATGACATGAAATTATGTAGATTCCATGTACATATATAGTAGTAAACAAAAATTTAATGGGGTCATCTTTTTCGATGGGGCTTTGTTTACTTTGTATTTTTCGGTATTTTATTTGTGGATTTTTTCGTTCGGAAATACAATGGTATTCTTAAATAAATAGCGTTGGAAATTACAAACATTTTGGTGCGTTTTATGTTTTACAGTTAAAATTAAGAGCACTCATACACTCGTAAGTTCATTTTCTATTTGTATACTAAGGCCTATTACGCACTTGAAGTGAAATGAAAATCTTTATATAAAAGTGACACAAAAGTGTACGCAGGGCGAATTCAATTATGAAAATTTCGCCGATAAATTTCACCTTGTAATACGGAGTTTAGCTAGCGAAAATAAATTTTTCAGATTCTTCTATGTTATCTCTATACAATTTTCGCTTCTTTTTATCTTCATGTATGATAAATGTGAAGCTAAATTTTGACATTTCATCATTTGAGCTTCTTATTCGTTTTTTCAATTGCCTTCTGTATTCCATTTTAAATGTGTAAATAGAAATTTGCAAATTAAAGTTATCTGATCTGAAATTTTATGATATTCGACAAACTAATTCTTTTACGCCCGATTTATCTTATATTTTTAAAATTTAATTTCACGTCAAGTGCTTGATAAGGATGTTAATACGTAAAAATCAAAATCTTTTGATATAATCAAAACATGCTAAATTACGAGCCCCTACTACTTGTAGCCAAAATTCTGAACTACAATGGGCATCGAAAAAATAGCACCTCGAAATCGAATGACGCTAAGAACAATTCAACCCAGTTTTTGTTTTTACGAATGTTGGTAAAATCATGAGTTGAGACTTTAACGAGTTATAACAGAGTAACAACTCAATAGTAACAATTTCTCCTAGAATACCCTTCTGGTGGCTATTTTAGATTTTTAGTTATATTAAAAATAACATTTGTGGCCACCTTTACAATGGCCGACACAGTTCTAACTGGGGTTTAAAGAACATGTGTGCCAAGTTTTAGAACAATATCATCTTTTCTTTTTTATGATGGTTTGTAGATCAATTTTTACTGAACTATTTGGATTTTTTTTTTAACGATTCTGGCTTTACGAATAATTTCGGAACTTCAAATATGAGCGTAATATGTTTCCCATAAACTAGGAACTTTATTCAAAGAAAAAAACAACAACACAAATAAAATTTTATTTGTCTAAGAATTCTCTACATTGTCTACGTGTTGTCTACAATGTATACGTCGAAAACTATTGTCAACGTTATTGTCAACATTTGCATGTAGACAACTTCCAAATATGCGTAGACGCACAACACTGGTTCGAGTTCGTTCTTGTGAATTCAAAAATATCCGAGGTTCTTGTTAAGGTTTCATAACAATAAACATTTACATTAAGCCCACGCTGACCCCCTGTTGAAGAACCGTAACATTTAACAGAGCAGTGTAAATCAAGCGAAATCTTGTGTTGATCCCCCTGGAAACACAGCAACCTAACCGCTAATATCAACCTTTGAATTGTTAACCGACTTTGTGAAATTTGGCCTTCACACTTTAGGCTACTCATTTAACAGAGTAGTTTCTAGCGGCCGCCACGAAGAGGCAGTTGTGAGCACTTTCTAAAGTACTATGCATATATGGTAAATCAAGCGAAATCTTGTGTTAATCCCGCTGCATACACAGCAGCCTGACCGCTAATATCAACCTTTGAATTGTTAACCGACTTTCTGGAATTTGGCAAATTTTAGGTTTTGAACTCAGTCTAATCTGATCTCGTTCATGTACACGAGAAACGAGTAAACCAACATTTTGTAATTTTACAAAATTTAGGTTTTGAGCTCTATCTAAGCTAAGGACGTTAAATCCACTGGAAGAGTGACATTAAAAAAATGTTTATAATGAAGGCTAAGTCACCGTTCAAGATCGGTCATCTTGTTAAGTCACTAGCAGGATCAGCTGCAAACAAAATGAATCCATTTAGAATTAATCTTTAAAATATATATTATACACTTAGCTTTAAATTATGAATTACGATCTATCCAATTTGTTGTTGCCATAACCCGAAATCATATAAGAATGTAAAATTTAATTAGTTTTCCTTTTTAATTAACAATTTAATGTCTACATAATTTCTTACCTTAACCTTCAATGCACTATAATTATGTCCTGAAATAATTAATAATATTTAATTGAATTAATGTATATTAAATTAACAAGAATGAATTGTTTAGCTTTTTTTTATATTGTTTACAAATTAAAAGCTAATTTGACAATGTTATTTTCAAAACCCTATAAATGTAAAATTTGCTTTATAAATCATGGGTACGTTCAATACAATTATAACTTAAATGAACTTAGCGGGTACTTTCAGTACCATTATGAGTTAACCATAACTATTGGCCACCTATCATAATTAATATACTATACTAAAACCATTGTAAAAATTATTTTTCTGTAAACCAAATAAAAATTTTTTCTCTCTGAAATCAACCATCAAAGCGTTCACAACTAAAAATTAAAAAATAAATTATTTCGAGCGATAGTACACGATAGTTGTACTTAAAACCAAGGTTTTTTTTTGTTAACGACCAACCAACCACACCTGCAAGTTTTATTGAATCTTCATTTTCTGTACCAAGTTTTGAGAAGAATTTGGAACCCGACCTATTGGTACAGAAACACATCTTATATAGGTTATATATATGTAGGTTGGAGAAAAAGTACTGACAGATCTTTATCACTAAATGGTGTTTGGTGTCTTACATTGGACAACACTAATCAGGTTGCGTCATACTGACATTTCACCGTACAAGTTTCATGAACTTAGTTTTGTATTTCGTCAATCGTGGCAAAAGTTATATTGGTGTGAAAATGAGTGAAATTTCTGAAAAAATCGCTAAATTTTGCAATTTTTCTACAAGCTCGGCTCGCTATATTTTGCAATTTTTCTGCTTAATCGAATGCAACAGCATGTAGATGGTTTGCTGGCTTCCGTTCCGGAAATTTCGATGTCAAAGGTGCACGATGTCGAAGAAGACGGCCATGACATTGCTAAGGAATTAGATATCGATCACAAAATAGTTTTGATCACAAATCATTTCCTTAAGACTGGATATATAAAGAAGCTCGAGGTTTGGGTGCCGAATGAATTTTCGACGAAAAATTTGATTGAGCGAATATCCATAAGCGAATCACTACTGAAACTTAACGACCACAAACACACACCACGGTAAAGCGCGCACCTTGCACCCTAAGGCTGCTATTTGTTTCGATTTGAAAATCACTTGGCAAGTTTTCCGCCGATAAACCACAGAAGTTCTACCCCGATGTAATTATGAAACTTCCCGGAAAACGGCAAAAGGTCATAGATAATAAATTAAATATTCAATGAGTATTATAACATTATTAAATGATTATTATTAAAGGGCCGTGCGGGCGTTCTCACCTCACGAAGTTGTAAGTAATGTTAAGAATACCGCTGAATTTAACAATTACGTAGGTTTTATACTAATATAGAAGATAGAACCAGGACCAATGACTTTTAGATGAAAGACAGTGGCTTTTTAAAGTTGACAACCCAACAGTTTTCTATCTCAAATACTAAGGTATCGAGATGTTTAACATAGCTTGAACAAGAAATCGATTTCAAAACAATTGAGAACAAAAGAACAGGATTAACGCTGTGCAATGAAGCGTGATCATTTCAATTTCACAAATTATCTCGTCAATAACATGTATGTGAAGATAGCCCGAAAACCAGCCCGAAAAATATTTTTTCTAAAAATTGGTTTGTGTCATAACTAAATACAATAAAAAAGCCTCTTATCCCGAAAAATATTACAAATTAACCTCCAAATCATACTCTATCCCGAAAAATAAAATAAAAATATTTAAAATTAAAAAATACCATATGGCAAAATTGCAGAACGTTAATTGTATCTTTGTACTAGTATGTACGAGTATACTGTTTAAATATACTATATTAGAAAGTATCGTAAATAAATTTTAGTACCTAGCTAAAATTTATCTTTTCTTTAGAGATTGAAAATGAATTATAATAAACTCAAAAACGCAATTTCTCAAAGAAAATGATGCTTAAGCTTATTAAAGTGTCTAAGTGGAACATCTAATGACAAAAAACACCCAAAACTAAGAAATAGCATTAGTACGAACATATGTACAATGAAAAGTTCACCACAAAAAAACTCATTACATCAAATCATGAATCTTTGTTCACAGAGATTGCACCCTATAATGACATATACAGTTCGATTGGTGGGCCAATTCTTGATATACAACCAAACAGTTGTTGCCATACGATGGGGATTAGGCATATTTCTGGGGCCAAATTCAATCAACTAACCATATTCACAAAAAAACTCATTACATCAAATCAAGAATCTTTGTTCACAGAAATTGCACCCTATAATGACATATACAGTTCGATTGGTGGGACAATTCTTGATATACAACCAAACACTTGTTGCCATATGATGGGGATTAGGTATATTTCTGGGGCCAAATTCAATCAACTAACCATATTCACAAAAAACTCATTACATCAAATCATGAATCTCTGTTCACAGAGATTGCACCCTATAATGACATATACAGTTCGATTGGCGGGACCATTCTTGACATACAACCAAACACTTGTTGCCATACGATGGGGATTAGGCATATTTCTGGGGCCAGATTCAATCAACTAACCATATTCACAAAAAACTCATTACATCAAATCATGAATCTCTGTTCACAGAGATTGCACCCTATAATGACATATACAGTTCGATTGGCGGGACCATTCTTGACATACAACCAAACACTTGTTGCCATACGATGGGGATTAGGCATATTTCTGGGGCCAGATTCAATCAACTAACCATATTCACAAAAAAACTCATTACATCAAATCATGAATCTCTGTTCACAGAGATTGCACCCTATAATGACATATACAGTTCGATTGGCGGGACCATTCTTGATATACAACCAAACACTTGTTGCCATACGATGGGGATTAGGCATATTTCTGGGGCCAAATTCAATCAACTAACCATATTCACAAAAAAACTCATTACATCAAATCATGAATCTTTGTTCACAGAGATTGCACCCTATAATGACATATACAGTTCGATTGGTGGGACAATTCTTGATATACAACTAAACACTTGTTGCCATATGATGGGGATTAGGTATATTTCTGGGGCCAAATTCAATCAACTAACCATATTCACAAAAAACTCATTACATCAAATCATGAATCTCTGTTCACAGAGATTGCACCCTATAATGACATATACAGTTCGATTGGCGGGACCATTCTTGATATACAACCAAACACTTGTTGCCATACGATGGGGATTAGGCATATTTCTGGGGCCAGATTCAATCAACTAACCATATTCACAAAAAAACTCATTACATCAAATCATGAATCTCTGTTCACAGAGATTGCACCCTATAATGACATATACAGTTCGATTGGCGGGACCATTCTTGACATACAACCAAACACTTGTTGCCATACGATGGGGATTAGGCATATTTCTGGGGCCAAATTCAATCAACTAACCATATTCACAAAAAAACTCATTACATCAAATCAAGAATCTTTGTTCACAGAGATTGCACCCTATAATGACATATACAGTTCGATTGGTGGGACAATTCTTGATATACAACCAAACACTTGTTGCCATATGATGGGGATTAGGTATATTTCTGGGGCCAAATTCAATCAACTAACCATATTCACAAAAAACTCATTACATCAAATCATGAATCTCTGTTCACAGAGATTGCACCCTATAATGACATATACAGTTCGATTGGCGGGACCATTCTTGACATACAACCAAACACTTGTTGCCATACGATGGGGATTAGGCATATTTCTGGGGCCAGATTCAATCAACTAACCATATTCACAAAAAACTCATTACATCAAATCATGAATCTCTGTTCACAGAGATTGCACCCTATAATGACATATACAGTTCGATTGGCGGGACCATTCTTGACATACAACGAAACACTTGTTGCCATACGATGGGGATTAGGCATATTTCTGGGGCCAAATTCAATCAACTAACCATATTCACAAAAAAACTCATTACATCAAATCATGAATCTCTGTTCACAGAGATTGCACCCTATAATGACATATACAGTTCGATTGGTGGGACAATTCTTGATATACAACTAAACACTTGTTGCCATATGATGGGGATTAGGTATATTTCTGGGGCCAAATTCAATCAACTAACCATATTCACAAAAAACTCATTACATCAAATCATGAATCTCTGTTCACAGAGATTGCACCCTATAATGACATATACAGTTCGATTGGCGGGACCATTCTTGACATACAACCAAACACTTGTTGCCATACGATGGGGATTAGGCATATTTCTGGGGCCAGATTCAATCAACTAACCATATTCACAAAAAAACTCATTACATCAAATCATGAATCTCTGTTCACAGAGATTGCACCCTATAATGACATATACAGTTCGATTGGTGGGCCAATTCTTGATATACAACCAAACAGTTGTTGCCATACGATGGGGATTAGGCATATTTCTGGGGCCAAATTCAATCAACTAACCATATTCACAAAAAACTCATTACATCAAATCATGAATCTCTGTTCACAGAGATTGTACCCTATAATGACATGTCATTATAGGGTACAATCCATGCGAATAGGGATTGCATGCGATAGGGATTAGGCATAGATCTAGTATTTTGGAAAACCTAATTTTCTTAATTTGATGAAATTAATTGCTGGTATACAATTTATATTTATTTAATTCAGAATTTTGAAAAGAGAAAAATTAAACTTTTAATTATTGACAATAAGGTATTGTAAGAATTTAACAAAATTCTAGGTTATGGAAGCTCATATCTTATTAAGTCGCTTAATTTGCGCAGATAAAATGTTCATGAATTGTTTGATTGAAGAACTTAGTCATTTGCTTTGTGCTGTTATGACGATTATTATACACTCAAAATGGAAATGTAACATTACCACAAGAATAATTAGATTTAAGACCTGGTATAGAGAACCATATGCGGATTAACAGCGACAGTTTTTGTGTTTCTTGCGATAGCTACATAGCGTTTTAAATCATCATAACGACCCCATTTTCCGTTATATTTGCAGTAACTTACAAAATGTCCCTGTGGACCATTGGGTTCGTAACTGATGACGCTTGTCACGTAATAAGCAGTGTTATTATAACTAAGTGTTGGTTCAATATGATCCAATGTTAATTTCGGTCTATTTTCCGTTGGATACTCGGTATATATTGATAGAATTTGATTGTACTTTTTATTTGTAATAATCATTTTATTTGAACAAGTTGGGCAACCCTGAGGTGGAACTTCCTCTACGCATTCACCTAAATTTGTATATCCTACATCCATTAGTTTTAATAAATTTACGAGGAGGATATTTCTTTCTTCCTGGACTACCGTTTCGCAATTTTGGCAAGTTAGCTCAACGGTTAAGCTAGGAAGTGACTTAAGCACATAAGCTGCAACATCCTGAATATTACAGTCACAGTTCGTTTGAACGCCAAATATCTCTAAAAGAATTTCTTTGCGGATTTTAACAGCCGATTTTAATTCATTGTTAATAATGCACTCAATAATTTGCTTAATTCTTCCTTCCATAATAGTACTGTTATTTTCTCCCAACACCCAAACTGCTGCAGCCAAAGCTTGTACCAAGGAATCAAACGCGCAAGTGTTTGAGTAATAGTCGCATGTTTGAGTTGCATTTTGCAGAACTGGTAGTGATTTGTTTATTGTTTTGGTTTTTACTAAGGGAAAGATTCTTTTTTTCACTACCTTATGCGGGCGTTTTGGAGTGCATAAATCGTCATTTGTTTTTGAATTTTGACTCAGTACTGTGAACAAAGTAACAGAGCGCTCTTTAAATGGCTGGCTACTAATTTGTTTCAAAGTTGTCAAATTAAAAGAAGTTTTGGAATTTTTAGGGGTTAGCAACTCTATATTTTTTCGCTTCCACACCGATTGACACAACTGCGTGTCGTTAACCGATAATTCAACTTTACTTGGAGCGGTGGTGTTTAAAGATTTCTCTTTTATTGGTTTTTTAGGTATACCCGCTAAAATTTGTTTATGGACAACTAAATTTCGACCGTGAATATTTCTTACGAAACGCCCTATTTTAGTAGGTAATTTGCCGACATTACCTGAAGTTTTGAATCTCCGTTTAATTATGGCAAAATAATTTTCGACGTGGCTGTTACTGTGTCTGACACCATCCTTTAAAATGCCACTCCATAAAGGCCAATACGTGATATATTTTTTTAATATTAAATTTAGAAAAGTAGGATTATATAAGCTATTTAATCCCCCAACTTCATAGCCATATTCCTTAGTTGCACCTAAATCAACTTCATCCATAATTGCTTTCATATCTCGATAATATGGGCTTTGCAAATAAAGAGGTTTCATATTATCTCTAAGTTGATCCGATTTTCTTTGCCTCGCTGTGGTCGCTTCATAGATATTCATATCGCTTTCAATGATTATATGTGTTAATGAATCAAGCGAATCTTGAACTATATCGCTTAAATATTTTGATTTTAAAATTATAACAAGATTCTTCCAAATATCTTTAATATTTTCATAATTAGGTATCATGAATATCGATGCAAAAATCTCTTTCAATATTTTATGGTTTGATGGACACTTAGTAAAATATTTCTGTATATCTTCAGCTAATGTGTCTGCTAAATGACAACAACATAAATAAACCTTTACTGTCGAATCTTTTGACTTGTAACTCCAAGATTTATTAACCCAGTTATGGGTTGCCGTTAGATATTCTATGATATCCATATTATTAAATGCACTTAATACTGAATTTAATTCAGCGAAAGAAAAATCTATGACTACTGAATTAAACACAGGCCAATTTTTGAAACTTGCTTCGACAAATAATTTAAATGATCTGAGCCACCCGCTAATAGAGTCAAATGTGTGACTCGAACTAACCATATCGGTTAATGGAAACGGTGAAGCGATGTCGGAGGTACTGGTTGTTGCAGCTATTACTAATGCATAATATAAAATTGTTCCGCATGGTTTAAATGGACGTCGAACTAAGCTTCCCGTAGCGTCCAAATATACCGGTAGATCTTTGTTCTTAAATAAATCTTTCATTATTTTTAGAACATGATTCTGCGTTGCACTATATGTCATTACTATAAATGGACGTCGCATAATTTTTTGTATGTACTTTCCATCACTTTTTACACCAATTTTCCATTCTTCGTCTAAATCGAGAAAATCATCAGAATTATTATCATTTGTTTTTAGCGCCTCGGATCTTATTTTTCTCAATACATCGTGAGACTTCGATTTTTGAATTGTATTATGTTTTTGAACAAAATCAGCATCTTCTTCTTCAATTAAATTTTCAGACACTTTCTCTACAGATTTTTCTGACAATTTCTTTTTATAAATGTCTCGATTATAACCCTTAGTCCAGTTAAATTTTTTTAATGGATGTATGATAGGACCAAGTGTAGCATGAACCTCAAATGTCCCGGAGCTTAAATTACGATTTATTAACTTATATTTCCGGCAAGTTTGTTCTAAATTTCTATGGCCACAGTAAGTTCTTATTGATATATGATTCTTAGAAATATCATAACCCTTTGTTTTTATCAGACATCCAGTTTGTTTCATTAGGGTTTCAGAAATTATGAAATTGTACAAATACGAGTCTAATTTGTTTTCTTGCGGTATGTAAATTTTACTCCAAGTGTTGTCAGAGACACTTACAGTAAAATCACATTTTCTATAAGTGACCTTATTTGTATTTTTACTTATTGGATTATCAATTAATCTTCGGTTGCACGATATTTCGCTACAATCCGGCATTGTGTTATCAACCTCAAGACATTCGACAGCTTTTTCTGCACACATAGGTGAATATAATTCACCTAACTTGGAGTTTGATAAAGTGTGATGTTCATATAATTCAGTATCTTGGATTGAATTAAATTCATTTTCAAGAATCATATTGATTGCTGGAGTTTGAAAACAGGTATTTTCTTCTTCATTGTTTGGGCAACCATCACTTTCATAAATATTATCATCGGATTGGCTATATCTAATATGTCTGTGCCAAATAAGATACAATTGGCAGCGATTTGAAATATTATTTTTAATTTTAACTGATTGACAAATTAAATTCATTTCTCTAGTATCACGTTTGGTCAAGTCTACATTACAAAATTGTAAATTATTTATTGCATTCTTTAAAGCCTGCACGCTTATTGTGCTTCTTTTCCTTTTGTAATTATATCGAATGACACTTTTAACTTGATTTTTCATTTTAATTCTTAAACAGTACACGTATGTATATATGTAAGAAATATATGTAGAGTTGTCCTGGTAAAAGCCGAGTCGATCTTTATAAAGCCAAAGTTTTCAAAATAATTGAATCGTTGTTAAGGGATGTCCGAAATCAATAAAGCCGAGGTCAATAAATATATTGAAGACAATATAAAATAAAATTGCTAAGAAGCCAAAGGCTTAGCAAACAATATAATCTGTTTTAAAGAATTTCCTAAATGAAAGCAGTGGTCGTAATTTATAAAAGCAAGCAAACTATAACCAGTAAAATGAGAATGTCCAAAATCAAGCGAAAAGTAGTAAAGTTTTTAAAAAAACTGTTTTTATGTTGAGCACAATAAAATAAATAACAAAAATAACACGATGTAGCCAATCCGAAGTCGAAAAACGCATTAAAATAAAATACGAAGAAATTTCCTTTTATACTAAACTCAAAAAAAAAAAAAAAAATAAAAAAAAATAAAACGTTTTTTCCCATAGTAAAACGAATTTTAATCTGTAACGATTTAATTCCACTTGGAATTTGTTTCTATCATATAAATGCATAAGTAAACTAAATTTTAAATTTTATTAAATATTAGAAGTATGTTTGTAGTACAGAATAGCATCACCAAGCCAATTATATAAGTTGTTATTGTCATAGGAGCCATTTCTGAAAACATAGATTTATTGTTTGGATATTGAAACTTAGCGGAAATTTAAACCTTCGTCAAGAAATATGCCTAATCCCTAAAAGTGTATCGTTGTATGTCAAGAATTGTCCCACCAATCGAACTGTATATGTCATTATAGGGTGCAATCTCTGTGAACAAAGATTCATGATTTGATGTAATGAGTTTTTTTGTGAATATGGTTAGTTAATTGAATTTGGCCCCAGAAATATGCCTAATCCCCATCGTATGGCAACAAGTGTTTGGTTGTATATCAAGAATGGTCCCGCCAATCGAACTGTATATGTCATTATAGGGTGCAATCTCTGTGAACAGAGATTCATGATTTGATGTAATGAGTTTTTTTGTGAATATAGTTAGTTGATTGAATTTGGCCCCAGAAATATGCCTAATCCCCATCGTATGGCAACAAGTGTTTGGTTGTATATCAAGAATGGTCCCGCCAATCGAACTGTATATGTCATTATAGGGTGCAATCTCTGTGAACAAAGATTCATGATTTGATGTAATGAGTTTTTTTTTGTGAATATGGTTAGTTGATTGAATTTGACCCCAGAAATATGCCTAATCCCTATCATATGGCAACAAGTGTTTGGTTGTATGTCAAGAATGGTCCCACCAATCGAACTGTATATGTCATTATAGGGTGCAATCTCTGTGAACAGAGATTCATGATTTGATGTAATGAGTTTTTTTGTGAATATAGTTAGTTGATTGAATTTGGCCCCAGAAATATGCCTAATCCCCATCGTATGGCAACAAGTGTTTGGTTGTATATCAAGAATTGGCCCACCAATCGAACTGTATATGTCATTATAGGGTGCAATCTCTGTGAACAGAGATTCATGATTTGATGTAATGAGTTTTTTTGTGAATATAGTTAGTTGATTGAATTTGGCCCCAGAAATATGCCTAATCCCCATCGTATGGCAACAAGTGTTTGGTTGTATATCAAGAATGGTCCCACCAATCGAACTGTATATGTCATTATAGGGTGCAATCTCTGTGAACAGAGATTCATGATTTGATGTAATGAGTTTTTTTGTGAATATAGTTAGTTGATTGAATTTGGCCCCAGAAATATGCCTAATCCCCATCGTATGGCAACAAGTGTTTGGTTGTATATCAAGAATGGTCCCGCCAATCGAACTGTATATGTCATTATAGGGTGCAATCTCTGTGAACAAAGATTCATGATTTGATGTAATGAGTTTTTTTTTGTGAATATGGTTAGTTGATTGAATTTGACCCCAGAAATATGCCTAATCCCCATCGTATGGCAACAAGTGTTTGGTTGTATATCAAGAATGGTCCCGCCAATCGAACTGTATATGTCATTATAGGGTGCAATCTCTGTGAACAGAGATTCATGATTTGATGTAATGAGTTTTTTTGTGAATATAGTTAGTTGATTGAATTTGGCCCCAGAAATATGCCTAATCCCCATCGTATGGCAACAAGTGTTTGGTTGTATATCAAGAATGGTCCCACCAATCGAACTGTATATGTCATTATAGGGTGCAATCTCTGTGAACAGAGATTCATGATTTGATGTAATGAGTTTTTTTGTGAATATAGTTAGTTGATTGAATTTGGCCCCAGAAATATGCCTAATCCCCATCGTATGGCAACAAGTGTTTGGTTGTATGTCAAGAATTGTCCCACCAATCGAACTGTATATGTCATTATAGGGTGCAATCTCTGTGAACAAAGATTCATGATTTGATGTAATGAGTTTTTTTGTGAATATGGTTAGTTAATTGAATTTGGCCCCAGAAATATGCCTAATCCCCATCGTATGGCAACAAGTGTTTGGTTGTATATCAAGAATGGTCCCGCCAATCGAACTGTATATGTCATTATAGGGTGCAATCTCTGTGAACAGAGATTCATGATTTGATGTAATGAGTTTTTTTGTGAATATAGTTAGTTGATTGAATTTGGCCCCAGAAATATGCCTAATCCCCATCGTATGGCAACAAGTGTTTGGTTGTATATCAAGAATGGTCCCGCCAATCGAACTGTATATGTCATTATAGGGTGCAATCTCTGTGAACAAAGATTCATGATTTGATGTAATGAGTTTTTTTTTGTGAATATGGTTAGTTGATTGAATTTGACCCCAGAAATATGCCTAATCCCTATCATATGGCAACAAGTGTTTGGTTGTATATCAAGAATGGTCCCGCCAATCGAACTGTATATGTCATTATAGGGTGCAATCTCTGTGAACAGAGATTCATGATTTGATGTAATGAGTTTTTTTGTGAATATAGTTAGTTGATTGAATTTGGCCCCAGAAATATGCCTAATCCCCATCGTATGGCAACAAGTGTTTGGTTGTATATCAAGAATGGTCCCGCCAATCGAACTGTATATGTCATTATAGGGTGCAATCTCTGTGAACAAAGATTCATGATTTGATGTAATGAGTTTTTTTTTGTGAATATGGTTAGTTGATTGAATTTGACCCCAGAAATATGCCTAATCCCTATCATATGGCAACAAGTGTTTGGTTGTATGTCAAGAATGGTCCCACCAATCGAACTGTATATGTCATTATAGGGTGCAATCTCTGTGAACAGAGATTCATGATTTGATGTAATGAGTTTTTTTGTGAATATAGTTAGTTGATTGAATTTGGCCCCAGAAATATGCCTAATCCCCATCGTATGGCAACAAGTGTTTGGTTGTATATCAAGAATTGGCCCACCAATCGAACTGTATATGTCATTATAGGGTGCAATCTCTGTGAACAGAGATTCATGATTTGATGTAATGAGTTTTTTTGTGAATATAGTTAGTTGATTGAATTTGGCCCCAGAAATATGCCTAATCCCCATCGTATGGCAACAAGTGTTTGGTTGTATATCAAGAATGGTCCCACCAATCGAACTGTATATGTCATTATAGGGTGCAATCTCTGTGAACAGAGATTCATGATTTGATGTAATGAGTTTTTTTGTGAATATAGTTAGTTGATTGAATTTGGCCCCAGAAATATGCCTAATCCCCATCGTATGGCAACAAGTGTTTGGTTGTATATCAAGAATGGTCCCGCCAATCGAACTGTATATGTCATTATAGGGTGCAATCTCTGTGAACAAAGATTCATGATTTGATGTAATGAGTTTTTTTTTGTGAATATGGTTAGTTGATTGAATTTGACCCCAGAAATATGCCTAATCCCCATCGTATGGCAACAAGTGTTTGGTTGTATATCAAGAATGGTCCCGCCAATCGAACTGTATATGTCATTATAGGGTGCAATCTCTGTGAACAGAGATTCATGATTTGATGTAATGAGTTTTTTTGTGAATATAGTTAGTTGATTGAATTTGGCCCCAGAAATATGCCTAATCCCCATCGTATGGCAACAAGTGTTTGGTTGTATATCAAGAATTGGCCCACCAATCGAACTGTATATGTCATTATAGGGTGCAATCTCTGTGAACAGAGATTCATGATTTGATGTAATGAGTTTTTTTGTGAATATAGTTAGTTGATTGAATTTGGCCCCAGAAATATGCCTAATCCCCATCGTATGGCAACAAGTGTTTGGTTGTATATCAAGAATGGTCCCACCAATCGAACTGTATATGTCATTATAGGGTGCAATCTCTGTGAACAGAGATTCATGATTTGATGTAATGAGTTTTTTTGTGAATATAGCTAGTTGATTGAATTTGACCCCAGAAATATGCCTAATCCCCATCGTATGGCAACAAGTGTTTGGTTGTATATCAAGAATGGTCCCGCCAATCGAACTGTATATGTCATTATAATGTGCAATCTCTGTGAACAAAGATTCATGATTTGATGTAATGAGTTTTTTTTTGTGAATATGGTTAGTTGATTGAATTTGACCCCAGAAATATGCCTAATTTCTATCATATGGCAACAAGTGTTTGGTTGTATGTCAAGAATGGTCCCACCAATCGAACTGTATATGTCATTATAGGGTGCAATCTCTGTGAACAGAGATTCATGATTTGATGTAATGAGTTTTTTTGTGAATATAGTTAGTTGATTGAATTTGGCCCCAGAAATATGCCTAATCCCCATCGTATGGCAAAAAGTGTTTGGTTGTATATCAAGAATGGTCCCACCAATCGAACTGTATATTTCATTATAGGGTGCAATCTCTGTGAACAGAGATTCATGATTTGAAGTAATGAGTTTTTTTGTGAGTATGGTTAGTTGATTGAATTTGGCCCCAGAAATATGCCTAATCCCCATCGTATGGCAACAAGTGTTTGGTTGTATATCAAGAATTGGCCCACCAATCGAACTGTATATGTCATTATAGGGTGCAATCTCTGTGAACAGAGATTCATGATTTGATGTAATGAGTTTTTTTGTGGTGAACTTTTCATTGTACATATGTTCGTACTAATGCTATTTGTTAGTTTTGGGTGTTTTTTGTCATTAGATGTTCCACTTAGACACTTTAATAAGCTTAAGCATCATTTTCTTTGAGAAATTGCGTTTTTGAGTTTATTATAATTCATTTTCAATCTCTAAAGAAAAGATAAATTTTAGCTAGGTACTAAAATTTATTTACGATACTTTCTAATATAGTATATTTAAACAGTATACTCGTAGGTACATACTAGTACAAAGATACAATTAACATTCTGCAATTTTGCCAAATGGTATTTTTTAATTTTAAATATTTTTATTTTATTTTTCGGGATAGAGTATGATTTGGAGGTTAATTTGTAATATTTTTCGGGATAAGAGGCTTTTTTATTGTATTTAGTTATGACACAAACCAATTTATAGAAAAAATATTTTTCGGGCTGGTTTTCGGGCTATCTTCACATACATGTCATAAACCACGTATGAGAAGTTAGCACTAAATTTTCATCCCGAAAAGGCTTTTTTCTAAAATGTGTGTCTCAGCAAAAATTTGAGGAAATTTTCATTCCATCCAGAAAAAAATATTCAAAACTCTTAACCAAAATGTATTCATCCCGAAAAATAATTATAAAAAATAGATTAAGGTTTAAGAGCATTTTAGTATAATAAATATAAAATTCAAATATTTGATGATTCCTTTGGACACAAAATATGTACATTTAAATAAATAAACACTAAATACGCGATCAAATTTCAATTTCTTTATTTCTTGTGCCAATCTCAGAGATGCCCCATGAAATAATGTATGGTATTCGACTTCTCAACACTTATGCAATTAGAAAACTCCGCCCTCATTAAGAAATCACGGGGATTAATAGTAAAAATTAACCGCAACGTAAATGTATTACGAAACATAATACTTACAATGAAATACGGCCAATTTCGAAATTTCTTGTGCCGATCTCAGGGATGTCCCCAAGAAATTATGTATGGTATCCGACTTCTTAACACTTATGCTATTATAAAAAATCACCCTCATTTAAAAATCACGGGGATTAATAGTGAAAATTAACCGCAACGTAAATGTATTACAAAACATAATACTTACAATGAAATACGGCCAATTTCGAAATTTTTTGTGCCGATCTCAGAGATGTCCCCTAGAAATGTTATGTGGTATCCGACTTCTTAACACTTTTGCAATTAGAAAACACCACCCTCATTAAGAAATCACGGGGATTAATAGTGAAAATGAACCGCAACGTAAATGTATTACGAAACATTTGAATTTTGGGTTAGGAATGTCTTTTTTCCAATGAAATGAAATTTACCGAATCAAATTTCAAAAATAAGCTAGTCACTTTTAAAATTTTTCGTTTTTTTATTTAGTTTTTCAAAAAGTATATAATAAAATGTGGTGAAATTTGATGAATTTTTAAATTTCTAATGGTTGCAATATACGAGTTCAAATCGTTATACTGATACCAAGTACCTTGTCGGCTGATATAGCTTATGTAGTTGCCTGGAACGTAGCCAATAATTGATGCCAATACATAATTTTTGCCCTCCAAGAGCAAAACCGGTAGTACTTCTGCTAAGTTTGGGTTCTTTTGAACTGGAAATGCGTTTTCTGTATAAATACAAATGATGTCATGGTAAACGGCAGATTTTTTCCTCATGGTGTGTGAGCAACTACTACAATTTAAGCTGTAGTAACTGTCATCCAAACAACGCATTATATATGGAAAACCTTTGTCGACCAGCTTGCACATATCAACTAAAAGATAGTTCCTATCTTCAAAATAAATCGTAGAGCAGTTTCTGCACTCTAATTGTAGGGAAAGGCTGCTGAAACTGGGTAGTAACTTGTCTGCTACATCCAATATGTTCCATGTACAGTCTTTCTTTTCTCCAAAAACGTCAAACAATATTTGTTTCCTTATTTTATATTCAAGCTCTACATCGTAATTCATAATGCTGCGAACGAGTTGTTTTGGCCGATCATCACCGGGGCATGCATCATTAGTGAGATAATTTAGCTACTGTGCTGCTGAAGCCAACCCTTGAGCTAATGCATCGAAAGCACAAGTATTTATAAAATAATCGCAACTTTGTGTTGCGTTTAAAAGTATAGGTAACTTGTCTAATTTTGACAAAAAGCTATTATGAGATATCCTTCTCTTGGTTTCCCGACTTGGCGTATATACAAACCAACCTCATTTAGAGCTTTGGAACCTTTCGTTAAAACGTCCATGCTGGTTATGGCTCGATCTTTCGCTGATAAGCTATTCAACTTCGAAAGCTTTGACAAATAGTAGCTAGATTTATGTTTAGGTGTTGCTTCGTCTTTCCCTTTACGCTTCCATATAGAAACATTATTTTGTAGGTCGTTCAAAGTTACTTCTGATTGCAACATACCTAAGCTTAAGTTATTTTTTAAAGAAACTTTAGGTATATTGCAATATATTCGCTTCTTAATAGTTTTATTTCTTAAATTAATTTCCCTCAAGAATCGACCTGTTTAACTGTAATTTTACCCATTTTGTTTGAGGTTTTAATTTCGAAAGAAATTTCGAAATTGGTCGTATTTCATTCTAAGTATTATGTTTTGTAATACATTTACGTTGCGGTTCATTTTCACTATTATCCCCGTGATTTCTTAATGAGGGTGGTGTTTTCTAATTGCAAAAGTGTTAAGAAGTCGGAAAACATACATCATTTCTTGGGGACATCCCTGAGATCGGCACAAGAAATTTCGAAATTGGCCGTATTTCATTGTAAGTATTATGTTTCGTAATACATTTACGTTGCGGTTCATTTTTACTATTGATCCCCGTGATTTCTTAATGAGAGTAGTGTTTTCTAATTGCATAAGTGTTAAGAAGTCGGAAAACATACATCATTTCTTGGGGACATCTCTGAGATCGGCACAAGAAATTTCGAAATTGGCCGTATTTCATTGTAAGTATTATGTTTCGTAATACATTTACGTTGCGGTTCATTTTTATTATTAATACCCGTGATTTCTTTATGAGCGTGATGTTTTCTAATTGCATAAGTGTTAAGAAGTCGGAAAACATACATCATTTCTTGGAGACATCTCTGAGATCGGCACAAGAAATTTCGAAATTAGCCGTATTTCATTGTAAGTATTATGTTTTGTAATACATTTATGTTGCGGTTCATTTTCACTATTAATCCCCGTGATTTCTTAATGAGCGTGATGTTTTCTAATTGCATAAGTGTTAAGAAGTCGGAAAACATACATCATTTCTTGGGGACATCCCTGAGATCGGCACAAGAAATTTCGAAATTGGCCGTATTTCATTGTAAGTATTATGTTTCGTAATACATTTACGTTGCGGTTAATTTTTACTATTAATCCCCGTGATTTCTTAATGAGGGTGGTGTTTTCTAGTTGCATAAGTGTTGAGAAGTCGAATACCATACATTATTTCATGGGGACATCTCTGAGATTAGCACAAGAAATTTAGAAATTGAAATTTAATCTCGTATTTAGTGTTTATTTATTTAAATGTACATATTTTGTGTCCAAAGGAATCATCAAATATTTGAATTTTATATTTATTCTACTAAAATGCTCTTAAACCTTAATCTATTTGTTTATAATTATTTTTCGTGATGAATACCGTTTGGTTAAGAGTTTTGAATATTTTTTTCTGGATGGAATGAAAATTTCCTCAAATTTTAGCTGAGACACACATTTTAGAAAGAAGCCTTTTCGGGATGAAAATTTAGTGCTAACTTCTCATAAATTCAATAACCAAACACCACAGCAATGGAGAGAGCACGTTCTTCTGGAGAAAAGCTTTAGCAACATTTTCTATGAAATTGCTAGATACAGATAGTTATTTATAACTTTGTTACACAAAAAAAAATTCAAAATGTATTATTAATTTCAGGCATTTTCTATTCCATATTAATCCCATATAATAAGCGTATGTTATATTAATTCGCTTTGCGATTTTTTTTTCTCGATTTCAATAATTATCCAGCCTGTGTCTGTTACCTACATGTGAACTAACAAATTGAAAATTCTATGTCAACTGCTCTTACATATAGTGACCCCAATATCGAAATCACTTCTAAATTAGGAATAAACCTGCATTGCATTACCGAATATTGATATGAGTATCTTATTCAGACAGATCAAGCAGAAAATACAATAATAAATCATACGACATATTAAATTATATTTAGTTTGATTGACCAGACATACAAATAAATACAAAACAAATTGCAATCCATCAACATCAAATTGAATACCAAATCTTTTAGATCATATGTTCGTCATATCTATAGATACGGATGAATTTTTAGATAAAAAAAATCTTGCCAACAACAAAATTATTAAAAAAAAAACTCAAAATAAGAACATCATCCATCCACCAGAAAATTCCTTTGAACATTCATTTATCTTACTTTCCTTAAATGAAACGTTATACACTAACAACTAAATACTTGTGAACAATGTATGTATTATATGAGTAATAAGAAGAATACGGTTTTCTTATTCTTCTTATTTAGTTTTAATCCTTATTTCTTAGTAATCCGCAGAATAATGAGAAAAGTCAATTTTGTGTTATATTTTTGTTTGTGGGATTGTAAAATCATAAAACAATAAATAATAGCATAACCTCTAAAATGTCATAAAAATTTATTTTTTTCTATTAATTCTAAAACAATAAAACAATTGACTTATTTTTAAAGGAATGTACAAATATCTTCCATTGAAAAGAAGTAACTAACTTATGCTAATTGTATGGACGCCTTCAAAATTGTGGCGAAGATAACGATTTGTGTATTTCATTTTCTTTAGAATAAAAAAAAAAATGGGCAACTTGCTAATCTCTTATATTATGTATCCCATAAGCAATACATCTTAACTTGAAAAGTTTTCAAATATATGTTCGTGCATATATAAAATTCATTTTGCAATTATGAGTATACCGAAGAAAATTTAACCAATCCTGGCTCATCTCTATATGACATTGCAAATATTTTTTGGCTTATCCGTTTAAATTAGAAATCCAATTATTTTTAATCCCTGGAATAAACGGATTATACAAAATGAAGATTAATTAATGAAGAAGTTTGAACATATAATATGTGTAATTTAGGTTATTGATAAATATCGTATGTATATCGAACATTATAAAAGGCAAGATGCTCACGCATAAGTCTTATATTTTTGATCCTAAACTGAAGGGCCATAAAAAATTGAACTATTTAAAATGTAATCAATTAGAAAAACAAAATTGATACGTAACAGAAAATTATCTGTAATTGCCAAGGACCATTCTAAATTGCTTAACATTTATTTAGTTGTGATCTAATTAAAACAGCCTAAATATAAAATCTCTCGGGCCAATTCTAGGCCATTTTTAATAAAAGTGAGGTGGCCGGAAAGATCAAAAATATATTCCGTCATTGACCACATTTGGAAACTTCATTAAACTTTCAATTGTCGAATTTATTTATTTTCGTAAAAAAAATATTTATTTTAAATTTATTGTGAAGTGTGTTTCAAGTGAAGCTCATTTTTCCATCAAACAGTGAAATTGTTACAAAAAATTAAAAATTCGAAGAAGGGTCGGCTGAGTAATATTTTGTAAAACAAAAAGATAAAGATATGTGAAATTTGATTATATTACATAATGTAATTTATATTGGAAAATAATAAAAATTCTCATTATTTTATAGGTAAATTCTAAAATAACATGTCAAATAGGAAAATACAAAAAAATAAATAACACTGGAAAATATGTAACGTAAAACAAACCACCCATTTATGGTACGAACTAGGCAATAGGCATATTTAGAAAGAAATGTCATTTTGTCCGTTAAAGCAAAAGAACAAAAAAAAAATTTTAAATTTCAATTTGTGGAAGCAAGTTAATGAAAAATAAATTATCTTAAATGCCATCAATAATGATTTTCACTCAACATACATATACGAGTACATGCGTCTACACATAGTTTATATATAGGTGGCAGACGGCAAAATATGAAATAAAATGACTTATCTTAATAGTTTTGAGATTAAAAACTTAATTAAATTAATTAAATCGACTAATTTATAAACGAGTATTAATATTTGTGTAGGTATAGAATTTTGGCAAAGATTTGATTAAAAATTTCGAACTTAAACACTTTACAAGAAATAAAAATTTGACATTTTTAAATGTGCTTTCCAGATTTGATTTAAGGTTAATAAGTATCATTAAAAAATATCTTGCCGTTTGAAGCATAATTAAACTTTAGAAATTGAGTTTAGTTTCAAAATTGTTAATTCCGTATAGAGTCGTGTGTGAGTTATAATTTATCTAAAATTTTTACTTGAATTTAGTATTTTCGCACGAATAAAAAATTTAAAATAATCTTTTGCAATAACAGATAATTTAACATTAAATCAATTCAAATGTCGGTAATGACGGAGTATATTTTTGATTTTTCTGGCCACCTGACTATCGCAATGTTTAAATCAAATGTAATTTATTTATTTATTTAGGTGGTTTGGCGACTATTGGAGGGGGGAGGGGGGCCAAAGTTGAGTAGATTAATCTACCAGCTCCGTAACCTTCCAGTAGAGTGCGCATCACGTGAGCTGTCCTGGTCTTGTCATTAGGCAACTGTGTGATGGGCACAATTTTGTGTTTTTTTTGGAAAACTAGTTAACTGCATTTTTGTTGATTTTGAGTTATGAATGAAAATAACTAAACAATTAGCTAAGGTTTCAAAAATAAATTTCAGTTTTCCAATATATCCCTTCATTTCTCCGGAAAATCTAAATAAAAATGAGTAATTACTACTAAAACATACTGTAACTTTTAATTTCAAAAGCGTTTTCTGAAAAATTTACGTTTTGTAGTTAACTAGTTTTCCAAAAAACCACAGAATTGTGTAAGAGGTAACCTGTTCACAATTCGCAAGTGTACGTACTGCCTCCTTGTGGCAACCACTGGTAACTAAGGCCATTTGGCACATTTTTGGCCATTTGGCACAGGCTAAAGTACGGCGCTAAAGGAGAAAACCTTGAAAAAAAAACCTAATCTAAGGTGGAACAGCATATGCCGATAGATGAATGGTTGATAGGTTAATCAGTCCAAAATATGCGGACTCTGGATACCAGGCACCCTCCAGTTTTATTTAGCCTTCCTGTAGTAAAGCTGCTTCCATGAGGCATAAAAACCTCTTAAATTTTTTCAAACAATTTCCACCTCATGCTTACACATTTTGAGCAGTAGATCATTTACAATAAAATGTACAGTATGAGGTGAAATAATATTCAAAATTAACAATAATAACAAAGTTAATAAAAATAAATTAAAAAACTACATATTGCCGTATTGTGAATCACGCCACTCCAAAAATGTTGACCTAAATAATTTTACCGATCCTAACCTCTTAATTTCTAATGGAATTGAATTACAAAGGGAAACTCCAATGGAATTGAATTCCAAAGGGACCTACAACAATTTTTAGCTGGAATTAGGCGGAAGTAAGAGGAATGAAACCTAAATATTAATTGCCTATATAGATAACAAGGCTCCTTAGCTTTAAGAAGTTAAAAAATAAAAAGGAAAACGCGAAATTCGTAAAAAATAGATAAACTACATTCTAAAATAAGGCTAGAATAGGCAGAAATATGATCGAAATTCCGGTGGAGAGTAAGAGTTCACAGAAAAAAAAAATTGAAAAAAAAAAAATAGAGTTATTAGTAAAAGAGACGATGTGATCCATAAGGTAAGGTTACTAAAGTCGTACCCCTTAAAAAAATGTTTTCAGAAATCAGGGAATATATTAGTAAACACATACTTATGAGTTTCATTGGAAACCTTAGTAAACCCTGCTTATATTTATTGCAAAAAAATTAGATAGTCTGCGCACATTTTCTCTAAACTCATAAAATTAAAAAAATTGAAATTGGTACGACTAAGGAAACCAGTACCTTAAGTCGTACTACCTGCTAAACAAGTATATTTTATTAACACAACTACATACTCGTATATCTTCATTTACAGTCAATAGAAACATATTCTTTTAGTAACTCCGCCGCATACATTATGAATCCAAGACTTGCATTTTAAACATTGAATGATGTTTTCTTTACGGATATCGTTGCATATTTTACAAAACCAATCGTTCTTTTCACTATTCTTCACCTTTTCCGTTTAAAGGTTCAATCTCACCATACGTTCCGGCTCCGTTCGATACCGTTTCTGTTCCGTTTACGTAAAATATGTTTGCCTGTAAATTAATGGACGTAAGCACATATTCCATTTCGTTTACATTCCGGTTCCAATCAGTTCCGATACATATTGATGCAAATGTATTTTTGATGGACAGGCTGACACGTGTTAGAAACGGTACTGATAGTGAGAACAATACATTATTGTTCTATATTACGTACAAGTGCATTCAGTTCAAAATTATGTTTCGAGGTTATATCTAAATACGAATGACGAGAAATTAATTAAACTTGTGAGGAAAAATACGGTCCAGTGACAATCACTATAAAGAGAAAATCTGGTCGGCTATTTCAAAGGAACTTAACGTCGCATTGGTTAAGTGAAAACATATTTTCATAGGTTTAACTGATCATTTTATGAAATGTAACTACTGATTAATTTAAGACTAAACTTATTAAATTGCACTGATTTGCCATTCAACATTGGAGAATTTAAAAAATCTTTGTACATGTCTCTGAGTTGGAACGCAGTAGCTGTTGCATTACCTCCTTGTTGTGGCAAATTTTGTAAGGTATAGTTGATAGCTGTTGAATTAATTTGATAATCTTTGATAAAATTATGCAATAAACATGTAGTTAAGATAATTTTATCTGCATATTGTGGTGCAGATTTTAATATTCTATTATAAAATTGAAACTTTTGACCTAAAAGAGCAAAAGCGTTTTCGGAACATCTTCGAGCATTGTATCGTCTCGTTGTTGAGCAGAAGAATAAGGCCTTAATAAATTTATTTTTAAGGGAAAAGCTTCATCTCCTACTATTATAAAATTCGCCTTTTGGTTCGTACCGGGAAGTTCTACGTGGTTAGGGATATTTAACTCATTTTGTTCTAAAGCCCGCGTGGGATATTTTGAATTATTGCAACGCAGACTTCTTTTACTATACTGCATACTGTTGAATGTCCAAGTCTGTAGCTGAAAGCTATTGTGCGGAAAGAATCGCCCGTTATACAAACCTAAAAAAACAGACAATAGTAACAAATTTAATTTTTAGACTTTTTCAATTGTTATAAAAATATATAAATAAACTTTTACAATAATTATAAAATACTTCTGCAATATATACATTTTTATATACAGGATCGACATGTAAAAACTGATGGAATCAGTTGAGAGATCAGTGGCGAACAAATAAAAGAAAACAATTGACGAAATCAGGACAAGTTAATAAGCCAGTAAAAAAGTGGTGATACGAAGAACAAATGGGGACGAGAGGAAAATACAGGTGCTACTGGGACTCAGGAAAACATTTTAGTGCCTCAAGCACAAAAAAACATGGAAGTGGTTATACAAGTTCTCCTGCTTAAACAGTATCTACGCCAATACCTAAACGAACCACCAAAAGAAAAACAGGATGAATCCGCTACTGGAGTACTGATGAAATACCTTGTTGAAAAGCAAAAATCAGAACAAACGAGTCTCCCTGCAGCAAGAGATTCAATAGATATATTTTTTGAAACTATTGCTGCTAAAGTTAAACGGTTCACGCCGTCTTATAGAAACATTGCTGAAAGTAAGATCTTTAATTTGGTGCGAGATATGGAACTGGAACAAATTCAAACAACCAATCAACGTCAAAGCACCTTCTTAGTTTCAACAAAAACAACCCACTGCTAGCAACAATTATAATTTCCACAACCTCCTACCCTTTCAATCACCTACAGTCTTTCCTGGTACTTTAAATTCTACAGCTGCTATTTATGCATCTTTTTATGATGATTCAAATATTGAAAAAAATTACTTACAATGAATTTTGGTTTCGTCATCACTCAGTTCTCTAAATAGTGTTATATATTCCCTCCTCGTCAGTATTTCTTTTCTTTAACATATTGTGCACCCAAAATCATCGTTTTTTTCCTCTTCATCTAATATAATAGCAGCTAGGATTAAGTTTTCGTCAGACCACATTTTGTCAACGAACACACTACTTTTACTAGACGTAACGAGATAATGGAACGGAGACGGAACGTATAGTGAGAATCAACCTTTACATTACTATTTTTCTAATTTACGTTTAACAGAATTTTGCTTCATATCTTCTTTATTTTTGAGGTCAATCTTATACGGAGAACCGTTGGTACGACTTAGGAAGCGTAAGTGGGAATACGAGATAAGAAACAGCGTGCATGTCAGTTCATAAAACCCCAAAACTATTTTGAGAAAATCTTTCAGAAAACTGCTAGAAGCAAACAAATCACTAATAGGTATGAAGCTCATACTAAAAAATCAAAATGTATTTCTTAACTTAGGAGCTTCCACACACCAGATGAAAATTACGCTCAAACGGCTATAAATGAATTTGTTTGCCAGAAATATTCTAAATTCATTGAAACACAGATGCGCACCGTCTACGCGCATCGGTACAGCCGAGCAGTATAACTATACTCTGTGCCATTTGTATGGCGGAAAAAGTAATTTTGAAATCATTGAGGTTCGATTTAAGCACCGGTACGACTTAGGCGACTTTCCCCTACACAATATGCAGTAGTAGTAATAAATTGATAACAATTCGTACATTTTTAATGATTTAAACCGATTTTGGGTCTAACAAGTAGTATGACACATCCATTTAAATAGGAAAAGTTTTGGTATTTTTCCAACCTTTTTTTTTAATGTAAATACAATCAAAATATGACGTTTGTGTCTCAAAGAACTGAAACAACTTTTAATTCTCATTATAACGATATTATAATAACATAAAGTAATGTGAATTTATTAAATTAAAAAGTAAAATTTTTATCAAGGCTTTCAAGTTAAGGGCATTAAAATATGACATTATTATGCGAAGTTTTCTTTAAATTAAAATTGATATATGGATCATAATTATACATATGTATAATTAAGTATGAATCCGAAATAAAATAAAATCAAACAGACCTGTAATTTTTTGAGCTGAATCTGGACGCAGAATTACCCTATCACATCAGGTTTTTGAAATAGTCTAACTTAAAAGGGTCAAAAAGCGTCTGTTTGGCTTTTTTGTACTTGAAATAACCCAAGGCCAAAATGGGTTAAGGCAAATCTGACAACGGGATCTTATTAAGCGTACCAAAATTTACGACTGCAAAAACATTAAAAATATGAGAATCTGCAGATCATTTAGTTATACAATGAGAAGGAATACAACACAAGGTATGCGTTCTTATGAAATTCTTAGATTATGCATAATGATCACTTATGAGACTGAGAACTTGTTAATTCAAAAAGATTTTTCGTATATGCTTACTATATGTTTTTTCGTAGATTTTGGAACACTAAATTATCAAATTATTCATATTTCTTTTTGAGTTATTTTAAATGCAAAAGTGTTAAAAATACGCTTTTTAACACTTTTAGGTTAGAATATCTCAAAACCCCGACTTGATAGGGTAATTCGTGTCGGGTGTTTAACCCTTTTTTGTAGGATTGTGCTATTAGAAAAATAAATAAATTTTATTAAACCTGTGAACGGTGCTTTTAGGTAGCTTTCCAAAGGAAAACTATTTAAGCAACAAGTTGGGAAATGTCTCATTTGGACGTGCGAATAGAATGAAATAAAGTGTCTTATATGTAAAAGATTTTTTTCTAATTGTGATAAAAAAAAAATAAATTATTGAATTAAAAAGGATTTTAAATTGACTAATTTCAAGTTTCATTATAAATCAAAGCCATAAACTTCCATCAATGTGAATCACTTGCCAATTTTGTTTTATGAGCCGTTTATTTTTAAAGAGGCATAAGAAGTCAATTTTTGACAAAAATGAATCGAAATTGCTAACGAATAGAAATTTAACTGTTCATCATGGCGGTTTTTTCAACAAAATTCATGACATAATTAAATTGTGCTTCATATGCAACCACCAAACCATGGCTAACGAAAACTGTTCTTGCGAGGCTGCTTTTCGTTTTCGTTATCATTTTTATTGAGACTACTTGGAGCATGCACTTTGTCTTAAAAACATGTTGCATGAATTATTGCGTCGTGCATTCTAAGTGAGATTATTAAGAAACACCCAGAATGTTGGTTCAGTTGAGTGTAACGTGTAAGACATCTCTGCTCATATTTTACTTATGTATATCTTAACCACATTTTCACGGTATTTTAGACGTTTTTGGGCTACCTTTTTCTCAGATTAATAGTAAGGCAGCCATAATCCTATTTTTTGGGGGTTTTTCATGTGCTTTATTACAAAAATTAAACTAAATAAATTGATAAATTTGGTCGTCTTGGATACCAGGCAAATCTTCAGAACGACCAGATGGTCAATCTTTAGATATTTTTAGTCAGGCAGGTGGCACTAATGTATGACGTTGAAATTCTTAAGATATTTGTCCATTGCTAATACCATAAATAAATTTATCATTTTGAAGCCAATTTTGTGTACGAAATACCAAAAAATTCCAAAAGACAAATAGTTAATCGACCTACACTGGCACGATTCTAGGTAGGCTTTGTCTTTCACGTCGTTTGGACGTGTTTCTCGGCAAAATTAACTTCTTTAAACATTTTTTTTTTTTCTAAATTTTAATTTACCAGGAAATGCTCAAACCATGAGTTATTATCTTACATACATAAGCAGTATCCAAGCAAGTGTCACACAATTAATTTGGTAGCCAAAATCTAAAATTTAAACATTTAGAATATTGAAGGATCGAGTGAACCTACATATTCAAAAAAAAAAAATTCTGGTACTACATGCTGATACCAAAGGTACAGTTAAAGTTGCAGAATTGGGGATCATACTGGCTGGACGAGCTGATTTTTCTTTTTGTTATTTTTAAATTATTCACGTTTTTTGATACACTCCATTATGAATGAGCTGATGCTCAAAATTGAGTGTACCGGAGGATTAATATGAAAATGTATAAGTCAACAATAAATAAATAAATAAATAAAATAAATAAATAAAGAATCTGGTTTTCCCAGGGAACTGGAAATTATTTTCTAGTGATTTATAGTGTATTTTGATATTAGGTTTTCCAAAGCATACTGTGGCGACTGGTATTTCGTTCAAATTTTGGGAAAGAATAGTTCCATTTCTAGCAATTTTGTTGTTTATTTTTCCCTAAAAATTTAGTTGGGAATTATTTTTCCCAAAATATGAACAAAATGCCAATCACCACAGTACGCTCTGGAAAAAATTATAACCAAATATACTAAAAAAAACAATAAAGAAATTCCTAACTCTCGGTTCTTTGGGAAAATCAGGTTTCTGCCACACGAAAGAGTTATAAGTACCTAAACGAAATTCTAAGGAATATGCCTTGTCGTTTCTGTGAAACAGTAATAATATTCGGTTGACGTTGAAAAGTCAGAAACATCATGTCTTATTGGCCCTTATTTAAGAATTAAATAACAATTTAAGGGAAAAGTTAACGGTATTTGTAACTAAGTTTTGTATTATAATTAATCCGATTTATATTTAAGTGGTCGTCAAGGATTAAACAAATCATTAATAAAAGTTGAATGATGGGATGACAAGTTTAATCCATAAAATCAAAATGTAAATAATATATACTAGTTTATATTCCTTAAAACATGTTTATAAGCTTACTCTAGACTTAACTACAGAATTGACTTTGGATTTGTCACCCAAAAGAGGAAAACCAAAAAATTATTGACAAATAGCACTGCGGATACTTCAATAAGTGTCTAATATTTATTTCCCAGTTGCCATTGTTGTGTATTACAGACTGAGTCCTAATGCAACTTTCACTTAATTTGACCGCATATTGCGGAGTAAGTCTTTCCAAATATTTTCCAAATGTTTTCGATCCAGATCAGGATAAGGGTCATTATCCTCTTCTTAGATCCAACCTTTATTGTTGGTTTTTTCTCGAACAACTTCAAAATGACCTTATCATCATTCTCTGAAGTGACTCTTTATAAACCTCGTCTGGTTAAATCATCGACATTTCCACAATATTTACACCGCTCTAATACATTTCGTCACAAACAGATATTTTGTCGTATTTTGATTTGTGAATAATTTGTGAATTACAAAATAAGAATTAATACGTTTATTCTATCTTTCAATATTTCAGAAATAGTATAGGTGGAATTATGATATTTTTTTTTAAATTTTCTTCAATTTCTGATACTTTCGTCAAATTAAAATAAGCTCTGAATATGTTACAAATTCTGAAATTTAAGAACATCCTACTTTTTCAAGACGTTATGGGTGAAAATTATGAAATACAAAGAATTTTTTATCAAATTGTGAAATGTAATTGCGGCTGCCGACAAAATATTGAATTAGTTCAGCAGTTCGTTTACATGTACGTGCTTATAAATAATCCGTGCGATTTTTTTATGAAATTCAGATTTTAATATTTTGAATTATATATCACTTAATTTGTAAAATCAATTGGGAATTCTTACAATCTAAGACTGCTAAGCCTTTGAAATTACGATACAGTAAACAAAAAACGAGTGCATTGACATTTAATTTAAATTTCACCAAAAACACAATTAAGTAATTAAGTTGTAGAAACACATAAAAACAGCAATTTAATGACAACTATATATAATTGGTAGCATAAGTTCATACTTCAATGATCACACCAATTTCAATTCGTATATATTTGATATCGGTATGAGTCCATTTTAATAAAAATAAAAATTACCAGATCAACATTAAAGTCTTACTGTAGATTTTTAATGAATTTTTTTTGTTCTTAATTAAAAGAACAAATTTTATTTTTTCCTCTAATTATTCAAAACAGCAGCACTAATAAGAATTGAACATAACAAAAATCGTAGATAATTTATTTAAATAAAATAAGAAAGTAATTCGAGTTGGATTACATTAAAGATGTATGACGTCAATTGATTAACAAACAAATTTTTGTGTATTGAAAGCGCAATTTGGTACACTCGATTCAATATATCCGATTCGGGGGAATTTAGTAACTATTCTATATTGTAATTATTCCGGGGGTTGGCCATGACTTTCAAGTCAAACGGTTGTTGTTTTTTTTTAAGAATTTATATTTTTTATTAAAAATAATCATTTTATTTTGAATTTACAATTAAAATTAGACTGTACGTGAATTATATGAGTGGATGATTGTGCATAAAGCGTCGTATCCGGTTGCTTTTTCTCCTTGTTCAACATTTAAGGAAACAAGGACACAATATGTTCGATGTTGATTGATTTCTTCATCAGGGAAGTATTGGAATACATGTTAAAACATGTAATGACGTTTATTGCTTAAGTTGATACTACCAATAAGATTTTCAGAAATACAGGAAAATGTGTACTTAAATAAACTTACATTGGCTTAATATGTTTTACATGAAGCAATTATTAGGAGGGCAGGGAGTCAATGAACGGAAATAAAACAACAATTTATATTTTGAATAATACATTTCGTCATCAAGACAAGAAATTCTGAGATTATACCGTAGAATTTTGACTTAATCTACTTTGTTTTCGGAAAGCAGCTGTTATTATATGTTTAATGTAGATTAGAATAATGTTGCGGCCGGGTCGATTCTCTCTTACTAATAAAAATTTCCTACCCTTCCTTACATGAAACTAGGATGTTCAGTGGACCCGGCTTCCTCCAGAAGACTTCAATTTTGTGTTGTAATTATTTGGTGACTTTAGCAAATAATAAAACTAAATCACTAAAAGTATAGAGATAACGGTCATCTTCTATTTTTGAATAATACACGTCTACATATGTATATCACTTCGCACCAATTACAAAACACTCTATTGTCATCAAGATCACAAATCAATCAATATACATAGCACAACAAAAATCTATCGAGATGAAGAAGACGAAGAAATTTAATTAAAAATAAATTTATATCAGAAATATTTTTGATTATTTATTTAAGATTTAAAAATTATTTCTTATTTTTTATTTTTGCTTTTTTGTTTCTTTATTTTTATTTATCAGACATAAAAATGTTTACATGGACTTACCGCTGTGATTGAAAGATTAGGCCTAAGAATAATCAAAAATAATTAATTGCCATTCAAAAACGTAAAAAGTAAAATAAAAATAAGAAGAACAAAATAAAATTAAAATTAAGATTTTCTTCAACGCGCATCACGGCAACAATAATAATCCAAAAACAAATTGTTACATTTGTATATATAGATGTACCTGCATATGTATGGAGAATGTAATCCTAATGTACCGATTGGAAAATATGAAAGATTACCATAAGCTTCTTATAAAATTAATCGATGCTCCTGTATAATTATTAACTGGATACTGAAATATTGAATTTAAATCTGAAGTAAAATACAATATTTAGAGAAATATCGTTATACTAATCGTAATATTTACGGATTAGCCTAAATTCTTATAAATAGTATCGCTCCAGACCATCACAATGACTTTTTAAATTAATCAAACTTCTTATTCTGTAATTCGAAGAAATTTGTTTTTGTTAATATGGAACTTCTGATTTGATTAGCTTAAGAACAAGATTCTTTTTTGGTTTGTTTTTACTTATCCAGTACATTAGATCGTATATCCTACTATAGGTACTAGATCTAATTAATAAATTAAATTGTTTACTTTTTGAACTGTCGTGGGACCGCTAACTAAACTATATTCTAAGAAATGTTTATTGAAATTCACTACGATTTTTGGAGGTTATCTGTTAGCGGCAATTTGTGTAGTAAATTTTCTTCGTAGGGTGATTTATTAAGAATCGCATTAACAACGTCTGAAGTATTATTTGGGATTTACATTATTTCAAATGTGAGTAATCGCACATTATGGGTGTGAAGCACGAGGACAGTTCATTAAATAGATGATAAATGAAAGAAGGCAATTGTTTTTTGACCTAGTTTTTTGAAACACCTAGTCCAACGTTTTTCCAATTTCCCGATCCCTTCCAAAAATAGGCCTTCAGCATCTCGCCAAATTAAATATTTGTTTCAGCAATCGCTTCATCGTTTGAACCAAATCTTTTTCCGCGAAGCCAGTTTACCATATTCGGATACGGGAAATCATCGCGAGGGGACAAATACGGTAGATGCGGAAGCAATTGTGTCATATGGAATGTGTTATGTATAAAAAAAAGTGTACACGGTATATAACGTGGAAAGATGAATTTGATTACAACCAAAACATACCATGCCATGTTAACCTGAAGTGTTACCATCATATGTTACTGGATGTAAAACCTATCATATGACAACATTGGCAAATAGACGAGAGCTTTTAAAATGTTCATTTGTTGGAAATTTTTTACTTGATCAAATCGATGCACCATCTATACTGGAATCAATTAAAATAAAGGCACCGAGTAGGAATTTAAGAGGTTATGAGCTCCTTCATCCAAATAAACACAGAACAAACTATGGTGACAATGAACCGGTAAACATGATGTCAAAGAGTTTTAATAAAATCGACCATCTCTTGTGTGACTACACAATGTATGCACACGTGTATTGTCTTGATGGAAAAGAAATTTTCACGTCGTTTTTCCATAAATCGTCGTGGAATCGGCTCAATAAGTCTGCGTAATATTTTCCGTTTATCGTTTTCCCTTTTTCAAAGGTAATTAATGTGAATTTTACAGCGTGCACCACAAAAAACTGTCACCATCACCTTGTTGGCTGACAGACCCACTTTTGCCTTATTCGGCGCAGATTCGCCCGGAGAAATTCACTGTTTCGTCTATTCCTTGGTGTTATGAAATGCCCATTTGCCATTACACAACATTAACCCTTAAATAGATTAACATAAGAAAGAAATGTAGACATAAAGGTTAAGATGAAGTAAAAATACATTCTTACGAATTTACAAAATTTCACCCCTTACATCCCTTATTAACAACCCATATCCGTCAAACAACCTAAATTTTATGAAATTTTGATTTCTTGCTCGTTTTGTTTGTTTAGTAAGGCCACAAATTTCTCATTTTAAAATGTGCATACAAAATCTAGATGCACCTATATGCAGCTGATTCTATTTTATTTTATAGGTAATACTATTAACAGGAACCTCTTATGCAGTTGACGGAACTATATAATTTTTTCATTAAAAACACGCTTTTCTTAAATATAAAGTTTAAAAAACATAAACAATCATTGTTTTCTTAATATTTATTCTTTTAAATACTAATATTTTTAAAGGTATTATTATATTCTACGGACCTCCAGGAGTTAATTCCATTTTGTTTGATTAAAATTAGTTGTATTTTTAATCTTCTACGTATGTTTTTGCACGAAAGTCTTTTATTAAGTAAATTAGCAAAACGAATGCAGCTTGAGCGAAGGTGCGATTGAGCACTCTTATGAGTGTTATAAGATCCAATGAGTATTACTAAAGCCAACGTAACGTAACAAAAAACTAAATAAACATTTTTCTTTTTTAATTATGGCCGGTCTTTTGTCAATTGGCCCTACTGTGCGTCGTCGAGATACATATAACTAAGAATATAAAATATAATGAAATAAAATCTGCCAAAAAATTTCGCTCATTTTTGAGCTTCGGCGCCACTCACCAGATTAATTTTTATATTTTCTGAATCTCTATTCTTTTCTCTATCTAAAGGTAGAGGCATGAGCACTCTGACTCTTTGAAGTTAGCCTGAAATGCCTCTTCAGCTCGAAAAAAGCCTTTTGATTTTTTTTTTTAATGTGTCCCTACTAAATACAAAAAAAGCCTTATAAAGCACGAGAAAAATGTATAGCATATAATAAAATTCAAATCCATCCCGAAAAATATAAAATATTTATCTGAGACACCTCTACTAGTATGTATAAAAATGTTAGTTATCAAATTATTGGCCAAGAATATGTAATTTCTTGTTAATGAGTTTAAAAATTTAGAAAATTAAATATATATTTTTTAAAATATTTATTAAAGTCCACAGATTTAAAATATTGAATAAAAGAGATAGACTAAAAATGGACATAATATTTGTAGATAGATATTAATTTTAATTTTAATATGTAAGTGTTTTACCTACTGTACTACCGACCACAGGGATTGCACCCGAGCTGACACGTGCTTGGTATAAATAGGTTTAACGAAATTACATTGGCCGCATTTCCCAACCAAGTCGAACTAAGTATTTATGGCTGTTTGGTTTGCGCAAAAGACAGATTTTCGGTTAAATTAACAAGTGATTTACCTATGGTACCGCCGATCACAGGGATTGTCCCTAATATCGGCCACTGACACGTGCTTGGTGTAACTACTCTTAACGAAATAACAATCTTCGCATTTATCAATCAGGTTAAACTAAGTATTTATGGCCATGTGATTTGAGCAAAAGACAATCTTTTTGTTAAATTTACAAGTGATCTACCTATTGTACCGCCAATCACAGGGGAAATCCCCAACATCGGCAACTGATACGTGCTTAGAATTACTACTCTAAACAAAATTACATTGGTCGCATTTATCAACCAGCACCCTGATTCTCTAAAAAATAAGATAATGTGTAGATGTGTAAACTTGTGAAAAGCAAAGCTTACTTTTATGAGTTTGTAATTTCTCGATTTGACATACTACTAAAATAATATTGGAAAATGCCAAACTCATAAAAGTAGGCTTTGCTTTTTACGAGTTTACACGTCTACACATTTTCTTACTTTTTAGAGAACAGGGTGCAGGTTGAACTAAGTATTTATGGCCGTTTGATTTGAGCAAAAATACAGTTAGTATGCTAAATTTACAAGTCATTTAGCTACTGTCCCGCCGATCACGGCAACTGCTGCTTAAAACAAATATACAACAAAATATAACCGCTCGTGTTTTTATTTTGAAAATTTACAAAAGGGTAAACATTTTATTCCAAGAAAAATTGTTGGACGTATAAAATGTTTATATTTGGGAGTAATTTCTTACTTTACCACAAAGTAAATACATTAAGGAATTTAAAAATTTTACAAAATTATGTATTGCTGTTCAGCCTAGTCATTAGCACCAATTAGCAACAAGCAATAAAAATGATATTCCAGTAATTTTCCGCTGAATTAGTTTATTGTTGTTTGGTAAATAATATGGGTTTTCATGAGGAGCAAAAATAAGTAGATTTTCACAATCATCAATTCTTAATGCTCATTTTATATTGCCAATACCCAAATCAAATGGCCATAAATACTTAGTTCGATCTGGTTGATAAACTCAACCAATGGAATTTCGTAAAGACTAGTTACACCTGCACGTGTTAGTTTGCGATGTTGGGGTAATTTCTGTGATCGGCACTACAGTAGTGCCGTTGTAAATTTCACGAAGAAACTGTCCTTTGCGACCAATGTAATTTCGTTTCGACTAGTTTTAACAAATAGGAATCGATTGAAGATGCTCGCAGCAATTTTTGTAACTATTTTTGTATTGTAGGTATAATGTTTAGAATTTTGACAAAAAAATCTGAAATCAAACTGAAAACAGAAATAAAGCCAAAAATAAATGAATTAGTTTATCGTCCAAATGAGAGTACAGTATGTAAATTTGCTCATATTTAATACAATTATAGTATTTAACGTGCTTTATCATAATTACAAAATTATAAAATCGTACATCAGAAAACTTATTTAAATAATTTATTCCTTTAAACACTTCTGTAGTTTCCACAGGTAAAAATGCAAATACAATTTTTTGGGATGGAGTGTTATTTTCTTTATACTTGTATGTAATAAAATATTAATTTTCATCCTGTAAGACTTTTTATTAATAAATTTAGTGAGGACACATATAATTTTTTTGAAAAGGTTTTTTTTTCAGGATTGTTTTTCGGGCCAAGTTCACTTCGGATTAAAACTTTATGTTGCTTATCTTATTCGTACACTCAAAGAAAAAAGTAGGTAAAATTGATAGAAATAATTGAGTAAAATGTTAATAAAATAAATTCATCAATTTCCAGGAAATTCCATCAAACTAACAAAATCGTTTATATAATTGAGTAAAAATTTGTTAAAAAAACGTAAAAAGGCAATTGTTTTAGGCGAACACAAAATTCTTCGTTTATTTTAACGATCCCTAAATATCGTTAATGAAAATTTGTAGTATTGAAATAAATCAACTACTTTTTTAATCAATAAGATAAAAACTCGATCATAATGAAAAAAAATTCTATTAAATTTTTTCGTAAAAATGTGTTCACATTTTTAATAGTTTTTATCAAATTTACAGGAAATATACATTTTTTGTTTCAATTTGATAGTTAATTTATCAAATATACTGGTTAATGTATAGAAAATATCATCAAATTTACAGGTATCTGCTGTTCGTTTAAAAAAAAATTATTAATTTGATGTAATTTAATAATTTTATTATTTGAAGAAAAACAAATTTTGTTTCCAAAATAATTTATTATCGTATATATTAATCGTACAAGCCGGTCATATATTGATGTTGTGAAAGTGCAGTGTTGTAATAATAAACCTACATAAATCTTTTTTAAATTGAAGTACATACTTAAAAGTACGTAAAATAAACAATTGTGATTATTATTTAAAGTTATACTGTGTGAATTAATTCAACTTTGTCTTAAATATTGTTTTTTATAAATAGAATTATATTTATAAAAAACAATATTTAAGACATTTCCAATCAAGAAATTTAGCTAGTTTAAATTATTAAAATTTGTATAAATTTAAGCGAAATGAAGTGTTTTAAGTGCAATAAGAGATATTTGTCAACAAGAGCGTTAATAGTTCATTTGAAAATTAACCATTCCCTAAGTGAATTCAGTGAATATCAGTGTTGTGAAACCTCGTGTTTTCAATATTTTGGATGCTTAAAGAATTTTAGAAAACACCTTTTACGCACATATTTTTTCGTTACTTCTATATTATCTATACGACATATTGAATTTATTTAAATTTTCATTTAAATTAAATGTTTGTTCTGGAAGTTGGAAATTAGGAATTTGTTCATTTGGAGCTACATGATTGATTCGACTTGGTAGTAATATTCACTTCTGCGTTTGGTACTGTATTTAGGTTTAACCATAATTGGTTTTCATGTTTTTTCATGAAAACAAATTAGGGTTAAACCTAAATACAGTACCAAACGCAGAAGTGAATATTACTACCAAGTTAAACCTAAATACAGTACCAAACGCAGAAGTGAATATTACTACCATGTTTTTTAAAACATGAAAACAAATTGGGGTTAAACCTGAATACAGTACCAAACGCAGAAGTGAATATTGCTACCAAGTCGAAACAATCATGTAGCTCTATTCCAAATGAACAAATTCCTAATTTCCAACTTCCAGAACAAACATTTAATTTAAATGAAAAACCAAATGCAATAAATTCAACATGTCGTATAGATAATATAGAAGTAACCAAAAAATATGTGCGTGAGTATTCTGTTAAATGTTGCCTTCACTTACATAATAGCCAACAATTATTGTAATAGAAAAAACATAGAACAAGTTCAACAGGCTGTCGAACAATTTATAACTGAGCATATTGCAAATTTTTTCGAAAATATTGTGAAGAACTTTAATGTTAGTGCTGAGCTCAACTTTGCCTTGTTGGATCAAAAAAAAAACCAATTTTAAATTAAAATGAATGACAATTTTCAAATCAAAGTTGAAACAGATTATTTTCTGCAATTGACACATTAATATTGGATAATTGTGAAAATTTGGAACAGTCAACTACAAAAAACAGTTCTTTTATTGTAAATCAGAAAACGGATCAAACAACAGTTGATCAAAATTTCTCTGCAGTTAACATCCAAAATTTTAAATTTTCTTACGAAAAAAAACAAGAGATTTACAGTTTGCTTAAGGCTTGGAATTTAAAGGTGCTTTTTGACACTTGTATAGGTATGGTATACTTTTGAATTATGTAGTGTATACATTTCTTTGTCATCTTATGATTTATAAAAATTACACTTTTGAATAATTGTAGATAACTTTGTCGATATATACGCGTTAAAACTAATGAAAAGCAACTTTAAAATGGATTTTTTAAAGCAAATTCCTATTGGTTTACAAATAAAATTCGATTACAGTTTAATTAAATGGCAACAATCAAACAAAACAACGAAACCATATGAACATACAGAGTTCGACTTTATTGAAGAGACTAATACCGAGATTAAGAATGATAAATTTGATAATAAAACAAATATCACGGATTTGGATATTGATTCCATTTTGAAACGGAATCACACTGGGTTACAAATCAAAGATTTTTACAATTCTAACAATATTTTAAATGATAGCCTTCGAAGTTTATTAGTAAACTTAATTGCTAAACATTTAGTCACCAACCAAATAAAAATGTCAGTCGGAATAGGGCAAAATATTGCGTCTAAAATAACTCAACTATTTCCAACAGAAAATATGGTAATTATAATTTTTAAATTTTAATTAATTAATTTTAATTAATTTTATAATTATAATAATAATTATTATTTTAATTAATTTTATATTAATTCTTTTATCTTGTAGGAAATATATTATTTCAAGGAGCCGGGGAAAAAGCCTTTGGGTAAAATTTATGCAGGCTATTTTAATCAAATAAGGTCAATACAGAATGCGGGATTAATTAAAAAGCGCAACTTATCTGGAACTACAGAACGATCATCAAAGAAAAGGAAACAAATATTTAATATTGAAACCGACATTGCAGAGCATTTAAGCGAAATTCACAAAGATAATTGTGCCTGGGCCGAAATGGAATTACATTACGCAGCTATGTCTAACTATCGACTGCAAGAAATTTCAACAGCCGAGTCAACGGATGTGATTTTAAAAAAATGGATTCAATATAAAAAGCCTTACGGATATAAATTGGTAAGTTAACATAAAATTTTGTGACATAATTTAATCTGAATCGTAACCAAACTAACGTAACCAAAAATTAATTTTATATATTATTGGAAATATATTAACCCATTTTATTTTATTTTCGTTTGACAGAATGAGATTGATTTTCATGCCATGTTTCCAGCATCAGACAGTATTGAAGGAGCATTTTTAAGTTTTGCGCTGAAGATTATTACTATATTTGAACAAAAAATAAAAGATAAAAATGCTAAATCTTTGCTAGATATAATTATCAAGCAGAAAGAAAGTTTATCTGAGAGTAAGTAATATTATCAAAATCAGTTTAAAAATAATTGAATTTTTTCTAATGTGCTTTGGTTTTACAGACGGTTTTAACGCAACAATATTGTATTTGCTCCACTATGTGCTTATGCCAACCAGCAGAATAGTGCAAAAAATTATTAGCGAAAATGTGTGTTTTAAAGTATCCATTAAAGACTCGCAAAAATCGTTTATGTTGCATGGCAGAGCAATTCAAGAAGTTGAAGAAGCTCTGCAACAAAAAATTAGCAACAATTTGCCCATTCAACCACTGGTGCTAAGTACAGGTTCAGTAACAAATCCAGAAGAGATTTTAGTTTATTTTGATGGAATTAAGTATCGCTTTTATTCCATCGTCAGAGCGGTTGAAATTTGTTTTAAATTATTTTATGTTCTAAATTTAAACTATCCTACTGAATCAATATTAGTTTGGAGTTTTATCCAACAATTTTTTTTTTAAATCGGTACTAAGCAAAGACACTGATAAAAAACATCCTCTACTTAGCAACCTAATTTCTGAATTAAACAAAAAATAATTATGGGTTCCGTTTTACTAATATATTTTCAATATTAAGTTTATTTAACATTTATCTTTCTGTGATTAATATAATGAATTAATTTTTTTTTGTGATTGAACTGAGTGCTGTTTTTTTTAATATTTTTTGTTGCTTTGATTTTTTTATTTTTTTATAGTTTAGTTATTTAAGAATAATTTAGATTTATATGTCATTATATCTGTCAAATTTCTTTTGCAGCTTTATTTATATTTTAATTTTATAATAGGCCTATTTCTATGTTTAAAACTTATACTAATGTATAAGCATTGAAATTATTAATTAAAATATTATACTGAAGTTTATTGAATTTTTTATTTTTTGATATAAATGTTTTATATCAAAATTATTTATTCTACATAAGGATAATAAATTGGGCATTTTATAGTATAAACTTATTGTTGTTTTTATTTTATTCCACTAAAATTGATTCTATGAAAACTAGAACCGATCCTACTGAAAAGTTAATTTATTATTTTGAATAAATTCTATCAATTTGTGAATCTATTTTTAATAAAATTATTTTATCAGATTTATATAATTTTGTAAATTTGATAACTTTTTACCTTGTTATTACAAAATTTATTGCAAATGATAAAATAAAGTTTATCAATTCTAACCCTTATTCAATGGAAGGTACATCAATTTGAAGAAATAATTTATCGGTATAACAAATATTTTATTTGATCAATAAATATTTCTATTGATTTTATAACCGTTAGTAGTAAATTTGATAAAAACTTCGTTCGAATAAACACTGTGATTTTGAAGAAATTTTATCAAATTTTACTTATATTGATAAAAAAGTTTATTGGCGCTATATAGATGGTTGTTTTATCAAAATGATCACCAATTTCCTCAATTTCACTACTTTATTTTTTTGAGTGTAATGTTTCAAATTTTTTTTTCCTAATATTACTGTACGAGTTACGAAATTAAAAGAATTTTACATAATTGTTGGTAGTTCTTCCCTCTTAACAAACCTCCACCTCATTATTTAAGATATTTGTTTCCTTGAAGGAAATGACTTATGTCGACTTCTTTTTACCATTTTAAATTTACTTGATCTGACGTTTCAAACAAAATTGACGAGTTTTATGATTGTATTGGTGATAGTTGGGGTTTTATGTTTACTTGTGTGATGTAAAGAAAATGTCATGATATATGACCTCATTTGTGATTTGTGTCAAGCGTTTATAGTTGTAAATTTTTATAAAGTGTTATAAAGTTACAGTGTTTTAATTTCCAAGAGGTTTGAGTTTGTGTTTATTATTAATTTGGAGCAATAATCGAAATATTAGAATTATTTGTTGGTTTCCTCATCAAATGATGACGAATATTTAAATTTCCACAATGATTTATTCCAAGAGCGCAAAATAATCGTGTGATGAATTTTGCTAACGATATAGTATCAAAATATTCAGATGAAAAATTAAGTTATGGATACCTATAATTACATTTTTCTATTATCTAAATTGATTCTAATCTCATTTTTTTTAAATTCCATCATAATTTTCGAGTATCGCGAAAAATAGCCAACAACTTAATAGAAAAATATGAAAATTCCGCTTTTTCAAAACCTACAATGGTGGAAGAGAAAGTGTAACAGCTGAGTCATAATGCCTGGCTTTAATGTGGTAATAAAACATTTTCAATTTATCTAAAATATTATGAAATAATACTGTAAAATTGGTTTCAGGTTCAGCTGCTCACACCCATCTTACCAACTTCTTGAAATTTTTGTATGATGTATCTGAATAACATATTCAATTCCCAACTACTGACAGTGAGAAGCTTAAAAAACCAGAGGATAAATAAATAAACTTTTCTATTTATCGGAAAAATTCCATTTATTTGTGACGAGTAATATCACATTTTAGGAAATACAGCGTACCATTTGACGGAAAATCTGTTGACTCCTTAACAATGATTACGGGCATCTAGATACTAAAAGGATCAATTGTAATAAGAAGCATTGCCAGACAAACGTGAAAATCGAAAGGCGTTTTAATAAAAAATAAATATTTGAAAGTTTCAATACAAAAATTTAATCGAGTCATTGCATGCAATCCGCGTGGCGCAAAGCGCGACTTTCTTTTTTTATTCTCTCGAATCAGATTTTCAGCTCTTTCGAGCTTCTCTCGCTTAAGGGCAAAATATTTTTCAGTGATTTTTCCTGCACCGTCTTTCTAACTCGGCGTCTTGGCGGTGGGGTTGCTGATGATTCGTTATTGGTTGCTGGTAATGATGATTGTGATTAGAGATTTCTTGATTCTATTGGTGATGAAGGTGTTGTCTTTGAGGTAGTTTTGCCATTTTGCAGACAAAACGTAAGCGAGAACTAATGAATCGTCCATACTGACGATGCGGTTCACTTCGTTCTCAAAGCCCGACTCGGAATATACTTCTTCGCTAGTTTTATTGCTGTCGTTGCTATTACCCTTTTATGACACATCGGTATTTTATCTCTACTTGAGCTCCTGACAACTTTACATTATTTTTTTATTCAATTTCAATTTGTAGGAATGTCCACATCCTCTTTTTATTTCTAAATTTTTAGAAAGGCGCAGCCGTCGAAAAATAATCGACATATAAATCTAACATATGTATATATGACTTGGTTGAGCATCAGTCCAATTTTGTGAGACCGAGATGGCAGTCGAAGCTGTTGTTGAGATACAGATATCATTTTCGACTCTGTACAGTGTACTCCTGGTGGTTATATGATATATTTTCAATACTTTCGTTCGTGGTTTCATTTGCTGTATTACACGGTAATCGAGCTTAACGATGTCGCCGGCTGTGAAACATTTATTAAAAATTAGATTAGAAACAGTAGTTTTCCTTATAATGTATTCGGTTATAGCAATAATATACATAATTTTCTTATGATTTTGAAATAACTTTTATAAAGGAGTTAGAAACGAGGAAAAAACCAAACTTTCCATAGTAAAGCACTTAAAACATATGGGAAATCTTTTTTTTCCTAAGTACACTATGTAGCAAATACTATTTTACTTCGTCAGAGCTAACTTTAAAGTATTTTCCAAAATAAAAATTCGAAAAACATATATTTTAGAAATAATTTTATTTTAATATTTCTGCAATTAATATTTATTTAAGACCAATATAGCCTTCTTGTATTTTGTTGTTAAAGATAAGTAGAAAAGTTTTATATAAATCTTTTTTAATATTTATGTTTTTTCATTTAAAAAATTTGAGCTAAGAAACATTATTTTTAATTATGGATGCCTATGATGAATTATGAAAAGTTATACCACTAAAAAAGTTTCCAAAAAATTATGACGTAAGATTATGGTTTGTAGCGGCTCATTCGTCCATTTCACTCACCACTACAATTCGTCCGCGAACTTGCACAAACAAAACAACGCACCTACTAAACAAGCATACAACTGTGCGACGAACAAAAACAAAATAAAAAAAAATTAAACTTATACTCATCAGTCTCGTCTCGGATATTGTGATGAGCGCACGCGCGCTCATCTAATAAATAAATAAATAAATTTACTAAAAAACAAAATACAAATATGGTGGTAATAAAATAAATAAATAAACAAAACATGTTACAAAAAATAAATACTTATTACATAATAATTAAACTGTTTATGAATCAAAAATAAATTAAAATAAAAAACCTGTGCCAATAAGAGATATAAGCTTTTGTTTGAAATCGAAGTTCTCCATTATTTTAAGCTAAATCTAAAATTTTTGATTTTGATTCTTTTAAAAAAAAAATTGGGTTAAACTAAACACGGAAATAAAGGAAATTTTAAGCAAATTAAGTTTATCCTAAGGATATAAGGATATCAATTATAACCTCAAAAATCCAAATTTTGTTTCGGCTATGCGTTTTTGTTAAAATTATAAATTTACTTTTTTAGACTTAAGAAAATTACGAGACTTAAAGATTGTGTCTTATCTAAAGTTAATTCTGCCGTGGATATTATCGTGGATATTATCCTGTCGATCCTGCGATTTTTATTAGAAGAGAAATAATGGGAAACACAGTCTCCCGCTATTTCTCTTTATATAAAAATCAGGGTCGACGGGAAATATTTAGAACGTGAATTTTAAAAATACAATTTTTCGAAAATATAATCCTTTTAAGTGAATTTTTAAACATGAAAATTTAGCTCAAAATATTGAAATTTTCATGAGTAAATGAATGATTTTACAGTGATTATTTATCATGTGTATAAGTATTTTATAAGAGAAAGCTTTTCACTTTTTGACTGACCCGAAAAAAGTTTACTCTGCAGTGGCTAAAGAAGTTTTTCTTGAAAATAAACACCCAAAGGACATTGACACCTTCAGATTATCCAGCTTTCTACATAAACGTTAAACCGTTCAAAGAACACGTACAAGATATCGGTCTAATCATTGACAAAATGATCGAAACATTTTACAAAAGAATTCAATCTTTTCGGAACAAAACGAGCCATTTTTAAGTTCAACAAAACATTTCACAAGCGAACTGAAACTTTTATCAAGTAAAACGAAACGATTTCCAATTGCTTCCACAAAAGATGCAACCAAATCAAATGAAACCTTTATTGAAAATTACACCAAATTACAAAATATAAACAAATTTATATTTAAAATAATTTCTTATTGGATTTGCATCATCAGTAAATAACAAGAAATCTTGAAAGTCCTAGGCCCAAACCGATAAACGCAAATTAATTCGCAACTACGACTATAGTGTCTGTTTTTGGTATTTTTGAACCACATTAAAGTGTCGATTTTAATTTCTAGTTACGATTGTAGTCATGGATATCGGTGACTAAAACAGTTCTTACAACTGACGTATAATACCGAATTTTTTTCGGTACATAAATTGTTTGTTGTTGCTGTTTATTATGTGGAATTCTATGGTACAAAAAAAATTAATGTAAATCAATAAATAATTATTTACAGCAATTTTGTGCATACCTGTGGGAAAATATTATTGATGTTTTTTTTTATGTAAATCAATTTTGAGAAATTGAGATATTTTGATAAATTTACCCCCACCTCTCTTCCAGTAAAATTAAAAATGTCAATTGTGATAATAATAACAACAACAAACGAGACTCCAGATTTGTAATTTGCTATTCATGAATAAAAATTACAAAATTATTTATATTTTTTACGACTACGTAGCCACAAAAGTTCATAGTTTCTATTTTAACTTGACAGCTAATCTCACATCTGAAAAAACTATTGTTTTGTTTCCATCACAAAATAAATTTGCTTATACGTTCTATGGGACAACGGAAAATTATTTTTTTCATGTTGGCAGCTCATGTTCGAAAAACTATAATTTTATTTACGTTTAAAATTCCATTAAAATCCCAACTAAATTCGCTGTTTTAATGTCGTTTAAAAATACCAGTTTCGGAATTCAATTCCGAAAAAACTGTAAAACTAAAAGTTGTAGTTGCGTCTATCGATTTGGCCCCTAGAGTTTGTTGTAAAACTCGACCAAGTTAAAGTAGTATTCTCGTTGGAATTCTGACAGTTCACGCGCAGAAAAAATACATAGGTTCCTTAGTTCATGGCAAAAATTTTCCATAGACGTTGTTTCCATAGGCGTGCAATTTTTTTTTACATATATAAAATCATAACATAAAACCATAATTTATTTTGAAACATTTTGAATGTTTTGTGTATTAAAACTGAAATATAATACATTAAGTGTATTGCTTTCAACCAAAATGAGTTAGGTATTTTATTTGGTTAACGACTAATCAAAGCAATAGCAAAAATTAACCAAATTTTGGTCTAATTTTTTTCATGTATTTTCTTGACAATTCAACTCTTGTGGCAGCTATTGAAACTAAAAATTTGGTTAAGATTTATTTAACCAGTAATTTTTTTTGGGTTAGCTAAACCAGTTTTTGGTCTATCTAGTACAATTGTTGTTGTAATTTTTTTATTTTTGGTGAAAGCAATACAACTATTATTGTTTTATTTAGGATTACTACATATGTAAAATAAATGCGACCCATCAAAGTTTTTATAATTTTTGTAACTATATCACTTATGGTGTGTTTATGACATAGGAAGATACTGTAGTATTGATACCATAGTAATGAGTTGAAGTTCGTCGCTAATGATTTGCTCAAAATAAATAAGTTTATTTTGCGCCGTTTTATTTATTAAATAATGAGAAGGCTTTGAGTTTCATGTCGATTGGACATACAAATTTGAATACAAATTTGTAATATGGTATATATACATGTTAAGAATTTAATTTGTCTGTCTGTAATAAGTTGATTTTTCGGCATTCTTTATAGACAAATATATTAATTGTTCATGGCAATCCCAATATTTTCGATTTGGTAAATCAGAAAATATAGAGGCCAATCGCTCATAATATATCTACTGAAAAAAAGTAGAAATATCTTCCCCCTCCCCGTAATTTTGGCTGAAGGCCCAGAGTTATACCAATGAACAACTCGAGAAGATGTTGAAGATTTGTTTTGGAATAATCCTTTTAATTGTTTAATAAAAATATAATTTATCCCAGCTGGCACGAATTTTATAGGAGACCACTTATGTATCGTGGAAATAGATGGCAGTTTAAGATCTAAACTGTTTCTTAAATATTTATAGATCGAAGAAGATTTGTAATATAAGCACTGTGCAATATTTTTATCACTGTCACTATAGTAGTAATCCTGTTTTAATAATAACTTACACACACTTTTCGAATTATTATTAACTGGAATTTGGTTTATCGTTTCATCGATTGTCATAACTTTCGCCTGTTGATGCTTTTGTTGCAAATTATAGCAATTTCGGTATACTCTACGCAATTTAGAATGTACCAATTTATATTTTTTCTGTAAGTTATTAAACAATTTTTTATATTTTTGAATAATTGTTACTTTTTTAATACAGCTTTTACAGCATTTTTCTGTGTTGTCCTGTTCTTTGTCACATGAGAGGCAATTAATTTTATTAATAAAATTTAAAAATTCAACTTCCTCGTCAATTAGGTCTGTTTGAGTTGGAATTGTGCAACTTTTGTTTGTTGATATCTCCGAGGTAACACCGCTGCATACCGCTGTATTTGATGTTTCACTTAATTCCAAATGACGTAATTCACTCTCTTTTATAATGTTAAGTACCGGAACAGCATTTCGCGTTAGCTGGCGTACTCCAATTTGTTCCTTCAAAAGATGGTCTTGACACACAAAATTATATTTGTTTTTTAAGTCGTTTTGTGTCAACCCTATGGCCATAACCCATTCGTTTTTTCTGATAGGATCCTTCGGAAATGTATAAAATGTTGTTGTCCTATTTGCAACTGATTTGGCTCGACAGTTGCGAACCATACAACTTGTATATTTGGCTTTACCGTGTGACATGTTTTTCATTATGAAACTCACTTACTAAAAGTACTCTTTATAATCTCATGTAACTCAAATTAGAACTGAATTAGGATTGAATTTGAGTATAGAAAAATTTTCAAAAATAATTAAAAATTAACGGTATTTTTCACCACTACACAAATAAAGAATGTTTTATCTCGCTTTGCTGTCATATAAACAAATTGACTTATTATCTTTTGTCTCATTCTATCAATTTAAAAAAAAGCAAAACCAACAAATAAATATTTTTAAAATAAAGGGAAACTTCTCCTCTCTTCGAGTATATTAATGAGTACGAACAAAACTATGAACGAAAACTAAACAGGCTGATTATGTCGCAATCATTCGACTTACCTTTATCACAAAATAGGTTAATTTTGTATTCGAAAAGACACATATTTACGGTAAATTCTAATAAATTTTGCGGGGGTTGTAATTGTAACCGTTTCTTAAATCATTATAGATACATCGTTTTAAAGAGATTCAAATTCTCTTGCAAAACAAAACTAAGTTAGAGAAATAATAAAATAATAAATTTCAAAGAAGTAAAGCACATATTATTTTGCCAACACTTTTACTTGTCGAATCGAACCTACATTTATGTTTTACATATTTTATTACTTAGTAGTATGTGCTTTGTGTGAAATTTTATTAGCGCAAAATATTGATCTAGATGGGTTGGTGCTGTGTACCAGCAACGAACTTAATTATTCCATTAAACCCGACTATAAAGGTAATTAACTTACATTACTAATAAAATTATCCACCTAAATCAATTATAAATTTCACAATTATCTTTCATCAATCGCCTGTAATCAATCTTATTTTTAAAAGTTCCTTATTTTGCATAAAAGTTATATTGCATTGGACTTGTTTTTTTTTTTTTTTTTATTTTATTATCCATAATTTTTGTATAGACAAAAACCAAAAATCCAACAATAAATAAAAATAAAAAATACAAAGGAGTTATACATTATTACGTATGTATTTGTGAGGTTTGTATGTTTTCTTGAATATAATTTCATTCATATTTTCATGATTTTTGTATATGAATATGTTCAAAAGAAATAAGCAGATTTGGGAATTCGGCAAAACACTAAGAATTTACAACTTTGTTTTGGTTTTTGGTTTTTAGTTTTTAAAAAATAAAAGAAAAGGATGAAAATATGAATTTATATATCGGTCTATTTCTCGTTTTGGTAGATTTTATTTGGAGTAATTTTCATTGATTGAATTAACTTATGTAAATTTGGGCCATACAAGATCGACATCTGGTATAGTTATCTGTGCTCAAAGTAAGAAATTTTTCAACTCGAGCATGGAACTAGTAGGCGTGGCTTGTGACATTTTAAATAATTTGGTTGGTCGTGTCAATCTTCATATCTTCTTAACTTCCTATCTTCCTATGTCATAACCATTAAGGCTGCGCAAAACTACTAAAAAAAATTTTTTTAAGATCTGAATAAATCAATGTTTTTGTTGAATGTTAATTAATTCATGTAATTTCTAATATGCTACCGGTGGTTAGACCATTTTAATTGTGTTTCGATTAGAGCAGTGTGAATATCGTGAAGAAGAAAAAAATTGGAAGAGATTTCATCTGTATTAGTACGATTCGCTAGTACTTAAATCACAGCACATTCTGTATATATATAGAATGTAAATTGTGGTACAATCAGTCCAGTCGCCGCGGACTGATGAGAAGATTGATTTTTTCATAACCATAAGCTCATCATTTCGAAACTGGATTGGATTCTCTTACAATCTTCGAAACATATTAAACTTATTTTAATCTGAATAAAACTTATAAATTAGTAGCTTATGTTTAGTGTATCAAATTGACCATGTATCACTTCCAAACTGAGGAGAATTATGCCATTTTTTATTGCTGTACGTCATACCAATTTCTAATGTTTTACATTCGCAGGGAATAGCTTAATATTTAATTTATCAAATGGGCCATGTGACATTTCCAAAGGAAGGGGATGAAAATCGTTGTATGTTGCTGCACGATTTTATTGCATTCCGATTCCTAATGTTTGAGTAGTTTTGTATTCGCGATAAATAATAAAATCGCGAAATCTTAAAAATCCTTGAGTTTGTAGTAATAAGTGACAAAGATAAATTAATAACTTTATGTTTAGTGTTATGGATTATGCGCCATTTCCAAAGGAAGAGGATGAAAATCATTTTTTAACGTTGTACGTCATACCGATTAGTAATGTTTGATCAGTTTTGCATTCGCGTTAAATAACAAGACATCTTAAAACCCTAGAGTCGATCTACTATACCACCCAGAAATCTATTTTAAATTATTTAATTAAATTCAATAGCAGATGGTTTATCAATCGATTACCAGCCAGAAATCTGTTTGCATTTATTTGATTACATTCAATTGCAGATAATTTACCAATCAATTACCAGCCAGAAATCTGTTTAAATTTATTTATTTAAACTCAATTGCAAATCTGTTTGAATTTATTGATTTAAATTCAATTTCAGATACTTTATCAATCGATTACCAGTCAGAAATCTGTTTAAATTTATTTATTTATATTCGACTCAAGTTATATTCCGGGCAGTTCGGTGTTGCGTGGAATAAGAAGGGAGATGAACTTGCTCGGCAGGGTTCAAACTGGCTCACTTTACCAAGTAAGGTAAATGTTAAAATTCGTTATGGTACCTCGCGTGTTATAATTAGGCAGATTTGGCCAATATGGATCAAGCAAGAACCAGACAGCTGTTAACATTTCCGCGTCGCCATATTAGTATGGTCATGGGGGTTATTACTGGACCCTTTCTCATAGAGGAGCATGCGCTAAGACTAGGAGTCTCCTCTATAATGATTACTGTAAAAGCTGCAAAGATGTAGAAGGGAAGAAACTGTACTCTATCGACTCTGCACTTGTCCCCGTCTAGCGTTAAGCAGATGGAAATGTTTAGGAACTCCTTTCCTCAGTAACCTGGAGGATCTCAATGGGATGGACGTCAGGAGTATTCGACGCTTCATGGTAAGCTTTGGATGGTTAGATGCGAGAAAAATTGTGTGTGGTATGGCTACGGACCATTTTTGCGCCTATTCCGGTCCCTTATATTCCAGATAGTTCAGCAAAACAGAAATCTGTTTGAATTTAGTTTTTTTAAATAAGTTTGTTATTCACCGAGAATACCAAACTACTCAAACATTAGCAATCGGAATGACGTACAACAACATGACATTCATTCCCTCCGTTTGGAAATGGCACATGGCTCATTTGATACACTAAACATAGAGCTACTAATTTAACTTTGTCGCATCTTACAACAAAATCGTAGATTTTTAAGATGTCTTGTTATTCACCTAGAGTGAAACTATTAACAATTCAAAAAAATAGAAACGGTAACATTCTCCAAAGAATAAAATATTCCTTCATTTTTAAACATTTTAGAATACATAAAATAATTTCTTGAGAGACATATTTTAAAATCATGAAATAAAAGTGTAGCTCAAACCAAAAAAATGCCTCTCTGAAATATTTATAAATCAATGAAAAACTCGGCTTTAGGTAACAAATTAAATAAGGGTCATCCTAATTTAATTTAAAGCTTAGCCTAAAGCTGAGTTTTTTCATTGATTTAGAATTATTCAACTGAATCATTTTTTTTTGTATAAAGTTCACTTTTTTATCGGTGTTAAAATATTGCTCAACAAGTTAATAAAAATCCAAAAACAATTACAAAAAATTCAAAATTGTTCTGAATTTGGGAAAATTCGAATTTCTTTTAACGTTCAAGAGAAATATTATTATTAGCTATGCTATAATGAATTTCTGTATACAATTGCAAGGCATTCACAACAACTACAAATTACCTTAACTACAATAATTGCATCTTGGTTCAAAATATTATTTTGTTTATTTAAATTTAATTTCTAAGTTAAAATGTATTTACACTTTATAAACGAGATTATGTAGCCAACCCAATTAATTTAAACTGTGATCACTTGTGTTATAGCAATCTTGCGTAAATGTTTGACATTTGAGTTTTTATCCCCGACCTGTCTTGCGTACTCTTGAACGCCAAGTAAAAAATCATCCCTTAAACTTCATATATATTGGCCTGTTTCATAAGTTTTGAATGTCTAATTTTATTGTATAAGGACTAGGAAGCGTGATTTTTTAATTTTAAAATATCCAACCTATACCTGTATACAAATAAAATTTATAATTTTAATGTTATTGTTTTGTTTTTTTTTTTTAGTTTTTTACGGGCTGAAGTCTATGTACAGTTCAAACTGATACTGATAGATTTTATTAATATTTATAAATTTATAATTTTCCAGTTTTAGAATTGCTGAATTGCTTTTAATTGGTAGAAAAATTTCATTACATGAGCACTTAATTTTTGTTTCTTCAACGAGCTACTTGTCGTATATGAAATTTCAAAAGTTTTAAGCGGAATTAATTTGGTCGTTTATTTGATGTTAATTATTTATCATGCTCGTATTTATAGTTTATTAGTTGATGTTCAATTTTAAGTGAATTTTATTTCAAATTTTTGGGAAAATTGGGAAAAAAATTTGGGAATTTTGAGAAATTTTATATTTTTAACCTCGAAACCATATTTGAAATTCTCAATCAATCTCAATGATAAATTTAATAAAATAGAATTCAGAATAAAACTCCAATTTCAGTCTTACTTATTCCACTGAGAAAAATCCGTTGTATAACATTAACGAATGGGCTTCATTAAACAATTTTGAGAAACAACAGCAAACAAACAAAACGAAACAAACAAATTAATTATCTTAAGATCAAATTCGTTAATAAGTTTTCATTCCTTTAACAAATATTAATTAATGCAATACAATCAGGCTTTTTGAAGTAAATCTTTAACTTTTTTAAAAATTAATAAATCAAAATAAATTAAATTAAGTTTCGTAATATTAAATACAATTTTCTAAAATCAGTCTAGGTTATTAGGTAATTATAATAAATCTAACAATAATTCCTCAATAATTTTGTTAATATTTTTATAAAAATTGTAATATAATTAAAATTGTGTTGTAGTAACACTTAATTTATTATATTAACAACAAATTAATAGCCTGCCAATTTTTAAGTTAATTAATATATTTAATTATTACAACGAATTTACATTTGAAAATATTTTAGAAAATATTCTTTTTAAATTGATTGAATTTTTCAATTAATTATATTTATTATAAGATTAATTAAACATTTGCTTACTCATAACAAGAAGATAATCTAAATTTATTAAAATTCGTTATAATAATACCTAATTGTGAGAAACAATATTCTCAAAATAAAGGAAAAATAATAATTTTAATTATTATTAATAATAATTGCCGTTATTTTTATATGTTTTGGTGTTGGTTACGTTTTTCGCTAAAACTTCAATAGCTCGACAAGGAGTCGTCGTACACAAATGTCCACAGTATCATTTTTAAATATCGAGCAGGTTCGTTTACAGTCTCAAATAGCAGTATACTTTTTTTTCTTTTAGCCAAATTTTATTTTACTCAAAAAAGTCATAAAAAAACAAAATTAAATAAAACGGAATCCAGTATCGAAATGAAGACAACATTTCCTTTAATTAGAAACAAAATATTTTTTTTGAAAGGTGTTATTTCACCAAGATACAAACGTTCAAATCTGGGTATTTTTTCGAAAAATTTTATGTTGCGTTTTTTGTTTTTTTTGGCACAGTGTATTATACAAAAGTGGCCAGCTTATGCCAAGACGTACGGTCCAAAGCTTATTTTTTCTGAGTTTATATAAAATTTCCGAAAAATTTTCATTTGATGTATTTCTAAGAATGAAAAGGAAAATAATAGTTGAGCCGTCATTAAAATTATAAATAAAGCAATATCAAAAACAACAAAACATGTAACCGATAAGTTTTGAAAACGGAAATTAATTTTAGATTAATTGGCTGAAGCCGTACTATTTTTCTTATTTCCAGGTGCTAGATTTTGTGTAACTTTGTATACCTTTTGCTTGCTTTATTAAAGCCGACCACCAAAAAAGTTGACAAGAAAACCCGAGGAACAAAATCGTTTACGAAATCAAAAATTCGAGATTCCCAGAATTCCTTCATGGTTTTATGCAAATCCGTGGTTGAGTGCGAAAAAATAATTAATGACCAAAAATTTATAAAATACAAAGAAAAAGAAAGACTTCAGCCGTTTATTATTTGAAAATTTGTAAATTTGTTTTCGGCAGATGAATTTTTTGTCTATTGGAAGATATAAATTACCTTCTTTATTAGCAGCTCTGGATTGCACATTCAAATGATTTGAATTTTATCATTAAGATAAATTACCACAAAAATTGCATTTTTTATTGAATTTTAAGTATATATTTATAGCTATCATAAAACTTTTATAATTTTCAATACTTTTTATACACTCAAAAAAATAAAGTAGTGAAATTGAGGAAATTGGTGATCATTTTGATAAAACAACCATCTATATAGCGCCAATAAACTTTTTTATCAATATAAGTAAAATTTGATAAAATTTCTTCAAAATCACAGTGTTTATTCGAACGAAGTTTTTATCAAATTTACTACTAACGGGTATAAAATCAATAGAAATATTTATTGATCAAATAAATTATTTGTTATACCGATAAATTATTTCTTCAAATTGATGTACCTTCCATTGAATAAGGGTTAGAATTGATAACTTTATTTTATCATTTGCAATAAATTTTGTAATAACAAGGTAAAAAGTTATCAAATTTACAAAATTATATAAATCTGATAAAATAATTTTATTAAAATTAGTAAAAATAGATTCACAAATTGATAGAATTTATTCAAAATAATAAATTAACTTTTCAGTAGTATCGGTTCTAGTTTTCATAGAATCAATTTTAGTGGAATAAAATAAAAACAACAATAACTTTATTTATACTATAAAATGCCCAATTTATTATCCTTATGTAGAATAAATAGTTTTGATATAAAACATTTATATCAAAAAATAAAAAATTCAGTAAACTTCAGTATAATATTTTAATTAATAATTTCAATGCTTATACATTAGTATAAGTTTTAAACATAAAAATAGGCCTATTATAAAATTAAAATATAAATAAAGCTGCAAAAGAAATTTGACAGATATAATGACATATAAATCTAAATTATTCTTAAATAACTAAACTATAAAAAAATAAAAAAATCAAAGCAACAAAAAATATTAAAAAAACAGCACTCAGTTCAATCACAAAAAAAAATTAATTCATTATATTAATCACAGAAAGATAAATGTTAAATAAACTTAATATTGAAAATATATTAGTAAAACGGAACCCATAATTATTTTTTGTTTAATTCAGAAATTAGGTTGCTAAGTAGAGGATGTTTTTTATCAGTGTCTTTGCTTAGTACCGATTTAAAAAAAAATTGTTGGATAAAACTCCAAACTAATATTGATTCAGTAGGATAGTTTAAATTCAGAACATAAAATAATTTAAAACAAATTTCAACCGCTCTGACGATGGAATAAAAGCGATACTTAATTCCATCAAAATAAACTAAAATCTCTTCTGGATTTGTTACTGAACCTGTACTTAGCACCAGTGGTTGAATGGGCAAATTGTTGCCAATTTTTTGTTGCAGAGCTTCTTCAACTTCTTGAATTGCTCTGCCATGCAACATAAACGATTTTTGCGAGTCTTTAATGGATACTTTAAAACACACATTTTCGTTATTAATTTTTTGCACTATTCTGCTGGTTGGCATAAGCACATAGTGGAGCAAATACAATATTGTTGCGTTAAAACCGTCTGTAAAACCAAAGCACATTAGAAAAAATTCAATTATTTTTAAACTGATTTTGATAATATTACTTACTCTCAGATAAACTTTCTTTCTGCTTGATAATTATATCTTGCAAAGATTTAGCATTTTTATCTTTTATTTTTTGTTCAAATATAGTAATAATCTTCAGCGCAAAACTTAAAAATGCTCCTTCAATACTGTCTGATGCTGGAAACATGGCATGAAAATCAATCTCAATCTGTCAAACGAAAATAAAATAAAATGGGTTAATATATTTCCAATAATATATAAAATTAATTTTTGGTTACGTTAGTTTGGTTACGATTCAGATTAAATTATGTCACAAAATTTTATGTTAACTTACCAATTTATATCCGTAAGGCTTTTTATATTGAATCCATTTTTTTAAAATCACATCCGTTGACTCGGCTGTTGAAATTTCTTGCAGTCGATAGTTAGACGTAGCTGCGTAATGTAATTCCATTTCGGCCCAGGCACAATTATCTTTGTGAATTTCGCTTAAATGCTCTGCAATGTCGGTTTCAATATTAAATATTTGTTTCCTTTTCTTTGATGATCGTTCTGTAGTTCCAGATAAGTTGCGCTTTTTAATTAATCCCGCATTCTGTATTGACCTTATTTGATTAAAATAGCCTGCATAAATTTTACCCAAAGGCTTTTTCCCCGGCTCCTTGAAATAATATATTTCCTACAAGATAAAAGAATTAATATAAAATTAATTAAAATAATAATTATTATTATAATTATAAAATTAATTAAAATTAATTAATTAAAATTTAAAAATTATAATTACCATATTTTCTGTTGGAAATAGTTGAGTTATTTTAGACGCAATATTTTGCCCTATTCCGACTGACATTTTTATTTGGTTGGTGACTAAATGTTTAGCAATTAAGTTTACTAATAAACTTCGAAGGCTATCATTTAAAATATTGTTAGAATTGTAAAAATCTTTGATTTGTAACCCAGTGTGATTCCGTTTCAAAATGGAATCAATATCCAAATCCGCGATATTTGTTTTATTATCAAATTTATCATTCTTAATCTCGGTATTAGTCTCTTCAATAAAGTCGAACTCTGTATGTTCGTTCATATGGTTCCGTTGATTTGTTTGATTGTTGCCATTTAATTAAACTGTAATCGAATTTTATTTGTAAACCAATAGGAATTTGCTTTAAAAAATCCATTTTAAAGTTGCTTTTCATTAGTTTTAACGCGTATATATCGACAAAGTTATCTGCAATTATTCAAAAGTGTAATTTTTATAAATCATAAGATGACAAAGAAATGTATACACTACATAATTCAAAAGTATACCATACCTATACAAGTGTCAAAAAGCACCTCTAAATTCCAAGCCTTAAGCAAACTGTAAATCTCTTGTTTTTTTTCGTAAGAAAATTGAAATTTTGGATGTTAACTGCAGAGAAATTTTGATCAACTGTTGTTTGATCCGTTTTCTGATTTACAATAAAAGAACTGTTTTTTGTAGTTGACTGTTCCAAATTTTCACAATTATCCAATATTAATGTGTCAATTGCAGAAAATTATCTGTTTCAACGTTGATTTGAAAATTGTCATTCATTTTAATTTAAACTTGGTTTTTTTTTCTATCCAGCAAGGCAAAGTTGAGCTCAGCACTAACATTAAAGTTCTTCACAATATTTTCGAAAAAATTTTATTTTTTTTTTATAATTTCTAATAAATAGAATTTCATTATTATATTCTTTGTTATAAACAATTTTTGTACGCGTTTGGAACAATAAAATTCCAGTAAAAATTAAATAAAAATGTTTTTTTTATGCAATTATATCAAATTACACAACTTCGCATATATACTCGAACGAATAGTTGTGACTGTGGATGACTTCTAGATCATTTTATAGGGATGCTTGTTGAAACATCGGTTTTGTCATAAATATGCAACAGCTAAACCTAATTCGTTATTTTATGCTTAGCTTAAAATAATTACCATCTAAATATATAATTTTTTTAGAAAAAAAAAAAATATCCTTTCACTTATTAAACAGACTATGTATACTAATTAAAAAGAAAATAATAAGTAATATTAATTTAATGAAGAATTCGTTAAAATATTCAAGTAAATTAGTTAAAATAAATAATATTAATTAAATTTTAAAATATAGTTTAGAAATAAATAATGTATTCTTCAATAATCACTTTAACGATAGCTAATTTAGTTAAAGAAAATTAATTAACCATTTTTTGATGTTAGATTAATTCATTGATGTAATATTAACAAATTCTTTTTTAGCTGAATAGTGAAGAAGAAATTGGTAAGATAACACAAGAATTCATTATTATTTTTCACACCTATACTCTTTAAATACAAACATATATATAAAATATCAGTCCACACCAATTTTTTACAGTTAATCGCCAATTGAAATTCAAATTAAAATTATAGGTCAATTTCAAATTAATTCCAAAAAAACTACAAAGATTGTGACTACTCGAGGTTGAGTTCAAGAGTCGCATATCTCAAAAATATCCCATTTCAGGCATAATGGTTTTGGGTGTGATTACCGAAACCTAAAACAAGAAATATTATTCTTCCTATAAGTTATGTAAGTCAAAATGTCAAAATTTTTTGTTAAACATATAAATGTTAAAATGCTAACATTTTAAACCCAAAAACAACCATTTTTAAAATCAATCAGAAAGAATAATTTAAATTCGCCGTTTTTTTCAAATTTCACTTAGACTTAATATTTACCTTTCGTATTTATGCGTAAACACTTAGTAAAAGACAAATAATAAATAGACTATTATTTGGTTTCAAAATATATACGTTAAGCCAAATATTTACAAAAAAGCCGTCTATACGTACTCAGTCCTGAAAGATCTACCATCTTAATGTTGTTTATTTTGGATTAAGCAACATTTAAGGTACTTCTTACAATTCACTTTGAATGCACACACTGTACCCATTTAGAAATGATATCACACTGTTAATTTAAAAAGAAAATTATAATCACTTGCTTATAAAATATCCCAAATTAAATCATAATCCGCAGGCAGATACATTTCTACCTGTAAATCATAACTACAATAATACATATTTTCTGTTCCTTAAAAATGCCATAAAAATAAAACCTCTAAAAATCGGCAACCGAACATCAAGAAAACAATTAACCATTTAATCTCTTCTATTATAATCGATCGTTAACCAAACCATCCTCCGAAATCTATAAAACAATAAAATCTGCTAATAACCATCGAGTATAAAATTCTTATGAATTAGGGAAGTTAACAATTTTATTACACGCTAAACCAAAGGTATAAAAACTGTCCACAACGACTCATTTCATTGAAGAGTGACTGAAAATTTTTTTGGAATTGCGATCACGCTAATTGTTTTAACATTAGAACTACCGACCGGTCAAAATGACCGATTTACAATTATTGAATTCATTTTTTTAATTATTATGTTAGAATTGTTTTGGAATTTTTTAATGATTTTTTATATAATTACTTTATTGCCATATTTCAAAGTCATCATAAATTTCTAAAATAATTCTTTCATAATAATAAAACAAAATAAATTCAATAAATCTAAATCCGTCATTTTGACGGTTCGGTAGTTTTAGTGTTAAATAATTACGGGGGCTGAATACCAAAAGGTATGGCAATTTCAGTAGCATAAACATTTTCGGTACTTTTTTTAACGAGTTAATGATTTACCGAACAATATTACGGGGGCAGTTACGAACAGCTTATTTCCATCTATTGTTTTAATCAATATTCAAAATTGGGCGATCATGTTGAGCGCGACTGTAGGACTCAACTACCTGATCGGTATTAAACAAATTTTTAACTTCCGATTTTTATTAAACATCTTATATTCCTTCGATTTCGATACGAAACTCAATATGAAATCAATCGGACGGTGATCAAGCAGCAAGCATAAACATACATACATGTAGTTTAATAGACCTCCATATAATAATCACGCCTTTTTATAATTTTTTTGTTAATAATTTCGTTGGTTGCTTCCGGTAGCCAACCATTTCATTGTAATTTTCATAATTATTTATAGAATAGGTGACGCCCTTTTATTAATAATATTATTTATCTCACTCTAAAATTATCAATATGTTTACATCCAATCAAATTTTGGTAAAGAATATCCTAAATTCGTCCTTTGTACGCAACCATAAAATATCGAAAAAATACACTCGCTTATCCCTTTTCATTTTTGGTTGAGTAAAATAAATATTTAATCTACGAAATACGATCCATTGGGTGAAGTGTAATGCATCAAAAAGAGACGAATATATAAATAAAACTGTTTATCTGCTTTATTGATTTTTCTTGTCTAACATAAACGGTTTTATGAATGAAGTGAAACATGTTAAGGTGGAGTCAACAATAAAAATGAAAGGCGTTTTATGATAATATCGGCGCGCGTTTCAATTTCTATAAGACGATTTAATTTTTACGTACACCCAAACGCAAAAAAGAGAGACCAACTAACATTTTCTATACATTAGAATACGATGAACACACAAAATTTCAACGAACCAAAACTAAAAAAAAAAAGTATTTCAGTTGTATTCACTAGGGGACATGGATTCCTGTAGCGAGGTCAAATCTTGATAGAATTTTTTAAGTTTAGTCCCGCTGCGAGTTTCGTTATGTTAGCATCATGCTGGTTCTAAGCTGAAGTAAAACGCGAGTTTTTTAAATTTTTTTTTTTGATTTTTTAAATTTTTTGGAAAAATTTTAATGTTTTGAATTTTATTTTGGTGAAAAGTGAAATTTTTTTGTGATTTTATTTATATATTTGGTGTGCACAGTGAAAAATTTATGAAAATTATAGAAAATTATGTGTTGAGAAATTGTATCTTTATATAAATGTATAGTGAAAAAGTTTGAAATAAATAAGTGAAAAACTAAGCGAACGAAATAAAATTTAAGTGCAAGTTTAAATATGAATTCATTCATGGAGACAACGGGTCCCCCTGGACACCATGCTCATTTAGCGTCGTTTGGAATAAAAATGTCACCATCACACCCAGGCCTGCTGGGCCAAGAAGATCCGTCTTCGCTAATGACACCGCCATCGTCAATGGGACAAATGACAAATATGTCCTCACCGTCGTCCACCTCATCGAATCAAAATCCATATCAAACTTCTGGAGTATCAGGTGCTGGTACACCATCGTCGGCATCTTATCATTCGTCCGGCTACAATATAAATCCACAAATATCGTCATATTCAAGAGATTTCCTTTTCCGCCGGGAAAACGATTATATTACATCGGGCGCCGCACAATCTTCTGCAGATCCCTCAGTATTATTTCCACCCATCCATCATTCACATCCTAGTGTTCATGAAAATTTAAATCATCATCCGTCGGCATTGGGAAATTATCATTTGAATGCCCAACACCAAATGCGTATGGGCATTGCACCCGAATATTCACATCCGTATCATACCCACCCACATCAGACAAATTTTCCCGCCGTTCATCATCACAATTTAACAAATCTGCCGGTGAATCCAACGCCATCGGGTGCATTTCTACGATATATGCGCCATCAACCGACGGTGAAACAAGAAATGCAATGTCTCTGGGTTGATCCCGAGCAGCCAATGCTCCAGAATGGATTGGGCGGTGGTGGTGGTGGTGCCCGTACAAAAACCTGTGGTAAAATATTTAGTCTAATGCAAGATTTAGTGACACATTTAACAGTGGAGCATGTCGGTGGACCGGAATGTACAACGCATACATGTTTTTGGATGGGTTGCACACGAAATGGTCGCCCATTTAAAGCCAAATATAAACTAGTGAATCATATTCGAGTGCACACGGGTGAAAAACCGTTCCAGTGTCCATATTCACATTGTTTAAAAGTGTTTGCACGATCGGAAAATTTAAAGATACACAAAAGAACGCATACAGGTAAGAACTTTAAAATTTGTACATATGCACATATATGCTTTTCAATTTAGTTTATTTAGTGTGCAAAGGGCGTCTTTTATTTGCACAAAGCGATCGTAATTATAATGGATCGCCGCAAAATCACTTAATCATATATATCGTTATACGAAATATCCCTTCAGGTTATATATACGCCCAAATAAAACACTTAAGTTATACATACCTACATATATTTACAAAACTGATCTTCGATCGTATCTTTTGTTTTAACGTTTTTAACCCAAAATTTATAAAAAAAAAAAAAAATTTAATCTAATCTACTTTATTTATCTTATACGATACTCATAGTAATTTAATCCTTTAACACCTTTTCGATATAAACACAAAATTGATCAATCGATCTTTTTTAATACAAAAAAAAAATTCACATCGATATAAAATGTCACGTGTCAAAACTTTTTATTTCGTCGATCTTTGTTAATTTCTTGTTAAAACACCACAAGGGTCATCATCGACGTAAAAAAAAAAAACGTAAAAAAAAAAAAAATTGTCAAATCAAGTGTGATCTTGAGAAACAACAACAACGAAACGTTTAAGATCTCTTCTACTATATACTACTTACTGTATACCATGTTGAACATGATTTCGGGTGTTTTATTTAGAATTAATGAAGTAGAAACAATTGGAAATGATTTTTGGTCTGGTTTGAATTTCGGTCGTTCTTTGTTTTTATAAATGTATAACATAAATATCGGGGAGACATACCTACGTATGTACATATATAAACCATAACATCACTTTGAAGTGATTTTTTTTAACATTTATTGTGACAATATTGTAAGATTGCGTTTGTTAGAATTGAATTACACAACACCATAAACTTGAGAAACCTCCTAAGGATAGTTTTGTTTTGAGTGCATTTGTAAACTCCTATTGCTAAGACAGGTGTCACGAGTAACAACAATTTTATAAATGCCGATTAGTGCGCACTGATGTAAAATGTTTTTGGTTTGACCTCAGTCACCTGTCATTGTGCTAAATTCTAAGATTATCTAAATGCACAAAATTCAGTAGACATATTCACTTCTTTGAAAGGAGGGTAAACGGAATATACGAATTGATTAGGCGTAAAATAGAAGAAATGCGTATTTAAAAAACAAAAAACGTTTTATGTCGCCATCTTCCGTAGTATTTGATTTGCCCGAAAATTGCTACAGAGCATAGTACAGGTATACAAAATCAAAAGTAAATTATTTATCCTGCATGACAATTCAAATATACATAGTTACCTAATTTAATGACTTCTCTTTACTACTTTGCAAGATGGCTCCTTTGGAGATGTACCTGCGCAATTAAAAAATATAAAGAGATAATTTGTTTTTTAATTTTATGATGTCAAATACTTGATAAGCTTAAATTTTAAATCAAAACTTATTCTTATATTTAAACCGAATGAAGGAATCTTTTGTTTGGCAATTTATTAATTTACTTGCACTATTTACGTACGAATTTGTGAATGAATGAAAATGGAATTTTTGCTTGGCTAATGAAAATAGATTTATGTAAAAGTGGCAATTATTTTGTCGGCGGCGGTAAAGTTATTGATTACCACCTCTATGAAACTTATAAAATGGTTTCTTAAATTTTGTAGCTTCCGCTTATGAAACGAAAGTGTGTATTGTGATTTTCTAAAAACAAAAAATTCAACAAAACTTGCAAAGGTTTATAGTTTCCTGTATACTTCTTATTTAGTAATATACATATTATAATCTAGACAATAGCTGGAATGCATATAAACAAGTGCTTTTATTAGTACAATTGCAAGTAAACGACGAGAGTATACTTACTAAAATTGTGATATAGGGAAAGGATCTAAATATTTGTATGCATTACAGCCAATACTTTTGTACTAAATAAAGCAACCACATTTGCGTTGATCCTAGAAACTCAAATCATAACTTCTAAAATATCTAGGTATAAACATCGCATAGAGCAATCGTGGATAGTAAAGTTAAATTAACTACAAAAATGATAACGAAGTGTATAAGTAATTATAAAAAATAAAAACATTCACTTTTGTTGGTCCTCCTAAACCAACGGTGTTTTCAAAATTCGATTCGTTTCGTTTCTACTCGTATTTTTTAATTTTTTGGAAAATGTTCTGTTAATTAATTTTTCCCCTTTCTTTACTGCCTGCTGTAAAATAGTTTAGCAGTTTGGGCATGGTTAAAATTAATTCATAAATGTTTTCGGACGATAACTCACTCAATTTAGTGGTTCCACCACTAAAATTTTATTGTGTGAGGTAAATTGAATACTTTCGAAGATCCTTCCACTAATGTTGAATACTTTAATAATGTTGGTCATCAATGTTACGGTTTTTATTGGAAAAATGACTTATTATTTAATAATACCTTTGACCAGTTATGGCTCATATTAATCTTTACAAATTCACTTCGCGTATTTAGATCACAATAAATTTGCAACTGACTTCAATTTATGATGATTAAGCTATCGGGAAATTTTGTATAGCCCGATTAACCATACTTCGCAACTAATTTAAGATTAAACCACTTTTCGGCCAATTAATTCACATGGATAGAGACTTTCAACCAGTTCACGATTCTAACATTAATTATTTGATCGGAATCATGCTTAAACTCGATTTTATGAGACATACTGTAAACTTGTATTTAGGCACATTATCCTGTATTTTCATAAAAGGATATAGTTTTTGTTTTTTATAAGTGTAATTCATTATCAACGTCCGTTTTGCATTAATACTAAATATGGTTATTAGATGGAATGTGTTTTTCCTACTTCTTCGTAGATAACTTAAAATTTATAGATTCCAAAATAAACATACGATAATGTTTGGTCGAGTAAAAAGTACTTGTTGTAAATATATAGCGCGCAATTCTAGAAATTCAAGAGACAAATTTAGATAACTAAGTAGGATTGGAAACAATTAAAATAAGTTTGGTTTATTAAACAACACTTTTTTATCTATATAGAATTAGATCGACTGATTTTGAATGCTGGACTTGTGAAAATGCCTCCTTTTCTATAAAGCTGCTGGATTCCGTTAGAATTATCTCAAAAAGGGGCAGCAATTTTCAAATTTGATCTAATATTTCTAAAATGTTTCCACCTTTGAGAAAATCTACCATCTGGAAATTGAAGGCATATTTTAAAAAGTCAATATTTAAACCTATTAAAATGTAGTTTTTATTTATTATGAATAACAAAATATTAAATTATAAAAATATTAAAATTAATTTTATTTATTTGGTTTCAATTTTAGAATATTTCAAATTTAAAATGATTGCACAATTTAAATTGTAAACTAACCAAAAAAGAGAATTGTGTAAATCAATTAAATATTTATAAATGGAATTAACCAAAAATTTAGAAATTTTTAAAAACCATTTTAATTGTATTTGATATACTTTTACGTTATAGGTCAGTTTAGAATTTCGCAGAACTTTAGAATTTCAAGCTTGTAATAAATAATAATTTTATGAAATTCAATCACTTTTGGGTTCAACAACATCGAAAAACATTTTAGATTGAAAAACTATTTCAGTTTATTGATTTTATGGAATAAAAAAACTATACGAGTCAATGGCGACTTCAAGTTCACCCCATTCAAATGTTGGCTTTCTTATTAATTTTTAATAAATATTAAATAAAATTAATGTATTTTTATAAACTGGTCAAAAATCAAATATATATACGCAATACAGTTTGGTGATCTCGAAACTTAGGAAATGACGCACGGCCCCGCTTACAAACAAAAAAATTCAACCCACATGACTTTTCGAGTCACGGTGGCCCGAGAACCATAATAGGGGGATATAAGAACAATCTAAAATCAGGTAATCTTATTAAATTCAAATAGTTCGGCATATGACTAAAACGACCCACGATATTTTCGACTTTTAGATATTTGATATATTGGGTTGAGGAAAAAGTTTTGCTCGTATTTTATTACAAACGTAAAACAAGTTCTGTTAATATATGTATTTGAAATAAAGTTTATTAAATTAAATATGTACCCTTTTGATTGGCAACCTTTTACCATTTTTGAGTCCTTTCACTATAAAACTTCTGACATTTATCGTTAAAAACAGGGCAAAGTGATTCTTGTAGGTCTCTATCGAAAGCAAATTTATTCAATTACTTAGGTAAGTTCTACAAGAAAGAAATAAACAGTACTCTGACGATGCAAGGTCAGTACTTATGGTGGATGCATTAAAACATCTCAGTCAAGCTCTTTCAATTTTTGATCGTCACGATAATATGGGTTAGACTCAAAACTTTTTATTTCAAGAGCTAAATCACAACGGCACGATAGGCCGATTTTACTCAATTTTTACCATTATTTAATCAACTTTTTCTATCATTGGCGGACCAGAGCCAGGTGGGTCATTGACATCAACATTTATACGTAGATTGAAAACGTTTGAACCAGCTTTCAACTGATACTGCATTATGTCCATAAACAACACACATTTTTTTATTATATTTGTTTATGTATAGTTTGTGCAGCTTATATCCAAAGCTGTTTTTAGCGTATGGCACGGTCTGCTACGAAGTATTGAACGCTAATGATTCCACTAAGCATCGGCAATTATAAACAAGGCAGAGGCATAAAAACTAGTTTTCTAAAGCGACTTTAAAGAAATGTTGGCATTTGTTTCTGATTTAAAACCCTAAATTTTTGAAATTGCCTCGGGTTAATTTGAACAGATATTAACCACGGGTTCCGAATACCGTCTTTATATTAATGTTACAATCATAACTTAGATAATGACCCCGACAGTTAAACAATCTCCATTCTGATTCAGAAAGTCAGTTCGAATCCAGATGTGAACCACTAACATTTTCGGAAAAAATAGATACCAAATGCAACTAAAAATTAAAAAATAAAAAGCTCTAAACAGGATAAAATAATTGTTATGTCAATGTTCATTTTAACCAATTTACCAACAACGTTATCGAGCTCCAGTGCAACTCATTTAATCGGGTTTAATTACAGTAAACAACCGGTAGATAAAGTTTCATAAATTGATTTAACATTAGAACTACCGACCGGTCAAAATGTCCGATTTACATTTATTGAATTCAGTTTTTTAATATAATTACTCGATTTAATATAATTAAAAGTCATCATAAATTTCTCAATTAATTCTAAAATAATATCGAGGTGCAATTTTTAAATTAAAAGAAATTTGTTTCAATTGTCGAACTCAGTGGTGCAACGGGTAGAGCTTTGCTTAGCGATTTGGGATCCCGGGCTTGATTCCCGGTGGTATACCAAGAAGAAATTTGTCACGATTGGGTGTTTTTATATGTAAACGTATTGTCGCTAGATTTCCTTCTAAGGACATTAAATCCACTGGAAGAGTAGCATTATAAAATAAACAAATTAAAAAATCGAGAGAATACAAAGACATTTTTTTCCCCAACATGTAAGAGAAATTTTTTAAATAAAATAACGGCACATTTTATTTTACTGTCGCTAGATTATTCTGATCTTTGGAAAATTACCAAATTATAAATTTAAACCTTAATGAACTTAAAAAAATGTTTAAATTCAGACATAACCTATTTCTTACTATTCCTTTTATTTTAACATATTATGAAATTACTCACAAGCAAAGCTAGAGCGAGGGAGAAGCCCTATATCCCGCCGCGGATGAGGTTATATTAGGTGGGGAAATATCTTCTTTTCATTCGCACACGCAAAAACAATAAAAGTAATACCTTCGACAGTCCGGCTTCGAATAGTAAGGTTTCACTGCATTCCGATTTTTAAAATTAAAAAAAATAAAATTCGTACATAACTTTTCGGTTCTTTCCCTTTATTTACGTATACAAAATAATAAACCACATATAACCAAATTTAGAGAATAAAACAAAAAAAATCGATTTTAGTTCCTCGAAGTTATAGTTCTTCAATCAATCCTGAACCAATTAGCCGGACTGTGCGAGGTATTACTGCAATACTTTCAGTAGATCGCAATTTTATTTTGCGTAAGAATGAATGAAAATATTTTTGTTGTAATGAAATATTTTGTCAAAGCCTTGAACCTACCCCGGGTTAGTATCTATCATTCTTCGTTTTATTGTACTACGCTGATAGTACCATTATTGATTTGCCGGTAATTAGCGATTTGCTACAACAGTAGAAGGCATTGGTTTCTATGTAAGTATCAATCATTCATTCTGATTGAAAAACATTTAAGTCCATAGTTTAATAGCCAATTGCAAACTGTTTGCTTTACATTAACATCGTGCGCAAATAGAGATTGCGATTTTCCGAAAAATATTTTCTCAGATATTTTCTTAGAAAAAATACTTTTATCTACTTTTGAAATATTGTATAATAAATAGACCGATAACTATTCTGATTTCAAATAAAGAAAATATAAAATAACCCATTGTTATACTACAACCTACGCTACTAGGGGTAACGTGATTTATATTTTTATAACCCATTGAAAAAAACCAAAACAAATAAAATTGCTGGAAAACCTGTAGTCCGAAAAATATTTAAATAAAAACTGATCACAACAACCTAAACAACGGCTACCGTTATAAAATGTATTCTAAAAATCAATGCTTTAGATCGAAATCACAAAATGAAATTATTATTATTAATTTAAGAAACGTTTGTAACAAAGATTCATGAAACGTTTAAGGAACTCATGAGCAAAGAGATATTATCCAATCTAGATCATGTCTCTCTCGGATATCGCTCCGTGGGACAAACTTATTCCTCTTGCATAACATCTCACTTAGACAAGTATTTATCGAGTTCTCACACGCTCTTAGTGTGTTGGATTGGTACAACAATAAAGATAACACTGTACTTAATTATTTTTAAAATACATATAGTTACAATTTATTGTTGCCTTTTTGATCGAATTTAATTTATGTATGTATTAAATACTTTTTACACCTAATTATAATAAAGTATATCACGCCCAGAAGGCAAACAGAAGTAGAGAAAAATCTAGAATATATATTTGTTTGTTTTGTTGGTTGCCTTCAGAAGTTCACACTGTTTAGTTTACACGGTGTAGAAAAATAGTTTAGTTGGTGTGCTAACGTATAGGGCGCAATGATGGGACAAGAAAGATATAGGTGTGTTAAGTTGTTTGTTAAGTTAACAAGTATTTTATTAGATGTGGAACATTTAATGTTGGATAACTTATTTATGCGAAATTATGTTTTATTCCCGCCAATTTTTATTTTGGTGGTGAAATAAATGAATGGAAATGTATGTATAAAATGAGTGAACGCATGATGAAATAATGAACCGCTACAAATTCAAATTAAAAATTATTTAATAGTCCAATGATGTCAAACATGATTTAATCTAATTTTTTCGTATGTGTTTAGATGTTGGGATTGTACGTAACATACGTACGATAACAAATTTAAAAAAACACATTTTATTTTGTAGCTCTTCAATACTATAGTTAGTCACGGAACACTGTAAGAAGTTTGAATTACAATTTCTTTTATAGGCGAATGTTGTATTACGATTAAAATAAAATTAGTGTTGTTAACATTCCCAAGATAAAAACACTACCTTTCGAGACACAAGAATGAGCCTCGAGAATTCTCTAGACAATTCCCGATCGCAATATCTACGCACAAACGCTAAATGTTAAATTTAAGACTGGAAGGATATAATCTATAATTGCATTCGAAACAGATGCAGCCAGTTTTAATTTATTTTCTCTGTCTTTTCTATAATTAACAGAGAAGTGATCCTAGAAAATAGTTAGAGTTGATTTAACAAGCCCACACCAAATTTTCTTGGAAAAAATACCTAATGCAAAAATACCCCCAAAAATTAATGAATTATAGAGCCTCATTTATTTGTGGCACCGGCACGGCGAAAAAAATGCAAACATTAATTAACTATATGCACGCAGCAAGCACTGTTTAACCTTTCTAATTGAACGAAGAAGAGAAAATACTTCCTTATCACTCATTTGGTTATACATAGGCATTTCAAATAACAAAATTTCCATTTTAGCGAATAATAATTCGGTGTGAATCTTTGTTATACTGAAAATTTCATTAAATCGGTATTAACTATTGTACTAGTAGAAAATTAATTTCGTTAAATTTTGTGGTCGCAAAAAGAGAGGTTACGAATTTACAGTAAGAGATGAAATTCAAAATGAGCCCCAAGAATTTTGTTCCAGAAATTCACATTTCTCGACGAATTAGGTTCCTTCCTTGCATCCTCTCGTCCTTCCAGTCATATATTTTCTTTTACTTTTTCCACTAAAACAAAATTAAAATGGGTAAGTATTTTAATCGCGAAAAATTATGTTCCAGATTGTTACATTTCCCGACGAATTAGATTATCAGCATTCCAAAATATTGAGCAAAAACTGTCGTGTTCGTACTTCCATCCTCCCATCCTTTCAGTCATAGATCTTTATTATTTTTGTTTTCTCTCCCATTCTGCACGATGGTAGGTTTTAGTAATAAACAGATTGTGTTACTAAGAAGGGACCGAGAATTTTCTTTTATGGTGTTGATAAAAGTACCAATTTAGCATCTCCTACTTACAAAATTTGAAGTCAATTGAAATAGTCGGTGGGTGTGATTTGAACAAAAAAACAGAAAAAGCATTTGGTTGCATTGTTTTCCGTGGTAATATAAAATTTTTCGAGGAAATATTTTTCTATGGTTAATAAATCTTGCAAATTCCAACAATAGTTCAAAACGGCACTTTAAGACAAAATAATAGGTGCCGAGTATTTTGAAATATAAATTTCTAAATTTACGCAATAAAAGGCTGATGGTGAATAATAGCCTTTATTGGAAATTGACAATGGTATCTTCACAGTAAAATTCAGTTGGCAATTGGTTTTAAACTAATGAGGTTGTTCTAAACTGAAAAAGAAACATTACGAAAATGCACGAAAAAACAAAAGAAGGCAAAAAGAGTGATAACGACCAAGTTTTTATTTAATATCAAAATTTTATGGGTAAATTTTGCCAGGAAACAAAAACATAACCTGTAATTCTTATAAATGTTTAGCATTATTTGTTAATTTGAATATTTTCACATCTCAAAATTATCTAAAAAATTCAATATTATTATCAACTTATTTAAGAATTATTTTCCGTCACCGAAGAAAAATCAAAAAAATCTCTACCATCGTACTATTAAAATTATTTAGTGTGTGTGAGAAATATTTTTTCATTATACACAAAATTTAAGAAGATGTGTTAGAGGGTTGCAATAAAAAGTTCTCCACTTTATATTTGCTGTCAATAATTATGGCATCACAATAACAGCACAACCTCAAATTTTTTGTAATAAAATGATCTCTATTTTATGCGTTTTATAAATAATTATGGCAGTTGTTAATCCAGACAGACATTTTTTTACCTTAAGTAAAATCTTATCCAACAACATTGGGTTCACACAACCACAAATTTTATAGATTTATCTCAATATATTTTTGCTGATAAACATTTTTTCAGAATGGGTTACTGGCTCCACTGGAAAGTTATATTTCCCTAAATGTTTCCTTATAAATTAAACTTTAAAATAAATTCTTGAAGTTAATAATTAAAAATGCGATTTTCTGTAGGTGAATAGATTCTTTAAGTCGTTCGTAAGCAATTGAATTTTGTTTGTATATCGCCAAAAGTTTAGCGGCTTTTTCATTGCCCAAAGAATTCATACATTTGAATGTACCTATACCGTACTTGAAAATACTCGCTCAATCCAGATACTTGAAACTGTGGCCAAATGTAGCTGCTTCAAGTTATCGTATTTATTAAATAACCTAAGTGGGAGTCAACTAAATATATACAGTTACAGACTAGATCCAACATGGAAACACAAGTTATTGGTTCCTTGTGAACATTACTCCATCCGTCTAACGCAATGCACACAATTTTTCCACCGACTATCCGTTTCCTTACCGTCAGCATTTCTTTTTTCCAGTAGTGTATCACCAATTTGCCGAACCGCAGCAAATTTATTGTTTTCAAATTTTCTGGGTCTTCCACAAGTTATAGTTTTTTTTCGGAAGGTTTCATCGTACAACAAATTTGCTAACTCCCACTTGATGCTTTGAAGCAGGTTGCTTCAAACAGGTTGACTTTGCAATTCTGTTGTTAATAGCCCATTAATATTTACCAATGGCGAACGGGGGTAGTAGGGATTCGAGTAATGTTCAGTTACAATTTTCAGAAACTGTGACAATAAAAATTAGATTAGATTTAAAGGCTGTAAATCGTTATGAATATTTTTAGTAAAAACAAAAAACTTGTAATGAAAAAAAATATCAGAACCAGTTCAACACTAGGAATATGTTTCCTCATGGGAATGTAGTATCGGTCGGGGTGGTAATTTTCCCAACAGGATTTTTTCAACAGAAGCTACTTTATTGTTAACAGCTACAAAATTTGTACACTTTTGGGTTGTTTCATTTGAGCTGCTAATGCAGCCATTTCCACCTTACATTTTCGGCATTTTGCGCGGGTCTTTTCTTCGACCTGCCAGTTTTGCTTTTATTTATTCCTACTGTTTGAATTTACACTACCGTTTCAAACAAAATTATCACTCAAAAAACTAAACACAATCACTTTTTATACAATTAACTAATATAAAAAAAATTCTTCTTTGACGTCCAAAAAGTACAACACACTCCAAAAAAAAATTAAAACTGTCAATAAATGACCCGGTATCCGCAAAAAAAATATTACTCTCAGTCGAAACAAAAGTTATCAAAGGACGTGTTCGAAGTTTGTAATAATTTAGTTTTTGTAATAATTTTGACAGGATATTTCACTCCGAGATTGTCTCTTTCATACCATATTTTGTAATAAGTTTTATTTGTACTATTTTTTTTAGAAATAAATTAACGTAATATGGGTTAATTATTGTTATTGCGCGCTTTTATTTATGAATATTATTACAGAAGTGTCAAATTTACAACACGTATTGGCTGTGATAATTTGGTTGCATACAAAATAATGTTATAATTATTACAGCTGGAATAATTATCACAAACTTCGAACACGTCCAAAGATAATAATCGCACATTTAAATAAAGTTGGTCCCCAATAAAAATAAAATTCGTGTTTTTATTGAGAGAGAATTTTAGTTGGTAAATTATTTCAGGGAGAAATAATTCATGCATTTTTCAGCCTGTTTACCAAGCTATGTTGCTTCACATCATTTCGTTTCGTCCTTTTTTGCATAGAAAGTAATTTTAGCTTTTAGGCTGGTACTTTGTTTCCTTGTATGGCGTATTAATATTGAATTTATGGAAAACTGTAATGTAAGCAATTGTTCGAAATTGTACTTTGTATAAGTGTTTAGAAAAATGTTTTAAACTCGTTTTAATCCCTCTTTTAAACACTTTCGGGTTTAAATGTTAAATAAAAATGTTTGTTTTTTTTTTTTTTTTTTTTTTTTTTTTTTTTAAAACATGGTTTTTACCAACCCAGGTTTATACCAATCAATAACCGAACATGTTTGGTAATTTCCCAGTAATTTTAAATGTCGTTGCTGTAATTTTCTTTGCTCTCAATTAAGATTTGAATGTTAAATTTGCATCTTCGAGTTTTTTTCGGTCATAAAAGCGTGCGAAATTTATGTTAAAAAATGAATCGGAGATGTAGCTTGTAGTAATTTTGCTACTAACGTAACCCTCCAGACCAGGTGTATCATAAACGTACGGTTTACGAAGACTTTGCTATACTAAGGTGTTCGTAAACGTTACACTAAAACAGTACGAATATAGTACGTAATGTGTACTTTTGTCACATGAGAAGTGAAACAAATTTGCGAAGACTTGTGTATGTATTAGTATGTATAAAACTGTTCATAACGTGTACGCCTAAACGTAATGTTTACGAACTGCTTAAGCGTAACATTGACGAACGATTTGGTGCGAATTGCCCCATTTAATTAGAATAAAACTATTTTTTTAAATCAATCTTATCTTTTATTTGTATTTTTACGCACCGCAACACAAGACACAACGTGCCAAATTTGTTAATTAATCTTTTTCTGAAATGAAATAAAATGTTTCAATCATAGATGAAGTACTTCGAGTATTACTTAAATACCTTTTAAAATATTCATTATAATGATTTTTATACGATATTATGGATATAGTGCTGCTCTTGAATGCCACGAAAAACTAACAATAATTATCAGAAGTTTTTATATTTTCACAATACAACAACTTTAATTTAATTTATACAAAAAAAAATTGAAAATAAAACAAAGCCGCAAGATATAATTGACAGCACTGTGTATAGAGAATGTAAATGTAGTAGTGTGTTGTAATAAGAACCTTTCGTAAACTGTAAAACGAAATACTTTTTATGCATACATTTTTGCGACGGGAGGGAAGTAAAACAAAACTACTGTGAAGTTAATATGGTAAATTTTCGGAAATTGACCAGAATTAAATCAACTTAATGTTTGGTTTCCTTTTGTTGGTAGCAAAATTACTACAAGGTCTTCGATATAAAAAACATAAAATTTCATTAGATCGACAAAATTCGTAGTTTAATTTTGAATCTCATTCGTAGATTTATTGTATTCGTTTTTCAATTAAAGTAATATAACAAAACAAAAAAAAAACCGAAGTGAAGTTCTTAGCAAATAACAAAAAATGTAGTAGTGTGAGTAATCCAAATAGAATACATTTAGGCGATTTCTGTGTCATCGAACAAACTGTTGAAGAGACTAAATTTATTCACCAAAATTCAAAAGTCCCAAGGTCAAATGATTTTTCTCGAATGTTCGTAGTATGCACTTGATGTAAAAATTATCAATGGTCGGTCCCTGGGGTCGGCCATATAAATAACAAGCAATATTTGCATCAAATGTTGTACGATATTCCGACGACGAAATTTGTTCAACAAAAATCTAAAGTCCCAAAGTCAAATGATTTTTCTCGAATGTTCGTGGTATGCACTTGATGTAAAAATTATCAAATGGTCGGTCCCTGGGGTCCGCCATATAAATAACAAGCAATATTTGCATCAAATGTTGTACGACATTCCGACGACGAAATTTGGTCAACAAAAATCAAAAGTCCTAAGGTCAAATGATTTTTCTCGAATGTTCATAGAATGCAGTTCATGTAAAAATTATCAAATGGTCGGTCCCTGGGGTCGGCCATATAAATAACAAGCAATATTTGCATCAAATGTTGTACGCTATTCCGATGACGAAATTTGTTCAACAAAAATCAAAAGTCCCAAAGTCAAATGATTTTTATCGAATGTTCGTAGTATGCACTTGATGTAAAAATTATCAAATGGTCGGTCCCTGGGGTCGGCCATATAAATAACAAGCAATATTTGCATCAAATGTTGTACGATATTCCGACGACGAAATTTGTTCAACAAAAATCAAAAGTCCCAAAGTCAAATGATTTTTATCGAATGTTCGTAGTATGCACTTGATGTAAAAATTATCAAATGGTCGGTCCCTGGGGTCGGCCATATAAATAACAAGCATTATTTGCATCAAATGTTGTACGATATTCCGACGACGAAATTTGTTCAACAAAAATCAAAAGTCCCAAAGTCAAATTATTTTTCTCGAATGTTTGTGGTATGCACTTGATGTAAAAATTATCAAATGGTCGGTCCCTGGGGTTGGCCATATAAATAACAAGCAATATTTGCATCAAATGTTGTACGATATTCCGACGTTGAAATTTGTTCAACAAAAATCAAAAGTCCCAAAGTCAAATGATTTTTCTCGAATGTTCGTGGTATGCACTTGATGTAAAAATTATCAAATGGTCGGTCCCTGGGGTCGGCCATATAAATAACAAGCAATATTTGCATCAAATGTTGTACGACATTCCGACGTTGAAATTTGTTCAACAAAAAACAAAAGTCCTAAGGTCAAATGATTTTTTTCGAATGTTCAGAGAATGCACTTGATGTAAAAATTATCAAATAGTCGGTCCCTGGGGTCGGCCATATAAATAACAAGCAATATTTGCATCAAATGTTGTACGATATTCCGATGACGAAATTTGTTCAACAAAAATCAAAAGTCCCAAAGTCAAATGATTTTTCTCGAATGTTCGTGGTATGCACTTGATGTAAAAATTATCAAATGGTCGGTCCCTGGGGTCGGCCATATAAATAACAAGCAATATTTGCATCAAATGTTGTACGATATTCCGACGACGAAATTTGTTCAACAAAAATCAAAAGTCCCAAAGTCAAATGATTTTTCTCGAATGTTCGTGGTATGCACTTGATGTAAAAATTATCAAATGGTCGGTCCCTGGGGTTCGCGATATAAATAACAAGCAATATTTGCATCAAATGTTGTACGACCAATGACCAATGAAGAAAGTTGGAGAAAAAAAGTAAAAGTATCCAGAACTCCAAAGCATATGGGAAAGAATGTGACAAACAGATATATCAAAACGACAACAATAATAGAAAAAACAAAATGTAGGAAAGAAAAAGAAGTAAAAACTTTTGATGGCACAAATTACTAAAAAGCAATTGTGTTTATTCCAAAATCAGTACTCCTTTAAAACTGAAAGTAATATAAAATTCGGGTATACTATGCATGTGCGTTCGACTCCATATCGCAAATTTTTCATGTAATGGGGATTGACTCTGTTCACTTAAATGAATGCTTAAATTCGCTTCATGACTGTGAATTTTTAAAATTTATATTAAACTATATAAGGAATGGATTAAATTCTAATTTATATAAAATTCGGAGTGAAATATAAATAAAATATTTTAAAATCAACACACAAAACATTAATTTCATAAATCTGGACGCTTCGACTAACGTTGGGCAACTAATTGAATTTTTAATGCCAAAAACCATTAGTGTAAAATTTGCCTGCAGCGCAGCAGATGGAAAGGATTTATTTTACTTACCATTAGATCTGCAAAACTTTAATGAGGATAATTTGGAAGATTTTAATGAAAGAATTTACATCCCAAACAAGAATTGTCCAGTTTGTGGTAAAAGAACCTGCAAGAAACGGCTAGAATCCAAATTTGGAATGGTAATCGTTGACGTACAGCCACTAGATATATCTACTATATATAGAATACAAATCAAAAAGATACAAAGTAAGTTGATCTTGCCTGTGCAAGAGTACAAATTAAAAGGAGTAATCCATTACGAAATGTTGAGCAAACACTATCGAAGCTACATTCAACGACCAAATGGATTCTGGGAGATCCATGATGACCTCGAAAAATGGATTGAAAAAGCCGCAGATACGTCAACTGTGAATCCATCGATTTTGTTTTATCAACAATTATAAAATTAAAGATTTGTATATATTCTAAAATTGAATTTTAATAAACTTAATATTGAATTGTTATATCATAATTTTATTTTTTTAATGCACTAGATGAGTGATTTGAGTTGAGTTTATTGAGTTTAAAATTTATTTCATGTTATATTAAAATGATATTAAATTTGTGCCACATCATTTTTAATTCGCGTGAGTTTTGTTCTAAACCTGTCCTTAACAAAAAAAAATGAATCTATATAAGTGAAGTTTGTCTTAAATTTGCCCTAAAAATCGTTCACCAAAATTACACTTTAAGTGTATTAGTGTAAAAGCAGAATTTCTCGTTAAAATGAATTTCTTTTAATAAGTATAATAAACATAAATTAAAATTATAATAAATATGATGTTAAGATGTTATCATTTTTATTTTCTTTAAAATTTAATATAGCGAATAATATGAATAAATTATCTCTAAATATAAAATTAGCATGGAGTCTGGCTATCCGCCACTGTTTTAAGTTTTGAAAAAAGTAGAGGATTAGGGTGTTTAGGACAACAAAGTTTGATACGTTCTCACCCAACACCAAATATTATGAAAAAATGGATTTCCCGATTTCTTGAGAAAATCCTAGGAAACTGGCCCCAAATTGGTCTTTATGCAGAGTTGGCATGAAACATAGGCTATCTGAAATAAGACTAAGTTTTGGAAAAAATAGGAGATTAGGGTGTTTAGGATACAAATATTGATGACATCTCATGTAACATAACGACTATGAGTGAAATTAATTTTCCACATTTTCTTGAGAAAATCCTAGGAAGCGAGCATCAAAATGACCCATACACAAAAATCTCACTGGAGCTAAACTAACCGAAAAATATTGCAGCTTTGAAAAAAGTAGGGGATCAAAGTGTTTAGGGACAACAAAGTTTGATGGCAAGCGAGTATCAAAATGACCCATATATAAAAATGTTTTTCTAAGTCGGTCATTTTGATGCTCGCTTCCGAAGATTTTCGCAAGAAAATGACTTGTACTTATATTCGATATATTATATGAGATTCCATCAAACTTTGTTGTCCTAAATACTCTAATCCCGTACTTTTTCCAAAACTGGAAGATGTTTCGGATAGCTTAGATCCAGTATAACATTTTGGTATATGGGTCATTTTGATGCTCGCTTCCTAAAATTTTTTCAAGAAAATTCGGAAAATGACTGTTTACTTATATTCGATATATGAGATTCCATCAAACTTTGTTGTCCTAAACACCCTGATCCAATACTTTTTTAAAACTGTTATTTTCATATAGGTTAGATATTTTTCTAATGTTTTTACGTTATTTAATATTTATATTTCTTATTTAAATATTTTATATTGTTTATCTAAAATATTGAGCCAATAATTGTATTTATATATTTTTATTATTTTTTGCTTGAGCTTTCGGACTCAATTCAAGTCCATTTTCAAAAGCGTTTCACAATTGTAATTTTCTTTTTATATATGTACAAAAACGAAAGCAAACAAACTATAAAATTTTTTTTCCGTAGAAACCCTATGTCCTATGTTTAGAATGAAATTTATCGTTAAAACCTTTGACAAAAACTCTAAAATGTCTTCTGGTAAAAGTTCTTGTAGACATTGAGGGAGTAAAATTAAATTCTCCTTTGTGGAATTGATCTTTTTAATTGTTTCTTTTATTTTCTGGTTGATCACGTCAAAAATGAATTTGTTTTGTAGTTTTCCAAACACTCCTTTGTCAATATTATAAATATTCTTTAGTTCTCTGGACCTTGAAAACACCTTTTCTTTAAATTTTCACTCTGGCACCCGTTTTCTTATAAAATTAACACAATCAAAATTCTTACTCAAAAAATTTTAAAACTTTCGGATACAAAGTACCAATATCAAAATTTGGTTTTGTTAAAAAACACTTTGGTTAAAAATCATTATCCCGATAAAGTAGTAAATATTACTATTTGGAAGCAAATAAATTTTCATAGAAATTCTGAAGGTATAGAGTCGAAAACGGAAACAAAAATTATTCGTGGATCCCTTATATAAAAAATCTTTTTGAGAAAATTAAATATCTATTAAAAAATTATAATTTCAAAATTATTGGAAGACCAGCATCTAATTTGAATGCAACTCGTTTTGATAAACTTCAGGACCCAATTCCTCTAAAGAAACAATCAGCGAGTGTGACATAACATATGAATACTGGGCAAACAAAACTTTTTATTGAAAAACGGTTTTATCAACACAAAAGTGCCATTCATCGAAATTCAAACCAAAATAGTACTCTCACTCAATATATGAAAGATACAAATCATAAAATAACTTTGGATAATGTAAAAATTTTAGGAAAAGATCGATTTTAGAAATGTTAACACATAAAGTCCAGTGATAATTCAATAAACGTTGTAGGAGATTATGCTTCTATTGGTAACACGTATGATTTATTTATCTAAAATTTGTTTTTTGCCTTATACACATATTGTTATATAATTATTAAATTTTATTCTTGTATATATTTTTCAAAAACATGGTTGTAAATAAATTTTTTTGCGTAAAGCTTACTACAAGTTTTTGTCAAAGACTTTAACGATAAATTTCAGTCTAAACATAGGACTTATGGTTTCGACGCAAAATTTTTTTCTAGTTTTTCCAATTGAGAAACGCTTTTGAAAAAGGACTTGAATTGAGTCAAGCTCAAGCAAAAAATAATAAAAATAAATAAATCGAGCCTAAAACCAATAAAAAATTGTTTAATTATATATTTTGTATTACATACATATTTTCTATTTATTAGAAATAAAATTCGTTATAAAGGATCTTTCGACTTTTACGCTAACACTACTATGCACAATTTGTTGTTGTTGCTTTTTAGGACAGATTTGGGACAAACTTAACCTACGTCATTTGTAAAGTTGTTTAGTTTCTTAAAATTCTCAACTGTGGATTATTTAGGATTTAGAAATGTTAATAAATGTTCAGAAAAATACTAGCTACAATTAAAAAAAAAAAAATCAGGATTCTCTGAAATTATTGCGGGCTTGCAATGTATCAAAGCCACATAAATAGTATTGTTCGTCTATGATGCGACCGATGAACCAACGAAGCTAATTTTTAATCATCACATATCTAAAACTAAAAATTAAATCATCACCATTTTGAAATAAAAATAAACATTTTTAATCCCTTCCATATTCCATCCTGATTTATTAACACCAAAAAACCGGGAAGATTTTTTCCAACACAAACCATATAATAGAGGTAGGTACGTCTATATTTTATATGAATGCTGTAATTTATTCTAATAATCCGTTCGACAAAAAATCGTATTTGTGATAAAATAATCCATGTCTCTATAATAGAGATGGAATAAAATTCATACTCTCGTATAGTTTTCAACAAGGTGATCTATATTGGATTTTAAAGATATTTTAAATACATAGATTTTTATTTTTGAAAAGGTTCCCTCTGTATATAAACAACAATAGCAGAAGCCTATTGTCAAAATTTAGTATATAACAGATATTATTGTTTATTTGTTCGCATCTAATCGTTAAAATATTTTATTGTTGTTGTATATGTCTGTTTTATATATAAAAGATGCAATCTTTACGGTTTATCTTCTGTTATTCAACAATTAAGTATATATATATATGGCAGTTCTGGGTATGACGAACGAACCCCCTATACATAAATAGTTTTTGGCACATAATAAAAATCATATGCGTACATATATTTGAAATAGAGGAAATATAAGTATCGGAAATTTGAACCCTCTAATAAATATTTTAGATGAAAAATGATCTTTATCGTAATGATCAATTGTCAATTTTGTTGTGATATAATATAAGGAGGTATACTATCCTTGAAAAATTATTATAAACGTTTTGTTTTGATTATAAATTAATCGGTTGGGAAGTTATCACCGATTTTCTCGATATGAATATAAAATTCGCAACACTTTCACATAATGTACGAGTCTCTTGAATATGTAAGGATAACAAGGACTATTGTTCAACGTACCATTGAAAATTGAATTCTCTCGCATACTGTAAACAATCTAATTCTTTGTACAAATTTGCAGTGTTGCCCAAATTTAGAAATTTATTTATATTGAAGTGTTTTTAATCTGGATTTTTGTGAGACATCGGTGGTTATTAAAGTAAAAAGGATAATCTCTTATAGTCTATATTCATATTTAAGTTTATGCCCCCGTCTATTTGGCTGATGATTATTATGTTATTTTTTTTTTGTGTGTGCTAAAATGGATATACTTTCTTTTGTATACACCACCTATACACAAACTCAATTCAAGGATGAAGAAATTTACAAAGAAATCAATACCTTTGTAAACGTAAGATTACTGTAAATATTTCCTTTCGAGGGTTCTTTAAAAGCTGTTTGTTTATTTATATTAAATTTATAAATGCATACTTATAGTAAACTTCAGAATCCGAACAATAGTATAATTCAAGTGTGCTAATATTGTGGTCATGATGTATATAAAACGGATCTACAAAAACGATGATCATCATCTTACGATATACACACGTATTTATCTTATACTATCATTCATATATCCACTTGTTTGAATTTTTATTTTTTCATTTTAATCATAATTTTATTTTATTAATATTCAAATATATATAAAACATGTTAAATCATAATTTTTTCGTATAGGTAAGAAATAAAATAAGAAAACTAAATAAAAAAATTCGATTCGATCGACCAAAAAAATAAAAAAATATTAAAATTCCAGGTAACTTATGTCTCTCGTCCGACAATAATTTTTTTTTTCTTATTTTTTTTTCGTCTTTAAAAATATGATATTTTTTGTTCTGAGATATTATTATTTTTGTTGTAGTTCGTACAGAGGCGTAGATTGATCGGTAAACGTACCGTGTTGCATTGAGTTGCAAGTTAAAAGTTATGTAGGATTGCTTGTTATCCGTATCCTAATCCTTATATCTTGATTTGCAATATAGGTAAATCCAATTATCCATCTCATTTTCAAGGTGCTCTCTTATCGCAAAACTATAGGATATACCTAATCCTTAACTTTTTGTTTTGTAATTGATATATTTATATGTTACCTCGAAAAAAAAAAATAAAAATAATAATCCTAACCTAAAAAAATCTAATTTATCATTCATTTGGTTTAAGATTTTTATCAACCAATGTTTTTTTTTTTTTTTAATTTTCACTTTTGTTGGATGATGATGAATCATTATTTTGTATTGTATACAGTTTTTGTGTTCAAAAAAGCTAAACTACGCCGAAGAATACGAAGAAGACAATGATGATTAGAATCTTAGAGTTTGTACACAATACACAAGAAAAAAAAAATTATCACCATAAATCATTTATTGATTTTTATTTTTACGTTTTGTACAAAATAGAAAAATCATTCTTTTTTACAATCTAAGAAATAAAAATATTTTATGTGTGTTCGAAGAATTAAAAAATTAATTTAATTTTTTATTTTATGTATTTTCAATTAATATTTTTAAACTTTTTTTTAAAAATATTTAGTTGGCAATTTGGCTACTACCTAGTGGCGCTACTGAGCAAAAAAGTTTTTCTTTATTCTGCGAATTACCCACATTTCCCATAGTTACATAAATATTAAGGCAGGCTTAAATATGATTTTTCCATACCAATATTTACGGTTGTCGAATAATTCTAACAGTGACCGACCGATGTAAAGCATAAAGCTTAACACTAAATATGTTATGTAGGTTATTTTTCTTTCTTATTTAAATTAATAGTTTGTTTAAATGTGGCTTAAGCATTTTTAGTTTAGTTTATCTTTGAATTATACAAACTGACGCATTATTTAGTGACTTAATCCAAATTGGATTAGCATAAGATCTACATTATTGTCTGAAACTATTAATTATACCCCTATTGTTTTTTTAAGCTCGTTTTGTAACTCTATAAACTAATATATAAATTAGTTCATTTATGTGTATGTATCCCCAAACCTCAGCGATCAAAAATATTGTTTCCAAATCATTCTATAAGCAGCAACTGATATAAATTTTTTTTTCTTTTAACACAAAGAGTTTATAATTTCTATAATTACTTCAAATCCTGATTGGGTTGATATTAAACGAGAACTGTTTCCAAACCAGCGTGCTTTGTCACATGTACCTATACTCAGTTAAGTGGCAAAAAGATGGATTAACACATGGATACATATTTTAGTTGGGTTAAAAGATAAAAGAAGGCCGGATGAGATATTTTATTTATTTTAACGTGTTTCCAGAATATGATTCACGAGCCGTGTGACTCAAATAATATTAATTCCCTAGCATATTTAATGGCAGATGCAATAAACTTTACGCTAAATGATATTGATCGGGGACTCAATCAGGTCAATATGGACCAAAAAAAAATTACCAACACCAATAAATTCAAGCTTAGGTCTCCTGAAAATGGAGGTTACAAAAGTGTTCTCAATTTAAAACCACCACACTACACCTGTAAATAGAAAGACTCTGATTTCCGACCAAGCCATATTTTCTGTATAAATTAGTCGAGATGAAGTTTAAAATTATATAAACGGACAATATATTAGTACATCAAAGGCAATATAGCTTATTCTATCCTGCGAAATATATACAATAGTGATTATCCCACCATCATGCATCTATCTGTACATTTATAAAACGGACAGAGAGTATATTTTAATCCTTAAGTTTTGTTCACATGACAGTTTTGCTAGGATTTTTTTGTATTGTGAGGCTCCGAGTTATTACACTTACAGAAACAGGATTTGGAGTCATAGAAAACAGGGAGAGGATGTACCAGGTGTTATCGAAACTAAAAATCATAAACTCGGTAAGGAACTCTGCTTATTCGAATCCGATTCTAATTGGGAAAATACTCTTACATATCACGTATATATCTGAATGTAGAAAATCTATTGACGAAACCTATTATCTTTTCAAAGATTTCTTTAGTAGAAAATCTAAATGACACTCGTTTATGTATGTGTATGGTAAAGAATATTAGTTTACAGAATTTCGAGTTGATACAGTTCTTTTTTAAATATTAAACGGGAACGCTTAGCAATTTCCTGCTTAGGGCTGAGATAAGCACACACCGTTAAAATACTTGTAGAACACACATAAACCTATTCCATTTTGTCGATAGGATAAAGAGTCAATTGAAGACAAGAGGCTAATATCCGGAATCAATCGCCATGCTCTTGCTTGGACCCTATTAAACGCAGCTAGGTGAGTTTTGGAAGCCTGACCAATTATGCGGATTATACTTCAGTTTCGGTCCCCTCCATGAATGATATTTCTACTTTTTTTCAGTAGATATGTTATGAGGGATTGCCCTATAAAAAAGCCGAAAAAAACAACTGATTACAGACAGACAAATTAAATTCTTAATATAAAATGGTAGTGTAAAAATAATAAATAAACTTGTAGTTAACTAGAACAAAATACATTTTATGAAATTATAAATCAATTTTGTAAAAATAATAAACAAAATTTTATTGCAAAAAACAAATTCATAGACAGAATAATTTATAGACAGAATAAATCAACTCTACAGCTTATTATAATAAAAACCTTTCTTGATGGTGTAACTTACTACAATATTTGTTTCATCAGACCACGTAATATTTTTTCAATTGTCTTACGTCCGATTTCGATGATGTTTTGCCCATTCATAACGTGCCTTCTTATTTTTCTCATTGAGCAAAGGCTTCTTTTTGACTTTCCCCCCTTTCAATCAAACTTCTTTTAGTGTTTGCCTTACTGTTCGCGTAGAACTTTTTTTTCCGGTTTCCTTCTCTAGTTTGGCAGCCAGTTCAGAAGATGTCTTCTTCCGAATTTTTTCCCACTACTTTTTAGGCGATTTTTAAACGTATTGATCTCTTTGTATCGATTTATTATTAGTCTAACGGTACTTCTTGAACACATCACTTGATTTGCAATTTCTGAGATATTAAAGCCTTGTAACTTCAACAGCACGATTATCTGACGTTCAAGATCCATCAATTCTCTTGTTTTTGACATATTTATGAATCAAAATGTGTATTCTCTTAAATAAAACAACTGGTTCGCTCAACTGCACTTTGAAGATTAACTGCAATTATACAATGTCACTTATATTGCAAGTCCGGTAGGCATACGATTGGGTATATTTGTTACCTAGCACCCTTTTAAGTCTAATTACACAAACTAGCATACACATATTTGAATACTTTTACAAATAACTGTTGTCCAAAATTAAAAGGGTGACTAATATTTTTTGCCATTGCTTTATAATACAAATTAAAATTGAATCGGTAAACATACCAACTCCCGAAAATATAAATCTCGAAAGACAGAATCTCGAAAAACAGAATCTCGCAAAAGAATCTCCAACACTAAATGATTTCGAAATTGGGATCACTAAATAGAAAAACAAAAAAACCCCAAAAAAATATAAAGATATAAACGAAAAACGTAATTTTATAGAAATTTCTAGACTTTGGTCACTACTTTGGATTGGGCATAGATGATCGAAAAAAAATTTCGAACGAAAACTGATCGAAAATAAAAATCTCGTTTTGAAAAGCTTGACAAAAAATTATTTCGAAAACAAAATATTGAAAAAAAAAGATTACAAATATAAAATTTAATCAAAAATGAATCATTTTATGTAGCGATTCTTCGATTTGTATCTTATATGTCATTGTGAAACAATCGAACATTTTTGAACTGGAGCTGTTGTTCATCTTGTTATTGATGTTATGATCTAAGACGAATGTAAACCCGCACATCCTGTAGTGGCAGGCTTCAATAGTATAAATTATTTATATTCTGTGTCCAGTCGCAGTTATTTATAAAATTATTTGGCATTATTCAGCCGGCAATTGAAAACGCACAACGGATAACACAAATTATAAAATAAAATAATAAATTAAAGTTGTCTTAAGGAAAAGTTAATAAGGCTATGAAAATAGCTAATACCAATAAAAACAAACACAAATTAATTTTGAATGGATAACGTGAAATTTGGAGAAAAAAATCTCAAATGCTCAGATTGGCCTGTGTTGGCTTTCTTTAAGAACCTATTTTTTGATGGGTTTGGCATTTAATATTGAACTATCATAAGTTACTTTGAATTTTAAATTAGTGTTGAAAATAAAATATCAAATTGGATCAAAAAAATTGTTATCTCGAATTCGACCATAAAACTAGGAAGAAAATCGATGTTTCTCGTTCGAGATAATTTTTTCCGACTCTCCTCTGGTAATTTTCCGAACCTCTCTAAATTTTAACGTTTCGGGGCACTTTCACAAACTTTCTACTGTGCATTTTGTGTTTCAGATTTTCATTCATTCGTTTTTTTTGTTGGTTTGTTTTCGGTATTTTCCGTTTCTGATTATTTGTTCTGGCTGATTTCAGTCCAGAAAACGAATCCTTAAGGTTCAGAAAAACACCAGTAGCCCGATTCTAATTAAAAGAAAACCATTGGACAAATGATTTAATAATTATAAAGTTACCCATGTCTATTTTGTTTATCAATTTATTTTGTCAAGAAAAAATCAACTGATAAAAAAAAACTAGGGTAACTTGATCATTTGAAAATCATTGCAATGATTTTCTTTAAATCAAAAAATCGAATTAACGCCACATAAATGAAATAAAACATTGTACGTTCACTGTAATCGTTCGAAATTCTATAAACTCTTACTGTAACAAATCATTTACCGCCCTTGTGACCAAATAATTTTTCTTTAAAATAAATGAACAAAATTCTATTCTATACGCATTTTAGACTTTTATCACATCTTTAAACATTTATGATACATCTATCAATAGAAGCGATACGAGCAATACAATACCTTTAATCAATGTTGATGAAGCGATTTCCAGGATCATAAAATCGAATTTTATAAAAATTTTATAAATTTTGGAGCACGATGCCAAACGTGTTGTACCTACACTTTGGGTTTGTTTTCATTTTCTGGATTTTTTATGGATAAGTTAGCCAACCCATTTTTATAACATAACGAAACTGACATTTAATTTTAAAAACTCAAATAACACGCACAAATACTCCCACACATGTACATACCCAAACACACAAACATGGACACATCCTGCAATCCATCCACACCTAAACCGATATATCCAGAGTGACTTCGATTTGACAAACAAAACATCTTAAAAAATAAAATTTTTCAATTAAAATAAATTTTTAAAAGTTATTTTAATTAGTTGTATACTTTAGAGGATGGGGCTAATGTAAATATTAATAGAAGTTAGAACATTTTTCAAAAATGTCTGTTTTTAAATAATTATTGACATATTACAATCGAGAACTCCCTAGGATAACAAGAAATTATGTAGCATCTTTTCGTTATCAAATTGTAGTTGATCTTATTTAACAAAAATCTAATGGGGTTTTGGCACTTTACTTTGTGTTTTTGGAAAATTTTTTTGGGATTTTTACTGTTCAGATTTCGAGGTGTCCACGGAATTTTAAAATGCGGGATTTTGGTATTCGGGATTCCGTAATGCAGAATGAATACACAGTTTGCTGTATGTTGTTTCTGCAAGCCGGCAAAGTTTGGAGTAACCAGAGAAAACGATGGATTTGACGTAACAACCCGTGGATTCGAACACAATGGACTTTTGCTATAAAAAATATCTATAATCATGTCAATGTTCAGTTTCGATGAATTTTGGCACCAACGAATTTTGAGAACATAGGACGGATTTCGTGCTAATTAAAAGTAGGACTATTCGATTAAATCACCACACATTCTTTTTGAATTTTATTAAATTTTTTTCGAATATGTATATTATTTTTCGATTTACAGTAAAATGTACAAAAGGTATGTCTTCAAGATTTGCGAATGTAAATAAAACATGGTAAGCCAAGACAATGAATACTACAAAAAAAAAAAGATAAAAAAAAATTTACAAAATTTCCTGCTTGCTAGGCATTCGAGGATTTACCCCTTAAACGTACACCAAGAATCACACCACAAATCCCAGTTTTTGGAGACTTGCAAAAACAGATTGGCACGAGTTCTAAAGACTTAAATCGTCTACATGTTTGTAAACTTATTGAACAAGAAGCAAGCAAATTGCTTACGAAACAAATAATATTTTTGGCAATTTTGTAGGAAGTATTCTTATGGCCGGTCTCCATTCGTCGCGACGAACAAAAAATGGCATGACGTCATGACAAAATTGGTATATTATACTTACAACTGTTTTTGTTTATAAAATGCAAATCTATTTACATGTGTCATTTTGGATAGTTAGATAATAAAATATTCATTTAAACCAAATCTAGATCTAGAACTAATAAAATATTCATTTAAACCAAATCTAGATCTAGAAAACAAATTCATAGACAGAATAATTTATAGACAGAATAAATCAACTCTACAGCTTATTATAATAAAAACCTTTCTTGATGGTGTAACTTACTACAATATTTGTTTCATCAGACCACGTAATATTTTTTCAATTGTCTTACGTCCGATTTCGATGATGTTTTGCCCATTCATAACGTGCCTTCTTATTTTTCTCATTGAGCAAAGGCTTCTTTTTGACTTTCCCCCCTTTCAATCAAACTTCTTTTAGTGTTTGCCTTACTGTTCGCGTAGAACTTTTTTTTCCGGTTTCCTTCTCTAGTTTGGCAGCCAGTTCAGAAGATGTCTTCTTCCGAATTTTTTCCCACTACTTTTTAGGCGATTTTTAAACGTATTGATCTCTTTGTATCGATTTATTATTAGTCTAACGGTACTTCTTGAACACATCACTTGATTTGCAATTTCTGAGATATTAAAGCCTTGTAACTTCAACAGCACGATTATCTGACGTTCAAGATCCATCAATTCTCTTGTTTTTGACATATTTATGAATCAAAATGTGTATTCTCTTAAATAAAACAACTGGTTCGCTCAACTGCACTTTGAAGATTAACTGCAATTATACAATGTCACTTATATTGCAAGTCCGGTAGGCATACGATTGGGTATATTTGTTACCTAGCACCCTTTTAAGTCTAATTACACAAACTAGCATACACATATTTGAATACTTTTACAAATAACTGTTGTCCAAAATTAAAAGGGTGACTAATATTTTTTGCCATTGCTTTATAATACAAATTAAAATTGAATCGGTAAACATACCAACTCCCGAAAATATAAATCTCGAAAGACAGAATCTCGAAAAACAGAATCTCGCAAAAGAATCTCCAACACTAAATGATTTCGAAATTGGGATCACTAAATAGAAAAACAAAAAAACCCCAAAAAAATATAAAGATATAAACGAAAAACGTAATTTTATAGAAATTTCTAGACTTTGGTCACTACTTTGGATTGGGCATAGATGATCGAAAAAAAATTTCGAACGAAAACTGATCGAAAATAAAAATCTCGTTTTGAAAAGCTTGACAAAAAATTATTTCGAAAACAAAATATTGAAAAAAAAAGATTACAAATATAAAATTTAATCAAAAATGAATCATTTTATGTAGCGATTCTTCGATTTGTATCTTATATGTCATTGTGAAACAATCGAACATTTTTGAACTGGAGCTGTTGTTCATCTTGTTATTGATGTTATGATCTAAGACGAATGTAAACCCGCACATCCTGTAGTGGCAGGCTTCAATAGTATAAATTATTTATATTCTGTGTCCAGTCGCAGTTATTTATAAAATTATTTGGCATTATTCAGCCGGCAATTGAAAACGCACAACGGATAACACAAATTATAAAATAAAATAATAAATTAAAGTTGTCTTAAGGAAAAGTTAATAAGGCTATGAAAATAGCTAATACCAATAAAAACAAACACAAATTAATTTTGAATGGATAACGTGAAATTTGGAGAAAAAAATCTCAAATGCTCAGATTGGCCTGTGTTGGCTTTCTTTAAGAACCTATTTTTTGATGGGTTTGGCATTTAATATTGAACTATCATAAGTTACTTTGAATTTTAAATTAGTGTTGAAAATAAAATATCAAATTGGATCAAAAAAATTGTTATCTCGAATTCGACCATAAAACTAGGAAGAAAATCGATGTTTCTCGTTCGAGATAATTTTTTCCGACTCTCCTCTGGTAATTTTCCGAACCTCTCTAAATTTTAACGTTTCGGGGCACTTTCACAAACTTTCTACTGTGCATTTTGTGTTTCAGATTTTCATTCATTCGTTTTTTTTGTTGGTTTGTTTTCGGTATTTTCCGTTTCTGATTATTTGTTCTGGCTGATTTCAGTCCAGAAAACGAATCCTTAAGGTTCAGAAAAACACCAGTAGCCCGATTCTAATTAAAAGAAAACCATTGGACAAATGATTTAATAATTATAAAGTTACCCATGTCTATTTTGTTTATCAATTTATTTTGTCAAGAAAAAATCAACTGATAAAAAAAAACTAGGGTAACTTGATCATTTGAAAATCATTGCAATGATTTTCTTTAAATCAAAAAATCGAATTAACGCCACATAAATGAAATAAAACATTGTACGTTCACTGTAATCGTTCGAAATTCTATAAACTCTTACTGTAACAAATCATTTACCGCCCTTGTGACCAAATAATTTTTCTTTAAAATAAATGAACAAAATTCTATTCTATACGCATTTTAGACTTTTATCACATCTTTAAACATTTATGATACATCTATCAATAGAAGCGATACGAGCAATACAATACCTTTAATCAATGTTGATGAAGCGATTTCCAGGATCATAAAATCGAATTTTATAAAAATTTTATAAATTTTGGAGCACGATGCCAAACGTGTTGTACCTACACTTTGGGTTTGTTTTCATTTTCTGGATTTTTTATGGATAAGTTAGCCAACCCATTTTTATAACATAACGAAACTGACATTTAATTTTAAAAACTCAAATAACACGCACAAATACTCCCACACATGTACATACCCAAACACACAAACATGGACACATCCTGCAATCCATCCACACCTAAACCGATATATCCAGAGTGACTTCGATTTGACAAACAAAACATCTTAAAAAATAAAATTTTTCAATTAAAATAAATTTTTAAAAGTTATTTTAATTAGTTGTATACTTTAGAGGATGGGGCTAATGTAAATATTAATAGAAGTTAGAACATTTTTCAAAAATGTCTGTTTTTAAATAATTATTGACATATTACAATCGAGAACTCCCTAGGATAACAAGAAATTATGTAGCATCTTTTCGTTATCAAATTGTAGTTGATCTTATTTAACAAAAATCTAATGGGGTTTTGGCACTTTACTTTGTGTTTTTGGAAAATTTTTTTGGGATTTTTACTGTTCAGATTTCGAGGTGTCCACGGAATTTTAAAATGCGGGATTTTGGTATTCGGGATTCCGTAATGCAGAATGAATACACAGTTTGCTGTATGTTGTTTCTGCAAGCCGGCAAAGTTTGGAGTAACCAGAGAAAACGATGGATTTGACGTAACAACCCGTGGATTCGAACACAATGGACTTTTGCTATAAAAAATATCTATAATCATGTCAATGTTCAGTTTCGATGAATTTTGGCACCAACGAATTTTGAGAACATAGGACGGATTTCGTGCTAATTAAAAGTAGGACTATTCGATTAAATCACCACACATTCTTTTTGAATTTTATTAAATTTTTTTCGAATATGTATATTATTTTTCGATTTACAGTAAAATGTACAAAAGGTATGTCTTCAAGATTTGCGAATGTAAATAAAACATGGTAAGCCAAGACAATGAATACTACAAAAAAAAAAAGATAAAAAAAAATTTACAAAATTTCCTGCTTGCTAGGCATTCGAGGATTTACCCCTTAAACGTACACCAAGAATCACACCACAAATCCCAGTTTTTGGAGACTTGCAAAAACAGATTGGCACGAGTTCTAAAGACTTAAATCGTCTACATGTTTGTAAACTTATTGAACAAGAAGCAAGCAAATTGCTTACGAAACAAATAATATTTTTGGCAATTTTGTAGGAAGTATTCTTATGGCCGGTCTCCATTCGTCGCGACGAACAAAAAATGGCATGACGTCATGACAAAATTGGTATATTATACTTACAACTGTTTTTGTTTATAAAATGCAAATCTATTTACATGTGTCATTTTGGATAGTTAGATAATAAAATATTCATTTAAACCAAATCTAGACTTGTCCTCCCATTTATATTTGTAATTTTTGCTTTAGGATTTTTTATTTTATATAAGTAAATTAAATTCAAGCTGCTGACAAAATATGTTAAACTGAAAGAAATGTATTAAACCTTTAATAATATGAATGTCGCTCGCTTTGCCACTGATAGTGATCAAATAAAATTCTCCAACTGAAATTACAATTAAAAATTATGTACAAGCCAAGTCTTGTTGCAAAAATCATTATTAAATGAAAATAATGTAAAAGTAACATTTCATTATAAATAAATTACTTTTATTGTTATTGCTACAATTATTATTAATTCTCTAACGATTTTGAATAAACAAAAATTTTTTGGCATGGCACAAATAATTGAGAGTAAAACACAAATTGCTCTCACTTTGTCGTGACAAAATTTCAAAAATGATGGATATTGTGATGTTTGGTTCTTTCGTCATGACCATGAGTAATGCGCATGAGCATAATCAGCTTTGTTTATGTATTCATACTAATTTTACCCAATAAACAATAATTGGCATAAGCTCGTGCCAATTTTTCTTCGTCGTGGCGAGTGGAGACCGGCCATCAACCTACTCAATTTATTTACGGACTCTAAAAATTGTTAACATCGATAGTGAAGTAAAGACTCGATAATCTAGCAAATCGACTACTCGACCAATATTTAATACTAATGTCAAAAATTGATTCGTACATACTTAGGTTTCTATATGAAATTCTTTTGCTTGCTAGACATTCAGGTATCTGCCCTTTGGGTTTCTTTTGAAAAATCTAATAACTTTAGAAAAAACTTTTGTATTCTAGCAGTTTGGAATTATTTTTTCCAAAAGTGTATTCTGGCGATTGGGAATTTTTAATGTAGGTATAATTCTTTTGCTTGCTAGACATTCAGGTATCTGCCCTTTGGGTTTCTTTTGAAAAATTTAACAACTTTAGAAAAAACTTTTGTATTCTAGCAGTTTGGAATTATTTTTTCCAAAAGTGTATTCTGGCGATTGGGAATTTTTAATGTAGGGAAAAAATAATTCCATTTTATGTAAGTTTTGACGTTTATTTTTCACAAATTTTTTTTTTGGGAATTAGAAGAAACTGATTGTTTTGTGTATTTTCATTATTTTATTTACAACGTAGTACCGGTAAAGTTTTTATTTTATATGTAGAAAATAGAATTTTTAAATAATGGCGGCTTTAAAATTTGAAACAGTGTTTTTTCCCATTGGAGGATTTCCAATTACGCCAGAATACACTTTTGAGAATTGGGGAATAAAAAATTGGGAATTGTTGAAGTTTGAAAATATAGCAATATTTTTCCCAATTCCCAGAGTAGGGCCAGAATAGGGCCACAGGTTTGTGTTTTATTTAAGAACAATGAAGTTTTGCCCTAATGGATTTTGAAAACATGGATCTATCTATTTGGGCTCCCAAAAGAAACAGTCTTGATTATTTAGATTATTTAGATCGTATAGAGTAATCTTTAAAAATTATCGATAATATTTAAACACGAATTTAATAAATCATGCGGCTTACGTAAAAAAAAAATATTTCAGAAAACAAAATTATGAGACATTAAAAAACAAGTTGTGCCAATCTAATTTAAAAAAACACCATTAAAAACCAATTGAAACTTATGTTTAAATCCCTGACTTTAAAGTACTTGGTGGAATTGTAAATTTATTAGATTAATACTAAATATTTGATTTAAAGTAAAGTAATTAAGCGTTCTTTAGTCGACAAAGTTATAAACGCGTTACAAAATATAGGTATAAGTAAATGTATATGTACTTTAATCTAAAATATTGACTTAGATGTTAGATCAAAGTTGATGACGAAATTGTATAAAAAGATGTATATATATATATATATATATATATATATATATATATATATATATATATATATATATATATATATATATATATATATGTGTTTAGGTTCACTATATACCTATACGAATACTATTTTATTAAACTATTTAACACATCAAATAGTTAACATATAACTTTATTTAAACTCAACAATCGATTATGTTGCAACATCACCACAAATCGCTCAACAAAATTTTTTGCAAAGCTTTCAAAAGCTTTCAATTAAAAATAAAATATAAAAACAAGCTATATACATACATATGTACAAAATTACAATTTCTAGTTTGTTGTGTTAAAAAATAAATTAAACGAAAATAAAAAATAAAAATAAAATTAAAATTGAAATTCCGTTCACTTGATGAGCTTTTCATAATTTTTTCTAGTAAAGTTTTGTAAAATAAAAACCAACATAAAATTTCCGTGTGAAAAGTGTAATTTACTTTTTTGCAATTAAATTTAAATCACGATATAATTCAAGATAAATCAATTTTCTGTATGCATCTTATAAATACGTTTTTTTCAACACTCTATATTGTACATAAAAACACAATGTCGTAATGATGATTTAATTTTTAATTAAAAATTGTGATTTATCCCGCGCTTGTCATTTTCTGTATTAAGACGGTATTACGATTTTTTTTTTAAGCTTTTTTTTCTTGATGCATGTACTCTTGACGTTTTGATTAAATGTGTGCTCGTCGACGCCACTGTACTCTTTATAGTATTATAATATTGAGGGTCTAATACTAATTTATTTCTAACTCAATGATTGACAATAGATTTTATATTTTTTGTATATTTGGTTCTGGATGTTGTGTTGTTTGATGCTTCCTTATTTTTATTTTTTTTTTATTTTTTGTTTGTTATTTGTGTGTGCGAAGGATTATACAATAGCAAGGCTGCTAAATAAGTAGGGATGACCGAAGAAAAAAAAAATGAAAAAGGAAAATTGTTTGTGGTAATTATTGGTAAATATTTATGCAGTGTGTGGAGGATATAATTGGAGGAATATGGTTTTTGTTGATTTCATCGGTCAAGAGGGTACTGTATCAATAATTTTTGTATTTACTGTGTTTAGTGTTTACCCTCGTAGCAAATTTGTCAAAAATATTAATGTACATTTGTCATAATTCGCTATAGTTATATTGCAGCACGGTATACACATTACACAGTACAATTTTAAAACAAATTTGTGACACGATTTTCGTGGTTTTCTCAGACTATCGAATTACATTTTCTTTTGTATTTAAAACGTTTATTAAAAAAAAAAAAAAAAAAATCTTATTTATTATAATAAAAGAAATATAAAAAAAAAATATTATGTATTGAAAATATTTTATTTCCAGTTTAAGAAGTATTTGATCTATATAAAGAATTCCGTTTTATTTGTATACAAACCAAAATAAAACCAATTTGTTAGTACATTACACTCGTTAATGCGCATATAAATACATACATATATATGTATATATATATATATATATATATATATATATATATATATATATATATATATATATATATATATATATATATATTTGTTGAAATTACCTTCAAGCGACGAGCCACACAACAGAAAACGTTAATTTAAATTTCATTAATCATCATCGTACATCGTATTGTATTGTATTATATGAAATATACTTGAACTTTAAACTTAACTCTTTAGAATATTGGCCATTTATTGTTAATATACACCATAGTATGTATAGGAGAGGGTGTATAATTAGAAAAACTACAAGAACAAGTGCTTTTGTTCGTTTACTACTCGTATATAAACTCTTTTGGATTATTTTAATAAATATTGAGATTTAAACTTTATAGTTTATAGTGTCGTTATTAATAAAAATTATAATTATTATTATTAGTGTTGTACATATTCATAATATTCGTATATACATAAGGATTTAGTAAGTGGTAATTTGTTGAAAGATAATAATAATAATGAGATAAATTTTTATGATAAGTTGGATTAATGTTGTATTTCATGTTTTGTGTTTAATTGAGATGTTTTGAAATTGGTTTTTAAAGTCATGGTACTTATACCATATTGAGTATAAACTAGATTTTTTTACGACATTATAATTCAAAATTCAGAATTTTAAAACCCTTTGACCAACGCCAACAGATATTGACATGATTTTTATAGTTGTTTTACGCGTTGCCTTTCCAGTTCTTTTGGCTATTGGATTATTTAATGTATTCTAGTACTATTTGAAAGGCTAAATTTATTCATATTTTAAATGTAGTACTAAATTTAACAGTGGATATAATTGTATTTGCGTCAAGCGGCCCCGCCAAAATATTAATCCCATAAAAGGTAAGCAAAAAACTCATTTTTATTCAGTATAATATTAAAGTAGTGGTAAAATTGTGCATGTTTAGTGTTCGAGAATGTTGTAAATATTCTGTAAAGTGAAAATTATTATAATTTTGTACATTCTAATACTTTTATCAGAGTTACAATTAACGTCGACGTGCGTTGACAAATCGACTCAAAGGTAATGGAATCATTTTCATTCATGTCAACATACACATACCATATGTTGACAAATTAACTCAAGTGTTACATAAGCATTTGGGCTATTTGAGAAGTTTTGTCAACACATGTTGACATGCAGCTAAATTTCAACATAATATTTATAAGAATTCCAACACACTGCTATTTTATTGCAATAAATCACAAAATTTTACAGTAGATAAAAATTTAGTTTTATGCAGGATTTACTATTATAGTATTTTATTCAGTTAGGTAAAATGGCAACGCGAAAAAAACTTATACAGTTGAAGAAGCTGCCAACCTCATTATGACTGAGAAATCAGAGGACTTGCTAGACGATGTAACCCGCAACCTTGAATCTAATCAGCATGATATTGAGGTAATACCACAGCTACCTAAAAATTGTGATCTCGTCGATATCATTATGTCACAGCGGACTGAAATAGCAGAAGAAATCGTGGTTTTGGAATTCAACAAACATCCATTTACCAATTTACTTTTTGTTTTCGACTCGTGTGGTTTGTCTCCTTCGGAATTCAATGATGAGTCACCATTAGATATATTTACCAAATATATTCCCATTCATATCTATACCGAAATCTCTTCCTACACAAACTAGTCGCGATTCAAAGAAGACTCGCAAATTTTACGCATGCATTTCCGGAAGAAGTAGCTCAACTGTTTGGAATGCATTTAATTATGGGCATACCAGGCTTTCCTCAAATAAGCATGTATTGGACCCATTATCTCGAACTGCACTCAATTTCGAAAGTAATGACGCGTGATAGATTTTGCTTGAGACGAAATTTTCACTTCGTAGATAACAATACAATACCTAAGAACCATCAGGACAAATTTGTGAAGGTACGACCACTTATTGACATGGTAAAAAAGCGTTGCCATGAAATGCCTATTGAAGAATCACTTTCTATCGATGGTCAGATGATTCCTTTCAAATCATAAAACAATATTGGAAAGGTAAGCCGAACTCTTGTGGGATAAAGGTAATTGTTTTATGTGGAAAATCTGGCTATCCCTACGATTTTCTTTTATACCAAGGAATTCCACAGAAATCGATCAATTCGATCGAACCTCTTTAGGATTCGGAGCGGCCGTTGTCACTCACTTGATCGAAAGAATTGATAAACCTGGACATTCGTTAGATTTTGATAACTACTTCAGGTCTTATCAGGTCTTCGAAATTTTGACACAGAAACAAATAAACGGGGCCGGTACTGCTCGAATCAATAGATTCAGTCATCCAATTTTTAGTTCTGACGCAGAAATGAAAAGAGAGGGCCGAGGATCATCGGAGGAGCTACCCAGTCAGGGCGGAAAAATTGTAATTGTAAAATGGCAAGACAATCGATCGGTATATTTAGTGTCTAATTTTGTCGGCAATGGTGAAAAACGGCTTGTCAAAAGATGGGATAAAAAGATTAAGGCTAACGTCGATATAAAACAGCCGAAAATTGTTAGAAAATATAACGATTGTACGGGAGGCGTGGATTTGCTCGATCAGTACATGAGCTACTACAGGATATTCATAAAATCAAGAAAATGGACATTACGAGTTGTATTTCATTTTATTGATTTTACAGTATGCGCAGCATATACCTAGAGTACAAACGAAATTGTGGATTCAATAAAATAAAAGAGAAAAATATAATGAAGTTAAAGGATTTCAAATTAAAATTAGGATGGTGCCTCACTAAACTTAGCTTCAAAAAAGTGTCCAACAAGAGAAATCAAGAGACATCATCGGATACAATAATAACAACTCAGTAAAACCACTCGGCCAGCAGATGCAAAAATACAGATTGCAAAGGATCATCTAGGGTGATTTGTACGAAGTGCAAAGTGCACCTATGTATTAACTCAAAGAACAATTGTTTTTACCAATTTCATTGTAAATGATCTGTGATATATAATTATAAAACATTTTGCCCTTATTTTAGAATTTAGATTTATTTTAGATTTAATTTTTATTTTAAGTTCCCCGAGCCTGTGAAGCTTGAAAACCTTTGTGATGAATTTACCAAATTATTTTTATATGGAATGTGCTTAGGTATAAGACTGTTTATTTTTTGAATAAATAATAATTGAATTACGCATTACGAATTTCATTTACTAAACTTTCTAAAATCTTGAGTTATTTTATAAAATAATAATATTTTGTAGAAACCTGTCTAATAAAGGTTACAATGGACGAATCGAATTGTAAAACTTTTACAATGGACAAATCGAATTGTCAACATATGTTGACAGAAGTTCCTGAGGGAACCGTTAACCAAAGATCATTTTTATCAACATATTTGGATTCTACGACCTCGGTTTAGTTAAGTATATGCACAGAATATTTCATATTGTAAATCTCCCAGAGCTAGGATTCAAAGGGTCAAACGTTCCTTAATTCGACGCTTACGGGTAGTTTGTTAAAAGATTAAATTTCTAGAAATAATTCTAGTTTTCTATCAAACTAAATAGTGAAATATATTCATGAACACTTCCATCTGATATTAACCTGAAAAATGAAATGGTCAGCAGTTTGTTTAGTATTCTTGATGTTAAAGCTGATAGTAGTGTTATCCAATCAGCATTCTTCGTAAATTAGAATGATCAACGGCGTACTAGCGCATTCAAGAAACCCATGTTAATAATTAAAACACAGAACAATGAATTGAAAAATGAAATTTTATTAAAATATAAATCTACAACAACTAATGGAAATTACGTACGGACGTCTGACATTGGGATCAATTGGCCAGCATCGCACAAAATTCGCACTATTCGTATTATGGATCATCTCTCACCGCTTCAGACCAAACTGTATGCAGAAGCTAAAAAAATAAAACAAAAGTCTAATTTCAAGTATTTATGGTGTAAAAAAGGAAAAATATTAATTAGATACATTAACTCGATGAATGACATCAACTATATTGAAAGGACATTTCTGGGTTGTCCAAATATTACAGGCGACAATGGTGCGGTTTGATATTGATGTGATATCCTCAACTCAGAATTGTTGTCATGTAAATATATTAATAATTTTTAGTTTTCACTATTTTAAATCTTTTCTATTTATTCTATATCTACTTACATTTGATTTTTATAGTTTAATACGAGTGTACACTTTTAAAATTATTCACTTTATCGTTGCAATATTTGTATTGTTTACATATGAAAAGTCATTTACAGAGGTTTCTGATCTTTTTGTTGTAGTTCTTGGTGTTATTGGCGTTGAATTTAATTGGTCTTATATTTTCATCTATTTGAAGTTGTTATATCAATGGTTAATTATTGATGGCTATAAAGATGGCTCTAATTACTGGATTTTACTGTTTATTTCGATTTATTGGCTATGAGTGAGTTTAATAGTATATTAAATCGATATTGTCATAATGAGTATTTTGATAATGTTGATGATTTTATAATGATTGCAAACGATGGTCTTGGAAGTAACATTCATCAATTGAAAACTCTACAAATTAATATTCGTGGGATGAATGACAATTATAAATTTGACAACTTGTTAGAGTTCATTGATAATTTACAAGCTGATGTTCATATTTTAGTTATTTCTGAAACTTTTATTCGGAGTCATAATATGATGTCGTATTCCTTAAATAATTATAGTAGTATTTTTTCATGTAGAGATGATAGATCTGGAGGAGGTCTTGCATTATATATCAGGAATGACATTGAATATAGTTCATTAAATAATGATAATGGTTTATACCCATTTCACTTCATTCAAATTATGCTTCCTCGATATGTTAGTACTAAACTTTGTGCCATTTATCGCCCACCTGATTCTGATATTGATTGTTTTTTCAACTATTTAGATAACTTTCTCTCTGATAGTGGTAAATCGGATAATATATTACTTGGAGATTTAAATATTCCCGTCAACGAAACAGATGATTATGTAACAAATTATATAAATCTGCTAATGACCTATGGTTTGTTAGCTACTAATACAAATATTACTCGTTCTGTTAGTGGGAATATATTAGATCATGCCGTATCTAGTTTTCTAAATATCAAAAAAGTTTATAATTCTACCATCTATTCAAACATTAGCGATCACAATTTTCTTTACACAAGCTTTTGCTTTGCAACTAAGTACATTATGAAAACATTGAAGAAAACAATTGTTAACTTTGATAAAGTTAATGAAGAGTTTAATAACTATCTGCTCTCGACGTCATTTAATGTCTATGATCCTAACACCACTTTACAATTAATTGAAATGAAGTACAATGAACTAATTAATAATTATACTAATATATTAAGTGTCAAAGCTAAACTAAAAAAATACTTTATGCCCTTGGATTACTTATGATATATGGCATGTAATTCGTGAGGAAAATAAAGCCTTAAAAAGATGTAAACTAAATCCCAACAACACGGATCTTAAAGCTGAATTAGAATGCATAAGTAAGTTGCTAAAATCAAAGAAATATTTTGCTAAAAAACATTATTTTAATCAAATGTTTGTTGATTTAGATCAAAGAACTCTATGGAAAAATATCAATTTGTTTCTTAATAAAAATCACAAATCCGTACAATTTGATTCAATTTCAGTAAACGAACGGCTTTATAATAATATTGGTGATATAGTTAACATTTTCAATAACTATTTTGTTAAATTGGGTTGTTCAATTAGTGAATCTATCGACTCTGACAGAGATATACATAAATTTGGAACCATTTATTGGAACCCTGATTCTATGTATTATCCATCAGTTACATCTGCTGAAGTTTATAATATTATTTATTCACTTAATAACTGCAAGGGTGGTGGTCCGGGCAAAATTAATAACTATGTGGTAAAAATTAGAGCGGACTTTTTCTCAAAACTTTTATCGGAAATTTTTAATGAATGTTTGTTAACTGGTATTTATCCTAATTGTTTAAAGGTTGCGAAAGTTTTTCCTGTTTTTAAAAATGGTAACAGGTTATCAATTAGTAATTATAGACCGATCTCAACTGTATCAGTATTTGATAAGATTTTTGAAAAATTACTCTTTTCCCGATTGTTGAATTTTCTTGACTCAAATAACTTTATCTACTCATATCAATATGGTTTTAGAAAGGGAGCTGGTACTGAATTAGCCCTTGTTGAAATTCCTAATATGATTTTTACAGCTATTGACAACAGAATGTATGTTGGAGCGCTTTTCTTAGATTTACAGAAAGCTTTTGATTGTATTAATCATGAATTGCTACTAAGCAAATTATATTGTTATGGTATACGGGGTGTTCCTTATAATTTGCTGAGAAGCTATTTATCTAATAGAAAACAGTATGTCATGGTCAATGAATTAAAAAGTGATATATTGGATATCAAATGTGGTGTTCCACAAGGTAGTGTTTTGGGACCACTTTTATTCCTAATCTTCATAAATGATATTTCTTATTTACCATTAAATGGTCAAATTAGAATTTTTGCTGATGCTACGACTTTGTTCTATGAAACCTCTGATTCCAGTGGGATAATAATTGCCATGAAACATGATCTTGATATATTATTAGAATATTATAAATCAAATTTGATAGCACTTAATATATCTGAAACTAAATATATGATATTTCATTCCCCATATAAATTAAATGTTATGGTACCTTCATTTAACATTAGGATTGATAGAGTTAATTCATTTAAATATTTAGGAGTAACTTTTGATACTCATATGTTTTGGCAGTATCATATTGATGACATTCGTAGAAAAATTGCTCCACTTGTAGGTCTTCTATAAAAAATTATCTTTTTTTGTTCCTAGACGGTTGTTGTTAATGATTTATTTCTCGTTTATTCATTCACGAATCAGTTACGGTCTACTTACATATGGAACAGCCACTGCAACTAGGCTAAAAAAAAATACAAGTATTGCAAAACAAAAGCTTAAAATCAGTTCACAGGTTGCCGGTTCTGTTTCCAGCTAAAGAACGATATTGTAATGAGAATATTTCTGTGTTACCCATTAATGTGCTACATAAACTTCAACTAACTCTATATATGTATAAAACACTACATGTATCTTCAGGTTTATGGAACTAGAAATTGTGAAAGAATTAGTTGCCATCATATAAAAACTGAATTTGGAAGAAGGGCAATTACCTTCTTAGGACCATTTATTTTTAACCAAATACCTGAAAGTATAAAAATATCTGAAACGTTTTTGAAATTTAAGAATAATATTAAAAAGTATTTTAAGCCAAATATTAAATTGTATTTGTAATTTTAGGCAATGTATGTATTATTATTAGTACTGTTCTTTATAATTTTATGATATTGTTGTTTTTTACATAACAAAAATTTTTTTTTTTTGTACTGTTTGTATATACAAATCGGATTATTCTTTAAAGGACAATAAATCCACTGGATTATCTGATTTGTATTTAGTGGGAATAGTGATAAATAAATAAATAAAAAAACTTTGGCTAATTGCTAAGTGAAACAATTTTGTTAGCCCTATAATTTAATAGATCTGGGATGAAATTGGAAATATATATTTTCAAATTAGAAAACGATAAATGTATAACCCTTTTTTTAATACCTATTATTATTGAATGCTCAGTTTGATACGACTTTGACAAAACTGAAATATTTTGTACGCACGTGGATGTAAATTGCCGACCTGATTCATAATTGAAAGATAATAATTATAACTTCCTACAAATTATACCTTTCAGAATTCTCCAAACGAATTAAAAACTTAAAACTTAAACTTAAACAATTTTAAAAAACTAATGTATAGTATAACAAGACGATGAAAGTGCAAAATTGTATGGTCTATGAAACATCCATCATCACCAAATTTCAGAACTATCAAAAAATTTACGTCTTCTTAGCTAATTAAGTAAATAGACAATTTTTGGTTTTAATGAAACATTTCTGTTTACAATATATTATAAAATATGGGAATTTTAAAAGTTACTAAATTTCAGAATTTTCAATTTAAAAAATCGTTTAAAACAAAGCCTACATGGGTCTGTAAAGCTAAATTCTAAATATTAAATAGTTAAATTATAAATAGTTCTTTTTGAAGGCCCTAACGTATCTAGAGATGACGCCTTCGTTTGATAAAGAACTATTTATTTATTTATTTTATTTGAATCATCCTGAATAACCACTTTTCTTAAAATTTGAGGATTCCTTTTTAAAATGATAACAAATGATTAAATTAAAGATTTAGATTTCTCGAAAATCTGTTAAAATATACTTCCAAATACCAAACAAACCATCACCAAAGCGAATCTCAATATTTTTGTTACATATTTCAACTTAAAAAATATTTACAAAAAATATATTTTCTGTTCTCACATTCAGCATATTAAACACATATACGGTCCAGCATATGTGTATAAGCTTATTCTGACGAAATCCACCAACAAAATTTTTGTTACTCTAATCCAATATTCATCGTTTTTGGATTAAAAATAATAAAAAAAAAAAAAAACTTTATCTTATATTCATCTTCATATTATACGAGTATACAGATATTGAAATGATTTCACCTAATTTTTTATTTCTTATTTTTATTATTTATTATTGAGAATTAAAATAAAATAAAAATATAAAATATCAGACAAGAAATTTATGAATCGCGTTTTTATGGATTTCGGGTTAGATGGTCAAAAATATTTAAGGCATTCCTAATTTAAATATAATTTCCATCAGGATATGCCTTATAAAAACCGCACAGCATCTTACGATTTATCCATTAAAACATCTATATTTACTTTTTATAATCTTATTACGAATATATTTTCACTCCTTCCTTAAATTTTATTTATTTTATGTGTATTTAAGTAAAAATAAAATAAATAAGTTAAACAAATAAACAAATAAGAGAAATACTATATACTCGAATATGCATAGTGTGAAGACTTCCAGCGGCTAATCCACTTTGTCATCTGATATTAAAGAAAATAAAAAAAACACAACCATTTGTCACATTTTAAAAAGAAAATTTGTTAAAATCTTGATGATTTTTTTTGGCGCGATTTCCCTAAAAATAAATCATTATTTACTTAAGAGTAATGTAACAAAATGTCAAAAATCAATTAATTTTTCTTTTTTTTTTCTTAAAACGTTTTAACGAAAGCGCAGGGTGAAAATTTTCTAATTATAAATTTTTCCTTCATGTCGATGTCCAATAATTCACGTTTTAAGGATTTTTTTTTATGCTTTTTTACTTTTCAATTAATTTTTAATGTAGCACAATTCTTCATACATGAGTAAGAGTAAGTCGAGAGGTGTAGTTTTTTTTTTAAATCTATATAGAAAAACCACAAACATTTTTTTTTTATTTAAATACCAACGAAATATGGACAATCAATTTATCATAATAAAAAAAAAAAATATTTAAATTTTTTTTTTTTTATAAACATCATATTTTTTATGTATCCCAAATAAAATAAGCCAACAACAACTCGATATGTAAGAAAAATTATAAAATTCTCATGCCACAAGCGTAAATCACTTATGAGATCCTCGTTAATAAAAACAAAACCAAACCAAAAAAAAAAAAAAAATCGTTTAAAATACTTGTTCTGTTTTAGTATACACACGAGTTTGTATGTACACACACGAACGCGTATCTTAACGAATCCCATACTATACAAAAAATACAATTCGATCCGAACACAACATATCCAATATTTCTAAATGTCAAAAAATTTAAAAACGATCAACCAAAAAATAAAAAGTGATCACAAAAATATTGTGTGTGTGTGTGTATGTTCGTTTGTAATTTTGTATGTATACCTGAAGTAAGTTATGTAGTTCGTGCGTTTAAAATTCTTGAAATATTTTTCTGGAGATCATCTTGATTTGATTTGTTTTAGTACCTTTCTTTTATACGAAACACTCACAAAAAAAAAAAAAAAATGTTTAAAATTAATTAATTGAAATTATTATTTATCCAAAAAAAAAAAAACTTTATGCTTATCTAGATAAATTATTTGATTTGATATATTTATTATTGATCCACATTTTTTTGGTTTGGTGGTTTCTTGAGTTATATCTTGTATGATCTTCTTACATATTCCTCATTTCATTCGTGTTCGTGCACTGCGGTGATGTCTATTTTGGAGTCATAATAATGAGATAGTTGGTTTTATTTGACATTGCCATAGGGGAATTTAAAAGTTGGTTAAAATGTTTGTGTTTATCTTAGTTGGTGCCTTTATTTAAGTATAAATTGTAGGGAGTAGAAAGTGATCGAAATATATTGTTTTGCTATTACAAATGTTGATGGTTTTACTATAATTATAGTCATAATATTTACTCATGAATATTTTGTTTTATAAATAAATATTCACCTTTAACCACAGGCACTGTGGGATTTCATTACGATCTTTATTAATTTTTTAAAATATGGCGCTATTCTAAGTGTTCTTCCATTTCCAGACCAATCCTGACTGAAAATCATATTAAATATTTAGCTTAAATAATTTCCGGATTTGCATAACTTGATTAATGAGGATTCGGATTTGGTTTAGAATATTTTGTCGAACACTTATAAATGACGTTTAATTAAAATATAAACAACATAGTTTTTTATTCGGCTTAAAATGGAGAGTTGTGTGCCAAATAATCGTCATTTGCGGGAAGTTTTGTTGAATTTTTTTACTTTAAAGAAAAGCGCTGCTGAAAGTCATATTTTACTGGTAGAAGCTTACGGTGAACATGCTCTTTCTAATAGTATGTGTAGAAGGTAGTTTAGGCACTTTGAAGAAGATTTATCCGATGTTGAAGACACACAACATGAAATTAGGCCGAAAAAATTTGAAGATAAAAAATTGCAAGCATTATTGGATGAAGACAACAGACAAACGCAACAAGAATTGGCAGAAGCATTGAATGTTGATCAATCCGTTGTCAGTAGACGTCTACTTGGAATGGCAGATCCAATGTCAAAAAATCATTTCTGAAATGCCTCTTCAAAAAGAACATAGAAAGGGTTTTTTGTATCGACTTGCGACTGGAGGTGAAAAATGGATATACTACGAGGATTCTAAACGTAAAAAAGCTTGGGTAAAGTCAGATGAAGCTGGTTCATCATAGCCAAAGCAAAATCCTCATTGTGATAATGTTATGCTATGTATATGATGGGATAAGAAACGCCTGTATATTACGAGCTACTGAAACCTTCTGAAACTATTAAAGTTTACCGACGGCAACTAATACGTCTGAAGCGAGCTGTTCAAGATAATCGACCAGAACCCGCACGTGTGACAACGTAAACCACTTACTGCAAGAGTCGTTAAAGCCTACCTAGAATGGCAGGACTGGGAAGTTCTATCCGACCCGACATCTTATGAAAGTATCAAAAATTGGCTTGACGAATGAATCGCTTCAAAAGACGACAACTTTTTCAGAAAGGGAATCCGTTAATTGCCTAAAAGATGGGCGAAGGTTGTGGCTTCTGATAGAGCATACTTTGAATAATATTCCACTTTTAAATACTTGCTAAATAAACATGAAATTTTAACGAAAAAACGTAACTTACTTTTATATATACCCAATATAATAAATATAGCTGACATATGGTATAGTTCAGCCTTTGGCTCCTCCAGCTTCGCTATCTTTCAATTGGAGGTGGAAGATCCGGATTGCACATTCTAAGCATCTCCAAAACCTCACTTGGATCGCTCGGTTGCATACAACCTCTAATCTGGCTCCAGGCTAGACTTCACCCAGGCGCCCTACAGCCTTTCTTTACAGATAGTGCTAGCTTTGGTCGGTACAGGCTGTCAATTTGACATGGTTCCTGTGCCATTCTCCATCTCTACAGTTTAGAGTAGGACCCGGGTTCTCCCGCATTACCTTTAGAAGGTCGCAACTGAAGCCACCTCTACCTTCCTCCAGTTGACGGGCGCAATACTCACATCCTCCTGCGCAGCATCTATCACCGCAATAATCAGCTGGTCCTTGAGAACCTCGCTGAAAGGTCTGGTTACTGATTCCTTCTAAGATTTCTTCCTTTTGGGTTAAGATTTTCCAGAGTAACCACCGTTTTTATTGCCAGTGACCATTATAACCCACTTCATTCCCTTCAACCTTGCAAGAGCTGTTCATGCCCTCCTACGGGTCTGATAATTTGGTACTCCGGGACTAGTTTTGTTAGAACTTTTGTCCTTTCCCAAAGAGTTATAGGGACTGACTTTATACATGATTATGTCCTTCTTAATTACTGCTGTTTGTGAACCAGACCATTTTATGATTTTACAGAAAGAGTTAGAGTTTTAATTGAAAATATTCGGGACATAAAACTTAATTTTCGGGATTTTTTTTTTCTGATCTTTCTAGTTTTAAATTTCTATGAACATAGTTAACTAGTTGCGTTTTTTGGAATTTGACTGAAAATAAAAAGCGTAACGAAAAGCCATCGGCAAATATAAAAATTAATTTTAATGGTGCCTGTAAACAACAAATAACGGAAAACCCCAATTAAATTGTATGGTAATGGTCAACGTCCGGGGTGTTCTTTGGCTAGAAGACTTTCAGCTCCGTAAGTTTGAACGATGATTAATCCACAACCAAGGATTTAACCACTGTTTAGTCATAGTAATCGGTGGATAATTCCTCGCTTTTTGATTATTATTCGTTCAAACTTACGGACCTTAGTATTAGCCGATTTACTTGCAATAATATTTGCATACGCAACACAATTAGATATGCAAGATCAAACTTTATGAAAGAAGGAAAGAGAAAAAACTAAGATAAGCAAAAAAAAAATCGGCACAAGCAATCCGAGACACAAAACCCGAAATTTGTATATAACTTATACCTTCTGGCATGTTGCACGATATAAGACTGTGATCAAAAAGTAGTAAGACTTTTTAATTAAAACACAAACGGCTTATTATTCTTTCAAGTTTCCCAACATTTTGAACGTTTGTAAGCTGAAATTTCATTTTTGAAGCAAAATATGATGCAACTTCTTTGCAGAGCTCATTTCAAAAATCGAAAAATGCACTTAGTTAGATGAAAGTAAACAAACATATCTCATTAACTACTACCGGGTGCTACCAACATAAGAAAAAAATACGATCTAAGTCTATTTAAAATTACGTCATGACATGTTCAGAATTAGTAAAGTATACAATATTTTGGTTGCCAAACCGTTATTAACTTAATTTATTTTTATCTCTGGTAAACTGACCAAAACAACTGCTAGTCTAAGAATATCAATTTTATTTGACGTTTTAATTCGATAATTCGATTTATTTCCAATGAAATAGGAGTAGGCGTGTTTTGTTTTTGTCTCGTTTTCCCCTTGGTTATTGTTTGGCATATGCAAGATTTCATTGAATGTAAAATGCTGGTTAAGCATGATTTAATCTGTTCTAGCAACCTTTTGGAAGAACTACGAGTGAACTTCTCCGCTAGGTTTCATGTTCAGAATGTTTCAATGTTCATATCAAGCAAGTACTCGAGCAGACTTGAATCAATATAGGATGTCCCCCTGTTTAATTAAATAGGCCTGTAAATGATTTTAGGGACTTTAAAATGCCCGACCCAATGAAATTTGATGAAGTAAATCTGTTTAAAACAGACTAAAGATTTCAAGAATTTTTCGAGGTAAAACAATGTGGAAACTAATTATAAAACTCTTGAAAATTCTTCAGAGCTCTTGTATATCTAATAGTTACGTTTAATGAACGATTTGATAACCTCTACTAGGCTGAACCATCTACGCGGCATTTATTCTAATTACGCTTTTTCATTTAGCGAAACAACAATGATACTCGGGCCCCTAAAATGTTTCGGAAGTGGAAAAGCGCACTTAGAATGAATTGCTGCAGAGATTCATAAATAAAGTTAATTTCTAAGTGGATAAGTCGCATGACAGAAGTGATTCAGCTTGGCGGAGTATATTCTAAAAGCATTCTAACATTCACTCAAGAAATTTTAGCTAATGGATTGGAACTTGGAAATTTTTCAATTCCCTTATGCTTCTAATTGCGGTGACACATTTTTTTATAGCCAAATGGGACTTATTTCGGACAAGCCTCATATCTAAAACAATAAACATTCTATATCATCTCTATTTAGTGGCTGCTGAATTAATTTAAAAATCACCGTGGTTTTGGATTCAAATAGTTTGAACCGTTAAACTCTAGATATAAATTAATTCATGTAGAATTGAGTGTGAAAAATTTAGTCAAACTTTGCGGTTAGAAGTAGCTAAGAAACAGTGTATACTATAAGTCGAAGCCATAACTTTCCAAGTAATGCACAAGCATAGCAATCAAAATTTATATAACGAAATTCATTTTGGAATGAAAGAATATTATGCATTCATAAGTATTAATGAAAGGAAAAATTTGGGCTCCCAATTCTGCTTATTGCCAATACAATATATACACTGAAAAAAATTATTGGTAAAATTCCCTATTTTTTACGTACTTTCTAACCATAGTTATAGGCGTTTTTGGGACAACAAGAAATTCTAGTCATATGCTCTATATTTTTCCAAACAATCGATTGGGCGAAATTCTTAATTGTATAGGAAATTTAACTATTGGAACAAATGTAATCGAACGAATTTTATGGAATTTTAACTAAACAGTATAGGTGAGTATACTTTACACGTTCGAAAGAAAAATAGTTTACATAGAAGGAATTACCAATAATATAATTGAAATCCCCTTATGGATAGCAATTTCTCAAATATTTGGGCAATAAAGCTACAACAATTATTGATAAAAATCCCATTATACTGTCAACAAGCCTTTATCGATTGATACTTGGTCTTACAAAAATAGGAACATTGCACATTAAAATTGGTGATCTGCCAATTTTTCTGCACATATTTACAATCCAATTTGGAAAAATCGCTATATTACCACGGAATGATCCAGGCAATATAGGAGGCCGGCCTCGACAAAAGGGTGGTATTACTATAATCTTAAGAATATTATAGGTAGTATGCTAATACTTTTGAATGATTACCTATAGAGACAGGCACACTTCTCTTTCTCAATTATGTTGAAATAAAAGCTGAATACATTTATTTTATTATTATTGTTTTATTAAACTTATTTTACCAAAATACAAAATCCACTTCACACAAACTAAATTAATTATTAAACCCAAAATCAAACTTTGTATCCCAAATTTAAATCATTTAACTGTATGTTAAGATATATTTTAATATTCTCCTCGTATCCAACTAATAAACGCCTTTTATTAGCATACAAATGACTTCAAGAAATATCGTTTCACTTAAGTTGCACAAAAGTTGAGCTGGTGTAGAGAATATAATAAATAACTAACTATATCAGAACTGCTGTCTTCCGATGATTTTACATGTGATATGTGATATTTTACATGTGATATGTGAGATAAATCGAAAAAATTAAAACGTAAGATTAAGAAATTTTATTTATACATTTCGCTTTTATGCAAAGAAAATCAGTGCACAAACCGCCCTTACCAGTAGGACTTTCCTCCTAAATTTTGCTGAAAAAAGTTAAACAACTTTGCTCTGGGATTCACTTTATTAGCATATTATAATCAACGAGTTTAGTATAATATAACAAATGAGCCGGTAACTTTTTCTTCTTCTGCAAAGAAATAAAGCAAATAAAAAAAAAACCAGCAAGGAAAGTGGTGAGGTTAAATTTGCTCAAAATTAGGCAAGCCAACAAAATATATAAGCACAGCTATTGAAATCTTAACCATACTTCGTATATCAACTTTAAAAATATGGCTTAATTTAGTTAGATTTCATGTCCAAGTGATTGTCTTAACTCTTCGCGAGGTCTTGATTTTAATTAACTTATTTAAATATTTGTTTATTAAATTTTATCTACTGAAACTTAATATTTAATGCACAAAACTAATTTGAAAAAATCAACCAAAAAAAATATGGTGCACTTGTTCGACTGAAAATCACAACAAGAACTTTGCTGCAACAAACATTATTTTCCAATTAAACAAAAAAATACACATTTGCCTATGTTATAGGAAAAATACAAATAAGCTGTGAAAATTTCCTTTAAAGAAATACCAAACCAATAAGTTTAGTTGATGATTTCAGATTACAGTACTGCGGTTTCTTCTACCAAAATCAAAATTATTAATATTTTTGATGTTAACTGTTTAAATAAGGAATCAATCCAGTGTAAATTGTTAATATACCCATAATGAACCTCTATCATAAAGAAGACTCATTGGCGTCTTACATTTTTATTACTTATCTTGAAAATAGAGCATTTGTTTAATTTAGAAATATATAAACTATAATTTTACTAATTACAATTTATACTTACTCGTACCTGTAGAAATTAAGTTCCTTGGTGCATCCAATGCATTCATAACTTTATGAAATTCGGATAAATTTTTTTTCTTAACTTGCACTGTTTAATTTAATACAAGCAGCACTTAATGACATAACCAAAATAAAACACTAAACTTTATTACATATTTGAATAATTATAAATCCCAATTTAAAAGAGTATTGGCAACTATATGTATATAGGTAAAATTTCTATCAAATTAGTTATGTTTATTAAATATTGTGAACTTGCTATATTTATTGGATGACAACCAATATCATATAGGGCTTTGATCTAAATAATGTAATACCTATACAAAATAAAAAGTTATCTAGAACATCCAATATATATTGGGAAATTATCTGTACAATATATCGATTTCAACAATTTGGTTAGAAATTATTTCTTATAACTTGGGAAAATTACTTTAAGTTCAGGAAAAACGCCTAAATCTTATTTTTCTATATTTTATTTGCTTAACCCCAATACACATTTTTCTCAGTGTAAAATTAACAAAATTAGATTTTAGTAATTTCGGGTTTTTTATTTAATTCTGATTCAAATAATGTTTTATTTTATAAAAATTTAGAATAAAAATTTTCGGCCGGCCTTAATAAAAATAAATTCAGTTGAATCTATTCCGGAACTAATTGTGGTAGTTTCTATGGAGAGGTACCACAGGTAACATTTCTAAAGGCTGGGATGAAGCAATGCAATATGCAGATGGGCTTTGTACCTATAAAGCCGTACGCCCCCGATTTGGCTAATTAATGCGTAAGGTAGGACGTTGAAAGCGCAACGATTGCATAGATAAAAATAAACAAGTCTCATTTATAGAGGAAAAGCTATTAGGAATTTCCTCGGTAAACAAATATCGAATAATTACAAGTAAACCTAATTCCTTAGAAATTAAAGTATCTTTAGATTTTCTCATAGATAAATATTTAGATTTAGATGAAAATTCGCTAAACTCTTTTGAAATCAAAGCCTTGGGCATTAAACGATAACAACTTTAGAGGTTAATGCGCTGAGTTAATGCTTTGAATAATGAACTTTTGTAAATGAACTTTAGAGGTTAATGCGTTATGTACAATCAGAGCCACATATCTACAGGTCGTAAAATTAAATCAAATAATTTCTGTCGAGCTTTTTATGCAGGATATATTTTGCACGATCCAGTAATTCCAGATTTTATGTAGCACTGACTAAAACAAACAATTTATGGAATATAATTTTTTTGGTGCTTTGTTTTTTAAAATACGGGGTGTTAAATATTTAAAAATTTCATGCACTTGGTGTTGTATTTATTGCTATAGAAAAAAAACTAATTATCCGAAAATCCGGATTTACATTTATTGAATTCATTTTTTTTTATTATTATGTAAGAATTATTTTAGAAATGTATGATGGCTTTTGAAATGACAATAAAGTAATTATATTAAAAATCATCAAAAATTTCGAAAACAATTCTAACTAAAATAAATGCTAAAAAAAATTAATTCAATAAATGTAAACCGGTCATTTTGACCGGTTGGTAGTTCTAGTGTTAAACATATTTTGGGAGAAAATTGATGCACATGGAAGAAAATTGAAAAACAAAGTTTCGATGGCCAGTTTAAAAGAAAAGAAATGAAAGATATGAATAAATACAACACTGTATCTTAAAACAACAACAACAAAAAAAAATTATTTTTGTTAAATGTTTTGTTTAATTAGTGCTACACATTCGAAACATAAAAATTTAAAAACTAAAACTTGACTTTCAAAAAAATGTGATTTAACGAATTTTTCACCGAACGCAAAATGAAAAGTTTCATTTCGAGTTTCACTTTATGATCAGATTAAACTATTTTAAATTTGTTTATATCTAGACAAATATAAATAATAAAGGAGGCTATGATAAGAGCTGCTTATTTTTAAATAAGCCCAACTAAAATTTAGTGAGCATATTATGTTGGAACACTGGCTAATAGTAAGGCAGTAACAACTTTATTTAGAATGTATACATTATAAATGCATTTAACCGATGGTAGATTCTGATGAAATAGAACTTGTTTGTGACATTTTTATTACTACAAAATATCAGTTATGACATATAGGTTCAAAGCAAAACATACAGAAACTGTGCGTTAATGTTTTTTAATAGAATAAAAGTTGCCGAAATTAAAACAAATGACAATTTTTTGAAGTGTGTCACGTTGCTTTTTGTGTCATTTTGAAAAGGTCACTTGATCAGAATCGATATTCAGTACTCACAATATATTGCCGTTTTGTATCAGATAAAATGTTAGTACAAACACAATTTGTCACTTGATCACAATCAACACCCAGCGAGGTTTTAAGATATTTAAAAAAAAAGGCCACTATTCACGATAAAATTTTATGAATTCGGTGGCTGATAAGTGAAATGTTTTTTAAGGAAATAATTTTGTCAAATTCTTTAAGGTTTCTTACTGTTGGCCCTTTAAGCTTTCGTCTTTATTGAAGCACTCGGCTGCAAAATATTTTTATTTATTATGCAACCATCCTGTTTTTAGATAACTATCGAACTTACTTCCGACGTATTACTGTGATCTTAATAAACATCGGCAAGGAATTGTTCAACCTAGATTAATATAAAAATACTGTAATTGCTGTAAAATAGAGATCGAATTAGTTTTGTAAATTTCTCGATATTACAGTATTCTGTAAAATCTTCTCGTAAATAAATGTTCTGATCATTTTTTTCATAAATACATACGTTTATGCATACAGATTTCTTCACCACTCAAATAGCATTCTAATCAAATTATTCCTTATATTTCAATTGCCCGTTTTGATATTCCAAAGTTGGTAAATTCTCGCTAATAACCTATTGGCAAATTCTATTCAGGTGTACATGCAATATTTTTGATCGTGTCGAATACTGGAATTATGTAAGTATTTTTGACATTTCTGCAAACTTTATTAACTTATATTTAACAAATATTTCTGTAATTCTCGATAATTCTTTTACCAGTAGCTGAGCAAAATGTACACCATAGTTAAAAATCAGTAGTATACACAGCTGTCATTTAAAACCAGTCAATAAACCAAATTAACAAATTAGATACGTTTGGATTAATATTCCATAACAAATTAAAACAAATATTTCTTCTGGTAACGCAGACTTAAATATGTCTTTAAATTCTCTGCTCACAGTCTTAATAAATTATAGCTATTAACCTTTTTGAATTTAAAATTTGTTTTTTTTGTAACAGCTCCATCCATATATATTCATAATCTCAATTGTGATTAATATCAATAATATTTCGACTTTTATGTACACTATATACTACAAAAATTTATTAATATATCGCGGTTATTAAAAATAAAACTACTTTGCGTGTATTTAATAATATTCCCTCAACTTTAAAAATTAAAAAAAAAAAAAAATCTGTTTACCATCTCAACAACATTACTCACAAGTTTTTATGATGTTATTGCATTTTTATGTTTTATAAAAAAAAAAATGCAAATTTGTCTGAATAATAATAATAATAACAATATTAATAATAACAATAATAATAATAATATATGCATTTTGTAAGTTAATTTATTTAACTTAATTTTGTTTTTATTTAAATATAAAGTAACAATTTTTTCTCTTCCATATTTAAAAAAAAAATGTTACATTGTTAATGTATATAAACACGCATAGCCCATTTTGAATTTTTTTTTTGTATGTCTTTATGTATAAAGTTTATGTACAGTAAATTAAAATTTAATCAATCAAGGATATACCATTATAAGAACTTAATAAATAAATAAATTTAAATAGGGTGCCCCATTTTAAAGGAACAACTCTTTCACTTTCGTTGCGCGTAATAAAATAAGAAAAAATTAAATATAACTTGTTCCTCATATGATGGCCTTTTAGGCGACCTTGAATTGGACCAAGGAAGCCAGACGAAAAACCTTCAATTACCCTCGGCAACAATTAGGTGTTAAGGCAGCGTCCCTCTGCTCTCTAAGGAAAATAAGAGGTGTTCCTCTAAAAATGGGACACCCTATATACATAATATATTTATTTATTTATTACAAATTTAATTGAATTTCTAATTAAGATAATCTTATCAAGATATCAGCTTACATACCGAAAAATTGATTTCATGTTACTTGCGATACCGAAAAGAAAAAATTTCGTTTTATTCGTTACAAAATAATTTTTCAAATGAAAACGAGAAATAGTCATCAAAATTTAATTAAATATTTAAATAGAAAAACGAGAAAAAAAACTGGAGCATGAATTGAGGTTTGGAGGTCGTTAAAGTTGAAACCAAAAAGTTGGAAGTTCGTTCTTATGATAATGAACCTACCTCAAAACAATTAATATTTGAGTTACAAATAATTAATTAAATACAGCACGATTTGTTGGCATTGTAAAATTTTTTTTAATATTCTCACGATTCTATTACATGAATTTTATTAACCCTAACGTCCAATGCTCCGTGCATCAGGGATGACATGTTGTACCACCACTTTCGATTCGTTTTCCATAGTATTTTGTCTCTTGTAACAAGAACAAAATTTTAGTCTATTTCGCTTTTTCAATTATGTATTTTCTAAAGCTATCTCAGCTTGCTCGAAAAAAACAACATTCTAATTCTGCTTTCATTCATCACTCCTTATCATCCAAATTTTTGTTTGCGATATTTAATCGATGTAAAGAAAAGGAAAGTACGCAATAGACTGAGATCGCATTAGAAAAATTGTAATGAAAAAAGGAAATATGGTACAATTTTGTTCTTGTTACTAGAAACAAAACAATGTCAAAAACGAAAGTGATGGTACAACATGTCATCCCAGGTTAAATTTTCAACTTATCTAAATGATTGGTTGGTTCATACCAGTCATTTATAAATGGAAATAGGTTCAATAAGTAAATATGAACAAATTTCGAACGTCAATCGAATGCTATTTGAATAAAATAAGAAAACATACTGCACAGTGTTTAAATCTCTTACCATATTTATCCAGGTACCGAATTAAAATCGATTTATTTTTCGAAGAATTTAAAACATGGTGGCGCTAACCCGCATTGATGCTAGAGTTCGCAAAGATCAAAAAATTGTAATTGGTGACTTCAGAATATGTCAAAAATATGCCCTGTTATATAATGGAGTTAGGGAGCTTTGAAAAACCGCTGTTTCCTAATCTGGTTTCGAATATCTTAATACGTTAAATTTAAATATCGTCACATTGTTTATTGAGCAAAATTGCAATTTTCCAAAATGTGGTTTAGGTAGTTGTCTGATTTCTTAACATTAAAAAAATCTTATTTAAAGAGGAAAATTCAGGATAATTTAACTACTTGTCAATAGATAATTAGGTTTAGCGTTCAGTTGATATCCTTTGTCACTATATTAACTCAAACACAGTTTTGAACTGAGAACGTCGGAGAATTTGAAAGTCCGTTTGAAAATTTAGCGCTCTTTCTGCAGCACCAATTTAGCGCTCTTTCTAAACCACCGAGTCGGACTTTTTTTCAATGAGGGTTATTTTGAACAAGTTACAAAAATTGATTAAAATTTTGTGAATGTTTAGATTTATAAAATAATAAATTAAATCCGAAATACGACAGTTTCCTGAACGGATTTCAAAGGCAAAACCGCGGTTTTTTGGATCGAATAATTCGAACCGTCAAACTCTAATCGTTTATATGTATTTTAAACAATTGAATTTTTGAATATATCCTTGATCACTTGTTTCATTTTTTAAAGTTAGTAATTTAAATAAATAATTAACATTTTATATTGTAAATAAATATATTTTCAACAAACACTACGAAGCCATCGTTAGATTTTAATTTTCCAACAATATTACAAACTAAGATTCTAAAATAAAGTTAGAAGGATCTCGTTTCCATGAATAGAGTTACAGGAACAGAAAATATATCGATATAAAAAAGAAAATTATTTGTTGAATAAAACCAACATTTTTTATTTCATTTTGACATTTTGGGAAAACAATGTGCGAAAACAGGAATGAATAGAGTTAAAAATAAAAATAGCGACATCTAGCGTTTTAGTCGGAAACCAATTATTATCACGTAAAAATAATTTACGATCAATTTAAAACACAGAAAGTCGCAATAAAAAACTCCTTTGTATTAAGCGGTGTCAGAATTTTAACTACATCTAACGATATGAAAATAATGGTGATCATTTTTAAATTAAAATAAATCTAACTTCAACTTAACCTAATCCCAATCCCATTCAAGGAAACATTGTAATAGAATCGAACTCAAACGAACCAAATTCGTAGAGTTTATTTGGATTTAACGAAACTAGCCTAATTTGCGATTTCATGAATGGGTGCCAAAGAAGAAGTTTTTAGAATTTTTCGGCATTCCTAATCTACAAAATGTTTAATTTACATAAATTCAACTCCTAATTTACCCGGAGTGGAAGTATCTGACCTGTGGTTGTAAATAATACAAGCAATCTTTCTATAGATGACAACTAAATTGAAAAGTAACCTCAAAAGAAAAAATTTCGTTATTTGGTGGTGAATAGCGAAATGTAGTCTTGAAATGAAAAGTCGAAAATTTAGGCAAGAAATGTTTTTTTTTTGGTTCCCTAGTTAGTTTATCTCAATATGCTTATAAGTTATATTTGAAAGCGTTTAAAAAAACGTCTAGAATTAGTTGAAGTGCCGTATCATTAATTAATAATGCGCTAATTTAATTATCAGATATTTAAGAAATTTAGGGGTTTTTTAATTTTTTTATTTGGCGCTAAAAAAAACATTGCAACCAAACGTAACCGATTTTATCTTTTCCCTTTATAAAAAGAGTAGACCTAGAAATTTTAGGAAGAAGGAATTTTATGGATTTTTTACGGTGCGTGAAATGAAACGATAATTATTACTATTCGTGTAGTTGTATCCGTTTGCTCCTTCTGGCCCTCCTGCATATGTTATTCCACTTTAAAAAATCATATTTATTCGGGGTTCCTTAATAATTTCACACTTCAAAACCTCCTCCTGAAAAACGACGTTTTAGACATTGTTTTATGACACGCATAATGATAAATTTAGCAAATAATTTTTATTAATTCCTAATTAAAGCAAGTTAGATTCTATTTCGTATTTCTTTATAGTAAAATTTGTCAGAGAACAAAACATTTTCGAAACAATTAAAATTTGTTGATAGTTGAGGGCCCTGCGGGAATTCTCACAATATTTAGTTGTTTTGCCAGCTATTATGAATTAAAGTAAAACTATAAAATTACATAAATACTATAAGCGAACATAGATTTAAAGTGGCCTTAATTTTAATAAAAAAGATTGTTTTAAAATTATTGTGTAATAACAATTTCTTTATATTAATAAAAATAGAAGTGGCTCTTTATCCGTCGGTAAGCCTATTTAACTTTGTTAATTCTAATATCCATAATTTCTAATCATTTTTTTTTAATCGATCAACTTAACTATTCCAACAAAACCCACCTAAGCTTATACTAATTAGTCATAAAACTTTAAAATAAACTGGTTATTGCCAGACGAAATACCAAACAGAAATTTAAAATTATATCTCACACTGTACATTTATAACCATTATAGTGTACATAAGATCTCGTCGACCCAATAAAATATCAACAAATCATAAAAAATACGATCATGCTCGTTAAATCGTACAGAAACATGTAAAAAAAAAAAATTTAATAGTTTTCTGTTAGACAATAATATAAATTTAATTGACAAGTTGATAGGTCATAAAAAACTAAAGCTCTATACAACTCTAAACGTATATCACATGTATGGCGTATTTAATACACACAACGTTAAAATGGCGTCACAAAATTTATATTCTGTTCTGAATTTTTCTATCTCCTCTTGAAATGATGAAAAGTAAAATCGAAAAAAAAAATAAAATTAATTTTCCAATAATGAAAAACTGATTTGGAAATAAAACAACAAATACACCAAAAACATATGTTTTCTGCAGGTTTTCCAATTTTTTTGTACCTACTGTTATACTATCTTCTTTTACATTTGTATACGGCTACCGTACCAACAATTCAAATGGATGGAAAACAAAAGGAAAATCTATGTATAAAAAAAAAGCTTTGAATTATCGTTTTGTATATATTATATACAGTGCCTATATACAAACAATGATGATGTTGATGATGACGACGAATGATTATCATCACCCTAAACATGTAAAAAACAGTCACCCTTATATATATGGTATACATTTTGTGTGTAGTACATTTATATACAACACAAAAAAAAGCTCCCTATTTGACATCTAGGATATATAATAACAACAAAATAATGTATATCCCTTCTTTATATTTTGTATAACGTTTGTATATTTATATATAACGTTTGCCTGCCCACCCTAAAAAAATGTGTTATCTGGTGGTGACGTGTATATACTGCTTTATACGATGTGAAAAGGAAGGTTCAACCTCCACACAAAATATATTTTTCTTTTACATATATATATATATATATATATATATACATATTTATATGTTTGTTTGTGTGTATCATATAATCTAGGCAAGGGGTTGGTGGAAAACATATTATCAACGAGATTATTGTTATTTTAAAGCAGCTTAAAGCTATTACTAAACTATCTATCGAATATATCGAATATATTAAATTAATTATCATGTTTTTGGTTATCTTTAAACAACTAAATTACATCATGTATAATATGTATGGATGTGTATATACACAGAAAAATCTAAATAAATAAAAAAGGTTCTCGCGACAAGGCACGCGTAAGATCAAAAACCAAAGAAATAATAAAAAAACGTAAGATTTTATCTCGCAGGCATATATTAAAATGTTGCATGATGTTGCGTGGTGTGGCTTGGTGTTGATTTAATACACATAATATTATTATTTGAAGAAAAAAAAACACCTGCATTTTGATAAATTCCCATACTCGGTAAAGGTGTCTTTGGATTAGGACTGAGTTCTCGAATAAACATAAAATTTAAATTTATGAAATTTGTATGGAAGTGTATATGTAATGTTTGATGCTAAAGATTTTATTTTATGGATGGGCGTTTATAAAAGGTTAAAATCAATTTTGATGTTGTTATTGTAAAATGTTTAACTTTTTGACGTTTGTCCTTTTCCCTTTTTATTTTTATTTTTTTGTTATGTTGATTTGAAAATTATATAGTTTTCATTTACAGATATCCCTTTTATAATAGTATATCCTTATTATTATATAGAATCATAAATCTTATTTTGTCGCGTTTTTTGATAATATAATAAATAAATAAAAAACAGTCGCCCATATAAACCCACCTACACACTATTTACAATGAAGGGTGATCCAACTTTCTTGCAATGTGGATAGAAACTTATATTAGGTACAAAGTATTTATCTGTTATGGATTAGAAAATGATATAGTTTTCATTTATAGTTACGCACTTAACCCTTACACAATTCTATTATTTTATGTTTTTGATATAGTAATTGTTAGGTACATTATATTCAATCCAAACCACCTACTTTACAAAAAAAAAAAAAAAAAAATCAAGACAATGTAACTGTGGAGAAAGTCCTTCTAAGAATATAGGGACCATTGTTCACTTCAAATTTATTTAGGAAAGACCTTAACAAAATCAATTATCTCATTATGTTGTGCATGTATATACGTGTGATAGATAGGTACACCACTCACAGACGAATGGTATCGTTAATTAATTATTTGTTTCTTCTTAACTCATACACAATATGAGTATAGATAAGATCGTATGGCGCCGTATATCAAATTACAAATTATTTTTAATAAATTTAATTTAATCCAATGTTAAGATCTTAACTTTTTAATATTTGTATTTTTCGGGTGACATATAGGTATTTAGTCGCGGTGTAATTAAATGCGCCCGATTTCGTTTACTACGCCTTTGGTGTTTAAGATTTCTGGAATCTGTATTATATTTAGGCAATAATTTTGCAATTTACCTAACTCCTTTTCTTGTCATGTTTTCTTCCAAAGAATTCCAAAAATTTTGTATTGCAACCTTTTTTTTATGATATTTCTACTGTACACCCAATAAATGATTTATGATTGTTCCTTTTCTTAAGAAGAAGATATCCATAAATTGACTTTTTCAAGATGATGCAAATATATGACCAAAAAAAAAATATAAAACCTTTCAAGGACGGTTTAGAATTAGAGATAAATGTTGTATTGTGCTCGAAGGTTATTTCCTAAAAGTGATATCACTAACAAAACATTTTTTATTGTACTATTTCAGGCGAGAAGCCATTCAAATGCGAACACGAAGGATGTGACAGGCGATTTGCAAATTCCTCGGATCGTAAAAAACATTCACATGTACACACATCGGACAAACCTTATAATTGTCGTGTTAGCGGTTGTGATAAATCATATACTCATCCATCATCGCTCAGGAAGCATATGAAGGTAATAAATCTTTATAATATTAAAAAAAAAAAATATTAACAAATTTGTAATTTATTTTTGGTTGTATGATTTATAGGTTCATGGAAGTTTGGGAGAAAAATCACCAACACATACATACGACAGCGAAGGTGAAGAATCGAGTTCATCGAGTTTAACAAATGGTACACAAACACCACCAACGTCACAACGTCTTCATGATAAATACGATCCATCAAAGTATGATCCAACGGGTCATCATCACAATAAATTATTATTATCAGCTTCATCGGCGTCGACAATCAAAATGGAGAATAATAATAACAATAATAATAATACAAATAATAATAATAATTTAAATAAATCACCACTAGGTCATAGTGGTGCTAATAGTAATAACAGTAATAATAATAGTAATAATAATGGTTTAGTACAATCGACGTATTTAGGTGGTCCCCACCACTATCATCATCACTATTCACAAACCTCACCGCATACAACATCAACAAATGCGCCCCCACCTCCTCCACCACCCCCATCATCGATGATAGTCGGCCACCATAATCACCATCTACTATATCATCAACATCCGAACGAGTGGTATCATCCGGCACCAACAACACCAAATACCGATACAATGAATCATTTAAATCATTTTAGTCATCACCATCATCATTTAGTGCATCACGGTGCGGCAACTGCCTATTGAGGCCAATTTGATGTAGACGATTTTTTTTATTAAGCTTCACCCTACACCAATCGTCAAAAAATATATACGTAAGCGCATTTTGATATACGTAAATTAATTTGTAATTTGTTCTTAAAACCAATTTGTGCCTGGCTTAAAAAAATTAATTAATTAAAATTATTAAAACAACAAATATAAATATATTTATTGCCTTTATAATAAATTATTACTAATTTTTTGTCTCTTTCTCTCTAAAAATGTATGTCTTATGTAAAACGCACATAGCGACTTAGTTCTCCCATCCTTTTTTCTTCAATAAAATAATGTATACGCTTTAGTATCTAAATTTGAAAATACAGTAAAACCACACAAAATCTACAACTAATGCCATTTTACTGTAGTTAATTTATAAGCCCACCATCTTTAATTTAATTTAAAATACGTTTTCATCGTCATAATAACATATATTTCCATTTTGTTTGTTTTTTGTCACCGGAAGCAGCACCATTTTATGTAATTAATTAATCAATATTCCTTTATTAAATAAAATATTAAATATATATATATATATTATTTATTTATTTCTCAACAAAAAAATAAAATTTAAGTGTGATAAAATTATTAAAAAAAAAAAAATTATAAACTATTAAATGTAAAAATTAATTAAATTATTAAGTTCTTTTGCGCGCGCCCCTCTTTCTATTATTATGTATCATTAAAACAAATAAATATTTTGTGTATATAAATTATTATTATTAATTAATATTATTGACTACCTATATACCTACTTCTTTTTAAAATAAAATAATTATACTAATTATAACAAATAATTAATGTAAAACTATATTATATTTACCTAATTTCAATAAATTAAATTAATGTAAAACTATTTAAATAAATAACAAAAAACACACACCCACACACAAAACAAAAATTATATAAATAAATAAAATTGTTAAAAAATATTAAAAATTATTAAATTACAAAAAACAAAAAAAATTAAAAAATTTTAATATTATATTATATATTATATTATTACTATATATTGTAAATTTAAAAAAAAATTAAAAATTGATAAAAAATTAAATAAATAAAATAATTAAAACATTAAAAAAAAAATATTGTGAATGTAAAATAATAAAAAAAATTATTATATTATTTAAAAAAAAAAAAAAATAAGTTATTTTATTTTGCTGAACATGTATGCGGCAAAGTAACATTGCATCCATTTTTCCGTCCCTTTTGAGCTTTTTCTTAAAAAATCAAGATTGTTCCATATTTTTGTCAGAATATTGTGTATTAATTTTAATTAAAGTCAATTAAATTGTTTTGTTAGCTCTTCAATTTTTTTAAACTTTTAAATGTCTAGATTTTCTAAAATTCGTAAAACTTAGCGGTTCTAAAAATTTATAAATTATTCGCAATTTTATATTTTATAAGATATCTTCAAAATGAATTTTTTTTTGTAATTGATGAACCGGTGTTCATCAATTTGGTATAATTATTCTTCCCGAAAACATATCAATTCCCGTAAACTAATCAGTAGCTTTATGATAATTAACTCGCGTCGTCACAACTCGTTGTATAATTTCGCTTTGTAACAATATTTCAATATTTTCAATTTACGAACTTTTTAAAACTCCTTATTCAAATAAATTACAATTAATTAATAATTAAGTATTCTGAAATCTTAAAATTTTAAAATTGTGAATTCAAAATCCTTAAATTTAAATATTTTAAAACACTTCAAATTTACATTTTAATATAATTTTGTTTAGCCGTAAAATATTATTTCCTTCATTGACAAATTTTTAGATAGCAGCAGAATTAAAAAAACAAAAACGTTTCTTCTATTTAGTCGAAAGTTATTGACGATTTTTCAAGATCTACTTATTATACAATATTTGGAACTGTCAATCTTCAACAAATTTTCATAAATGCTTATGTTTGGAGTTTGGTAAGTTTTGAATTTCAGTTTAGATTTTAACCTACCTACTAAAATCTTTGAGCGAACGAAACCTCAAAGGATTTAATAAACTCAAATTAACTTAAAATTGAATAGCAAAATGAAAAATATTCAAATTTCATCCCTTAACTGTAATGTAGTGGCTAACAAGTTAATCTGCTATTTTTAATGGTCTGTATACGATACCAAATCAGTCACTTATAGATAATATTCGAGTATTCGATTTTTTTTTTTTTTAAGAAGTTCATTGTTATTAAGTAAAAAGTGTAACAAAGCAGATACTCGTAGGATTTTTCAAAGGCATAAGCTCAAATCGTACTGCACGCTCACTTATTTCACTGTCAGTATCACATAAAGAATGATACTATCACAAGACAAAATAGATAATCGAAAATTCAGTGTATCTTGAGTCGTCAACCAAAAATTATAAATTAAAATTAAAATAATAATTATAATATTATTGAGACTTGAAAAATACACAAAAATTGGTGGCAGCGAAGGAATATCGCGAGTATTTTTATCGGGAAATATCCCAGAAGAATAATATCCAAACATACCAGAACCGTAATTAATCCGTTAAATAAAACAATAAAAACGAATTAATAAAATCTTACGCAAACTAAAATAATAAATTAAATAATAGATAAAACATTAATAAATAATTAAATAAGACAGCTCTGTCAACGTGTAAATCACTTGTTATAAAATAAAATATCAAAAAGAAAGATCTAACCTAAAATTATAATAAGTTAAAAGTTATAAATAAAAACTAAAACTAAAAATTCGTAATGATTCTGCCGTTATATTTTGATAATGGGAGAACCTGTAACACACATATATTTTTTAATAATCAAAATCGCTAATTCATCGTAAAATAGACCGATTACAATTTGCATCATTCGATCAGTAAACGGCAGCATACAACACTACAAGAAAGTTAACTAATACAAGAGCTGGTTAAATAACTGGAATAATAAAGTTTGTAACAATAAATAACATTCAGCAAATGCTATCAATTTTGTGTACTTAAGACTGTGTCCGAAACTTGGGATAAATATTTTATAGTACTACATTATACCATAAACAACTGTAGACAACTATAGATGAACATTTTGTATGAGGAAAAAATTCCCAAGAAATAAAAATCATTTTTTATGTATTTTGTTGCTGTAACTTTGTGAAATAGTATGCTGAGTTTTCATAATTTTCTCTTTGCCTTTTTCTAACTTGCGTGTATTGTATAAACACAAATTCGCTTACACAAAAAGCGTACAAAACTAAACTAAATCTACCGTAATAAGGCTTTCCAAAACTCATCAAAACCAAACAGTCAATTTTTCATATTTCATTCATAAAACAAACAGCTGATGATCATTGTTTTTATTTTTCTAACCAACCAAAAACCAAAAATTCACAAAAAAAATTTAAAATTAAAGTTTTGTGTTTGTTTTTCGATACAATGCATTCATTCATAATATTTTTGTGGATTATATCGTCCCAATTACTGTTGCAAAGCCCTTTTCAATAAATATTTTTGGTCTGCACAAATTTAGAAAAAAAAAATGTTGATGAAATGTTACAGCCTTATTGTTGTTGATTTTGCAGAGAAAATAAATGTTAGCCAATGGTTCGAGTTCGATTTTATCTGAAAATTTTATATTGCCATTCTCCGTCTTTCAAATAAGTTAGCTATATTGAAATTGAATATTTTCTCAAGATCATCACTTATTCGAAAATAAACATTTTGAGTGTATGGGAAGTTGTCTATATTAATTGGATCAACCAAAACCAACAAAAATAAATTAGTGCTTCCTTTTCCTCAGATTTAAAACAGAACGAAATGAATTTGAAAAAAAAAAATTGTATGTGGTAGGAACGATCAATGAATATTGAGTATGTTTCTCTCTCAGTTGTACATATCGATGCTGTTCAATAAAAGCGGCTTAACTTATAAAATTTTTTGTTTGTAGTTACATGTGTGCCCCACTCCCCGTTCCGCCGCCTACTAAAAATGGAATTTTTGCTTAATAACATCTATGAACGTTTCAGTTACTCGTAAACAAACATTTGAAAGGTGACATTCGGTTTTAAATTTTTGTTCAATTATATTTCGACAAATGTTTGCAACATCAGCGTAAACCGTTGTCGGCGCTTTCAAGGAACCGAAAGTTGAAGATTTATGAAAATAATTGAAAAAAATGAACTTGAACTGGATATGTAATTTCTTTTGTTCCACAAGGCCTATTTTTCGAGATACAGTCCGTTACAGTTGATTAAATCCAATGAAAACAATTTAGGAAATACTCTTGTATAATTTTAACCCCCGTGTTATTTGGGTTTTTACTAAAATTTAAAGAACATTATCACTAAAATAAAAGGCTGAACATTTTTTTTTGTTTTGAGGTTTAAAGTCGTACATTTTGTTATTTTGTTGGGAAGTACCAAAAAAATGCATTTTTTTATTGTTACATGTGAATAAATCCACGCCAGAATTTGAATAAATACACGAAATATTTTTATGAAATTATATTTTACTTTTATATTTAAGTTTATTTATTTATAATAATATATTTTTTTATTTATTTTAATAATGAGTGCTGCCTCCATTCTTTGAAATAAGCTCAAATATTCTATTGGGCAATTGAATCGTATAGCAACTTCAAATAATTCAAAGATATGTCGGCCCAAGCAGCTTTGATGGCTTCAATAAGCGACTCCTTATCATTAAACTGTTGATCGATCCCCTTCATAAACCTTGTGAGAAAGCCATCCCCAAACATTTTCCATAATATTTAAATCAGGAGAGTACGGCGCCATTTAAGTAAATCGACGTTTTTCTTGGAAATCCAGCCTTTTACAATCCTTACCGTATGTATAGGAGCGTTATCTTGCTGATAAGTCCATTTCAGTGGTCCGAACAGCTGTTGGAACTTTCGAAATGCTGAATCAAATATAGACAGATACGACTTAGCTGCCATTTTTTGATTTTGAAAAGCTAACTCAATCCAACCGTAGTATGAAATACCTCCCCAGACGATAACCCTTCCTTCCCTGCTATGATGTCGCTTGAGAACTAGCTTTTCTTTGCGTAGGTCATGGAAATAATAGTTATAACCATCGGGCCCGTCTAAATTGAATTTTTTCTCATCCGAAAACACGACTTTATACCACTGGTTATTCCATGTCATATGCTCTTTCCCAAATTGAAGCCGATTGTTTTGTCAAGCTTCGTTTAATGGTGGCTTTTTCTTAATTTTCATCCGTTTAAGATGTTTAGCTTTCTGTATGGCGCGACGAACGGTTTGTACACAGACATTAAGACCGGCTTTCTCCTTGATTCTGTGAGCAGATAGAGCAGAATTGGAGGTAATACGAATTATTTTACGCTTATCTACCGGTTTTAATTCGAAACAAAACAGCCTTTCATATTTTTTCCATAGCTTTCAGGATTTCTTAAATAATTTAGCACAACAGTGTGACTTCGGCCTAGTTTTTCGGCTATGAATCGGCTCGAATGTCTTTGATCGTGGTAAGCATCAATTTTTCCCTTTGCAACATCGTTTAGGCTTTTGTTTTTCCCATATTTTTAAAAAACAATTTATAACACTAATTTCATTTTTATTTAATAAAGAAAGGAAAATGAACTGGATTTATTCACGTGTAACAATAGAAATGAATTTTTTTTACCGTGTTTAAATGAAAAACAAAAAAAGGAACATTTCCAAAGCCAACTAGAAAATAAATTTTTAGTCATTTGATTAGTGATGAAATCATCTACCTTTCACTATAGAAAAAACAATATAGCGATAGAATCCAAAAGAGATGAATTCGGCAATTCCCATTTTTTATTTAGTGGATTTAATTGAGCTTTAATTGAGATTACTGATCTGATTTACCGAGCTTTCGATAATCAGGAGTATATATATGTGGTCTATTTTTAGATCTGCATAAAGCGTTTGACTGCATTGATCATCGTCTACTTCTAAATAAGTTGTATTGCTATGGCTTTCGGGGCTTGGCTTATAATCTTTTGATGAGTTATCTTCAAAATCGTAAACAATTTGTGGCTTTAGATGGTGTAATAAGTAGCACTTTAACTATTAATTGCGGCGTCCCTCAGGGTAGTGTACTTGGCCCTATTCTATTTCTGATTTTCATAAATGATATATCGCACCTACCTCTGGCTGGGAAAATTAGAATGTTTGCTGACGATACCGCAATATTCTATAATTCCAAACATTGCTCCCAAGCCATACACATGGAAAACGACGTTGCTGTACTTATAGAATATTTCAATGTAAATAAAATATCTGTAAACCTCAACAAAACCAAATTTATTATCTTTCAATCCCCATTCCTCCCTCATTGTGATTTCCAACCCTTGCAAGTTTCAAATGATATTATCGAGGGAGTTAATAAACTCAAATATCTTGGAGTTTTACTTGATAAGCATATGTCTTGGAATGAACACATTCATACGTTGAGTTTAAAAGTCAGTCCGTTTATTTATTTGATTAAGAAGCTTGCTTCCTTTGTTCCACAACATATTCTAAAAATGATTTAATTTTCATTTATTCACACAAGATTCTATTTTGCGATTGCTTGTTTTGGCCATACTGGAAAATCAAAGATAAAAAGATTGCAAATTTTACAAAACAAAAGCTGCAAAGCTATCTATAGGCTTCCACACTTGTTTCCCTTCATCGAGCTGTATAAGAATGTAACTGAAGGAATCCTGCCAATAAACGCATTATTCCAATTTCATGTTTCACTATATATGTATAAATGTTTGTGGTTATCGTCAACGCTATCAAACATTGAGTTTCAGTATGTAAATCATAGCCAAACAACCTGTCGTTCTAATCTTTTAAAATGTTATAAAATCAAAACTGAATTTGGTAGAAAATCCATATCGTACTTTGGTCCATATGTATATAACCATTTACCGACTGTTATTACTAGATCTGCGAATGTTCACAATTTCAAGAATACTTTAAAGACGTATTTGGCTGAACGGGTCGAAGATTATCTTTAACGCGACATATTATCTGTATCTTTTAATTTGTTTATTCATCTTATTTTATTTTATTATTTTATTTTCATTGTTTTATATTTTTTTTTTTTTTTTTATATTTTTTATTATTATATATTTAACTTTCAGTTTATTGCTGAATTATTGTTTTATATCTTGATCATTATTTCTGTCTAATTTTTTGGTTTAGAGGAGAGCTGATTAGCTTTTAAAGGACCATAAATCCATTAGCTATCCGCTCTCCTCAAAACTTTTAGTTTTAGTTTAGTCTTAAAATTAATAATTTTAATTTTAATTTTTTTAATTTTAAATATTTTATAATTTTTATAATAATTTATTCGATTATTGAATGACTTGTACATCGATTTGTTAAATAAATAAAAATAATAATTTAAATGTAAAAAATCTGCTGTAACGGATTGTATGTACGAGATATTTGGGTTGGCCAATTGCAATGATTCACTCGATTTACTTAAATATGAATTTTGTGAAAAGGACAGAGTTGAAGAACTCTAAACTTATACTTTTAAAACAAAAAGAGTACCAGAAAATGTTTGCTTTATTTTTAAAGCAAAAATAGTAGAGTTTTAGGGTGTATCTCTTCAAAAGTCTCAGTCTAATTGTGAGATAATTCGATAGTTGTCTAGTTTGGAGATGATGGTGTTGGTTGAGATTATTGAGATTTCGATATAAAAAATTATGATCGCTTTGCTTAAGCGCTATTTTTCGAAGTAAATTTTTAGATGTTTTGTCTATAATAGATGTTGTCTCCCTATAATAGATGTTGAGCTATATTTCGACTATCTCCTTTATGTCTTAGGTTAGTTTTTAATTATTTTTTGCTGTTGTTATCGGACGTGGGAATGTTTATAATGTTATTTTCATTCCAAGCAATAATATTCGTAATCTACTATATAATACTGTTAAATAAAATAAGGAATAAATTAAACCAAAAATAAAAGTTTATTCATTAAATCCGTTTAAACATTTAAAACAGTATAGCTATGTGTATGTAAGTATTATTTCCTTTTTCGTTGAGGATTTCGGTCGGCTTGGGCTGCTGTTCTTTCCTTTCGATCCATAGGCTTTTGTAAAACTGTTGGTCAACCTTGAAGCAACGTAGCCGCAAGGTCCTTCATTTTTTCGCAGGAAACATTATCGACTATTCCCAGCGATGCAACTTTTTGGCCAGATTCTTATGTTTTTCACTTTTGACATAATTTTGATAATTACTGATTCATTGGAATAACCGGTACGAAATTTTAAATTTTGTGGGTCTCTCTCTTAAATTAGGAAATTAGGAGAACTACATTGGACTAAACTCGCCCTCCCGATTAAAATAATAAGCGAACAAATCAATCCTCGTAAAGTCATCAATTGACAACAAATCCACATTACTAAATAATAAATAAACGCAATCAAATAAAAACGTTAATTCAGCCACATGGCCATACAGTAATAATAATAATAATTCAGCCACCCTTCTCTCTCTCTCTTAGGAAATAAATTTAAATGTGATCCACTTTCGATCGTTTACCACTCAGTCATCATTTTTTCAGTTTATTTATTAAACTGTTTTTTTTTATTTTCTATTGGTAATCTGTGAACCACAGATTTGATTTTGTGATCCAGCACATCCCTTTACATTGTTATAAAGGCATTTTAAAAATTATCAGAAAGTTGGTAAATGATAAATCAAATTTTTCAGATGATTAATCATTAATTACTAAGGCTTTCTGATTAGCTGAACCGTTAATCGCAGTGGTGACTTAATTGCACAGGCCTCTTCCTTACCATAGCTCATGTCTTTCGATTGAGAAATTTGGTAGGATCCCTTTAAATGTTATATAAAGAAACCTCGTTAACCTTAAATTTTAAAATTTTCATAGTAAAGACCTAAAAGTACTCAAGGCTCCAATATAATTGAACTATTTGTGTTCCATGGCAACATTCAGAAATTTCGAAGGCCCCCTTCAAAAGAGATTATCAAACATCTCATTAACTTCAACTTTCAAATATTTACTTCATATGAACCAACCATAAGTACTAAATGATTTTGATTAAATTGAACCGTTAATTTGTCAACCCAAGTTGTGATTTCGTTATATAGGCGTTATGTTCCATGGTAAACAGATACTGTTAAAGTTAGCTGAAAGCTGGTAGTCGAAAGTGAAAAGTCGATAAAGCATATTTATTGTGCTGAAAAATGGTAATACAGATTGTGTTATCCTAGCCGAAAGTAAATTAAATCGATAATGCAGTGTGTTATCCCAGCCGAAAATAAAAAATGTAGTCGTTATAAATAAAACACTGTTACAGTTAGCCCAAAGTTGGAGGCTTATTTTATTAATGTGACTTGTCAATAGTTATCGCAACAAAAAAGTTCAGTTCAAGTTTCCCGTGGGAAATCTTGGAAAATTCGATTTTCCAAAAATCATTTGAAAATTTGTAAAAAATCAGCCTCTAGAGTGTTATGTTGGAGATATGTTTTGAAATCTCGGAAAATTTGAAAAAATTTCCAGCCGAAAGTAAGAAATGAATGTATAAAATCAGCTTCTAATGTGTTATGTCTGGAGTTGGATTGCATTGATGTGATTTGTCAATAGTTATCATAGGAAAAAAAAATCAGTTCAAGTTGTTCAATCCATCTGTAGACATAACACTCTAAAGGCTGATTTTAAACATTCATTTCGTACTTTCGGCAGGAAACTGTTTTCAAATTCTCCGAGATTTCGCACGGGAAGCTTGAACTGGATTTTTTTCCTACAATAGCAGGGCAAACAGGGCTACAAGTTACATCAATGCAATTCATCTCTAAACCTAACACTCTAGAAGAGGCTGATTTTATACATCCATTTCTTACTTTCTGCTGGAAACTTTTTCAAATTTCCCGAGATTTCCCACGGGAAAGTTGAACTGAATTTTTTCTCGCGATAGCTATTGACAAATCACATAAAAACGGTTCAACTTCAGATATACACTCTAGAGGCTGATTTGATTCCAATTTGGTAGATTCTTCTTATGTTCCGATATTTTCCACGACTAGGTTAAATAAAGTTTTCCACGTAAGACTATTTACAAACATTTTTATTTTGTGTCCTATTTACTTTCGGCTGATAACCACAAAATTGTTTATTTTGGGCTCGAATATTAATACCATAATCTGCATTATCGACTTTTTAATTTAGGCTAACTTTAATAAGGTGGCAAACAGGGCTGCGGAGTCGGAGTCGAGGAGTCGGACTATTTTAGCGGAGTCGGAGTCTGGTCGGAAAAATACTAACCGACTCCGACTCCACACCACAACAACAACCACTGTTTTTTACTTTCGCTTTTTCATATTATTCAACTAAAACAAAAATATCAATAAAAAAAAAAACAAAAAAAAACAAAAATAGAATCTAAATAAAAGAAGAAATAAATAGGATCTTTTGTTTTCTTTTTTGTTCATCTGCTATCGTTTGATATGTTTTTAACATTTTACTTTAATCGTACTCGTAATTTTGTGGTACATTGCAGTATTTTGTGTGATTCCCCGATTTATTATAAAAAAAATCGTTTTTCTTTTGAATTTGCTTTACATTTACCACAAAAGTATATAGAAAAATTGTAAGAGTTTATATTTCCTGATACTGGTGTGTTTCTCATTCTATACGAAAACAAAATCCCTGAATTACCATTGGTTATTTAATTGATTTAAAAAAAATTTTGTTATCCCATATTATCAGTAAAGTAATTATTAACCAGCAGGTAACAACACTGTAATTATAATGGAAAAGTCACCGAGAATTAAATCAGCTGTATATGAACATTTTTTAATTACGGAAACGAATACTGGGAATTATTTCGTGTGTCAAGTAAAAACAAATAAAGATGAAAACGAGGAAATCTGTGGTGCCAAAAGTAGCGCATTCGCCACTGAAAATAGCAATGCGCCCAGTAGAGCTGCGAATTTAAAACCCCACATACAGCGTAATCATTCTAAAGTTTTTAATAATCTTCTTAAAAAGGAAAACTAAAAAAAATGAAGCTGTAAAAACAGGGAAACCACAGACAAGTCAACCTCTAGTATTCAAGATTTTTAAAAATCGGGCTAAAACTATCTCAATGACAGCTGACAATTTTAAAACCAATCTTACAGAAATAGTTTATAAAAATTCGGTCCCTTTAACATTTTTTACTACATCAGCTTTTGGTGGCTTCAATGGTGAAATGGCAGTCAAGCTTGCAGTTTCATTAGATCGAGGCAGCATCGGAAACTTGGTGATCGCTGAGGTTGAACAACTGAAGCAATCTCTTAAAAATGATTTACACGCACGATTCGTCAACGTAAAAGTTGATGCATGTACGCACCACCGAGTTAACTGTTTCGCTATTATTGTTCGATTTGTAAACGCTGAAAAGGAAATGGTCATGCGAACTCTAGCTTTAAAGGATACAGAAGGACATAACACCCGGAGGCCTATTATGAAATTTCTCGATTTCGGATTTGTCATATTATGAAAGTTAGTTTTCGATTTTTTTCGATATCGAAAAAATTCGATAAGTCCCATATTAACCATAATCGAAAGTTTTTGCGTTATAGTTTGTGATTAATAAAGTTAATTAAAAATAGTAATTAAAATAAAAAAAATATTCTCTTTGATTTGTGTGGAACATTTGAACAATTCATGAAATCCATACTTTTTTCCAACCAATTACTGTTTTTGTTGGGGGGCGTTCGTCATTTAGCTCTTTTGTCAAATATTCCCATAATTTGTTACTAGTTTCTTTAAATTGAGGGGAATTTAAATAATTTTTTGCTATCCCCTCAATTTTCTCCATGAGAGAGACTAGCATATTAAATTGGTTGGCGTTCGTCGTCTTGATAAACATATTTGAATTAAAACAATTTATTAGTTGTGTTCTATATTTCTTAATCAATTTAAACATAAATAATTAGAATAAAACTTACACCGAAATTTTTATTATAAAGTCAATATAAGAAACGTATTTTCTGTATTTCTTAAATAAATTCTCAAAAAATTGTTTGTATTATTTGAACACCTAGTTATTATTTTTACAAATAATTTAAAATATATTTTTTTACACAAAAACTAATAATTATTAAGCAGTTTGATAAATGCGATCAGTGTATACAAAATTCGTCAACTAAATAGCAGTCGAATTTTGTCGGCGAATTCGGAAAAATTCGATTCTATTTTTTCTTTCTAGTTTCATAATAGGGCGAATTTTTTTCGATGACATATGCGTTCGAATTCAGACGAAGGCGATGCAACTGTCGATAATCTCGAGGATCAAAATGAAAATGAATCTGTTTCAGATGATGACTTAGATTCATTCGTGTCTAAGATGCAGCAAGTGTTGCAAAAATAAACCACATGTGGTGCGCAGAACATACGCTCCAGTTGGCTATCCTTGATGGATTGAACTACTTAGCAGAATACGTGGGCTTGTGGTTGCCGCAACAGTATCGAAATTCGATGCCATCCTTAAAAGACGTGCTGGAAAAGGAGCCATATTGGATGAGGCAACGCAACAGGGTAGTATTTACCTTATGGTGCAACGAATACTCGAATTAAAGTTTTTTCTCAATGATATGTCCAACCCAGCGGTAACAATGCCGGAAACTTAATGGGACCATTTTACGGTAACCATTTTTAGTTACAAAAAGACTTCAATCAACAGTCTTAACCCCCGGTTAATTTTATAAAGAATGGTGTAGCGTAATTTTTTACTTATAGGAAAGACCTCAAATATTCTCGCTACAGAAATAAAATCGTCGTTAATGCGTAGAGAAATTCTTTTACTTGATAACGAGATATTAGTGGTGGGAATTTATGTCGGACCCCAATGTTAGAATATTATTAAGCGATGATCATCACAGTAGAGGCAAAACGGCGTTATGTAATTTGGCAATCCGATTAAATGGTTTTTCAGATATTATATAGATGCTCACAGTAAAACTGGCCAGCCGTCATCTCACCAAGAAAATCCAGTTGAAGGAGTCGTGGAAATCAAAATGACTTCGATTGGCCACCGGCAGACAATAATGTAGAGCTGACAGAGTTACAAAAATGCAAGATAGAATTTTTTAATGGGTTGGAGATAGTAAGCAAAGTCAACAGAATTACGAGTCTTGTTCTATACTTGAGGCCATTTCAAATTATCCCGAGATAATACAAGAAGCAGCTCTATTGGTCTCAGCATTACCACCAACTCAAGTAAGCGTAGAACGCTTGCTTTTCGCATTGCAGATAATAAAATCTGATCTAAAAGCTTCAATAAAGCCGGATCTACTTGAGGCTATATTAATTTTAAGAACAAATTCTTAATTTCTTTAATTATAAATTGTAGACAAATTTGGCGTTGGGATCGTAGTCGAAGTCGAAGAATTATTTTACCGACTCCGTAGCCCTGATGGCAACATTCAGAAATTTCGTATGATCCCTTCAAAAGATATAAATCTCATTAACGTCAACTTTCAAATACCTTCTATGAACCAACCATAAATACTAAATGCTTTTGATTAAATTGAACCGTTAATTTGTCAACCCCAGTGGTGATTTCGTTGATGTTCGTGCGTAGTTCTGCGATATTTAGAACTTGTAAGTAATATTTTGTAATTAGTCTTTATTGTGTGCATTTACAAAAGTGAATTTCTTGCTTCGAAAGAAACGTTTAATACATTGTTTGTCTAATTACTTGCGTTTTTATTTTTAATTTGAATTTTATTATTTGAAATATTAAAATATTAACTATTTAGAACTCTTAAAGGTGTTAAAATTTATTTTAAAATGCCTTTCAAAAAAGGTTTGTTTGATCAAGAAGCACTAGATAAAATACTTCAAGTAGCTGTTGAAAATCTCAACAATTTTAAACAAATTCAGTTGGAAAGGAACAATCCCAATAGTTTATGTGCCAAAATATGTGCTCGCTTTAACCAATTAGGAATTTCGAGATCGTGATCATCCCATTTAAATAAAAAACAGGTGCAATCCGAAATTTTCAACTTCGATAAAAGTGCTACTAAATATAACGAAATCGAAAATGAAAAATTAGTCGATGTGAAATATTGAAGCATCAGCTGATTTAAATTGTCAAAAAAATTATAATTGTAAACTGGACAAACTAACAGTTCAATTTAATCAAAAGCATTTAGTATTTATGATTGGTTCATATAAAGTATTTGAAAGTTGAAGTTAGTGAGATGCGCGTTTATATCTTTTGAAGGGGTCAAACGAAATTTCTGAATGTTACCATGGAACTTGGAAAATGGTCAGCCTATCTATTGAAATCACAACTGCGGTTGATAAATTAACGGTTCAATTTAATAAAAAGCACTTAATAATTTTGGTTGGATATGAAGTATTTGAATGTTAGGGGGGGGGGGAAGGGGTCGTACGAAATTTCTGAATGTTGCTATGGAATATGGTAAATTGTCGGCCTATACAACGAAATCACATATGGGGTTGACAAATTAACGGTTCAATTTAATCAAAACTATTTAGTACTTATGGTTGGAACATATGATGTATTTGAATGTGGAAGTTAATGAGATGTGCGTTTATACTTTAGAATTTGTCATACGAAATTTCTGAATGTTGCCATGGAGCAAGGTAAATTACCATCCTACAATGAAATCATAACTAGGGATGACAATTTAACAGTTCAATTATTCAGGAGCCTTAAGTACTTTTGGGTGTTTAATATGAACATTTGAAAAATGGAAGTTAACGAGGTCCCTTTATATAACATTTAAAGGGATCCTACCAAATTTCTGAATCTAAGGACATGAGATATGGTAAGAAAAAGCCCTATACAATTAAGTCACCACTGTGATTAACGGTTCGGTTAATCGGAAAGCCTTAATAATTATTGATTACCTTTTTACCTTTATAACAATGTAAAGAAATTTTCTGGATCACGAAATCAATCTGTGGTTCACACATTACTAATAGAAAATAAAAAAATCCAGTTGTTAAGGAAGCATATTATTTGGTAGTTATCATTCTGTATCATGAAATCTTTTTCAAAATTTAACAGTATTTTTCTGTTTTATTTTTCAAATATTTAGAATTATATAATTTGTAGGTCTACAATGTGTTTTGCCATATTATTTGTTTTATTTTATTAGGTGTATATTTTTAATAGGTTTGGTCTTATCTTGTTTAATTTCGCACAATATTTTTAAAATTGTATATCTAATACTCAAACCATTTTCGTACTAACTTGTACTAAAAGCAGAATATTTACTTTTTAAATTGTACAACTTCCTTATTTTGAAACCACAACTTGGTTTGATAAATTAACGGTTAACTTAATCAGAAACATTTTTGAACCTCCATTTCATTGATTATGGTAAAATCATTACAATTTAGTTGTTATTATTATTGGGTATTTTTAAACTGCATTTCAAATTGATACTAATTTAAGCTAAAATTTATTTTTTCCGATTTTCTAATACTTATTTAAATTTAATGTGCTAAAATGTTTAATGGTTTAGTTCCAGGATTAATTTTTAAAAAATTCTCTAGTACTCAATTTCGTGCTAACTTCCTACCTAATAAGCTAATTACCTCATATCCATATCGTGTACATAATATTATGCTGAAAATTTAAATTTTCTGGATCCATTATGGCATATATAAGGGAAGAATTTTGTGGATAACGGATAGTTTCAAGAATTCAGAATGCAAACTTGCAGTAAAATATTCATTCAGAACCTTTTTTTTGAAAGTTGGCGGGAAATTAAGGTTTTTAGTTTGATATTTTTTTCGGGTGAAATATATAATTTTGATAAAATAATTTTATGTATTCATGATCACAAAACTTGTAATTTTTAAACATAAGTGTTCGTTTTTCACAAATGGTATTAATAGTTAAATTATTTACAGTTAAATTTGATGAAAAATATTTCCTACCAAATAATTGTGTCTATTTCACACAAAACCTAGTATCTTGGAAAGTTACTACGTTCTGTATAAATCTGTAAAACAAATTTACACGAAACAAAAAAAACCCAAGTTTAAATCATTTCCTAGTAACTCCGACTTACTAGTTTTTGTATGAAATTCTAACTTTTTCTATGTCAATTATACTTAAATAAAAAATAGAGGTGTGGCCAACTGTTCTTTTACGAACAGAGAATTTTGAGAAATTTAATTTTTTCTTGTAACTTGTTTTTTAATTTTTTTTTTAAATTTTTAAATTTTTTTTTTTAATTTTTTAGTTTTTATTTTTATTTGTTTTTAATTTTTGGAAACATTTTGGATTTAATAGTTTTTTGTAAACCTGATACTTTTTAAGATATTTGCAAAATAAATTTTCTGGACCAAGGGAGTGGCCACTTCCGGTTAGCCGATTTGAAGTAAAATTCACTGTGACCTCCCGATTTATCAAAAAAGCTTAAATCTGAAGTTTCTGTGAAAAAGCTTAAATCTGTCTGTGTCCTCTGTACAGCCCAGATGGTTTAACCAATTGAAGTTAAACCATCTGGGCTGTACAGAGGACACAGACAGACTGACAGACTGACAGACTGACAGACTGACTGACAGACTGACAGACTGACAGACTGACAGACTGACAGACTGACAGACTGACAGACTGACAGACTGACAGACTGACAGACTGACAGACTGACAGACTGACAGACTGACAGACTGACAGACTGACAGACTGACAGACTGACAGACTGACAGACTGACAGACTGACAGACTGACAGACTGACAGACTGACAGACTGACAGACTGACAGACTGACAGACTGACAGACTGACAGACTGACAGACGGACACCATTTCGAAACCCACTTTTTCGGACTCAGTGTACCTCAAAACAAATAAATCTCTAAAAATCTCAAGGTCCAAAATTTTCATGATTACTATACTTTATTTTACTAGAGTAAAAGAAAGTAAAACAAAAATTATAAATAAATTTAATCTTTTTACTTTCTTTTACTCTAGTAAAATAAAGTAGAATAATCATGAAAATTTTGAACCTTGAGATTTTTAGAGATGTATTTGTTTTGAGGCCCCCTGAGTCCGAAAAAGTGGGTTTCGAAATGGTGTCTGTCTGTCAGTCTGTCAGTCTGTCAGTATGTCAGTCTGTCAGTCTGTCTGTTTCCTCTCTACAGCCCAGATGGTTTAACCAATCGAACTGATACTTCAGATTTAAGCTTTTTTGATAAATAGGGAGGTCCCAGTGAATTTTACTCCAAATCGGCTAACTGGAAGTGGCCACTCCCTTGGTCCAGAAAATTTATTTTGCAAATACATATCTTAAAAAAATAAGGCTTACAAAAAACTATTGAATACAAAATGTTTCCAAAAATTAAAAACAAATAAAAAAAAAAAATTAAAAAAAAAAATTTAAAAATTTAAAAATTAAAAATAAAAAAAATTTATAAAAAAAAGTTATAAAAAAAAATAAAATTTCTCAAAATTCACTGTTCGTAAAAGAAAGTCATGTGTTGGCCACACCTCAATTTTTATTAGTTCAGTACGTACGTAAGTTATATTATCATTTTTGGTAGGCTCATCACATCTTCTAACTGAAAAACTATTTAAAAAATTCATTTAAATTTTTTAAATCGAGTGTTTTTTCGTCGGATTTCAATTCATCCCAAAAAATTCTTTTTCGGACTGGCATTTGGGGTTAAAGTTGTTCGCATAATTTTCTTTTTTTCGCGGCATTCATCCCTACTTGTTTCGTACTTTTATCTGGAAATTCAAGCTCCTTGAGGTTTGTATTATTTTCAAACACGTTGAACGTGTCACTTTCGTGATTATACTTATAAAATAAATTGGTTGAACTACGTCGGAACTCGACAACCTTTAATTTATTTAATAAAGTTATATCATATTTTATCATCTGCTGTTCTAATTAACTGTACTAAGTCGTCCATATCCAGGACTTCATTTGTCTTTTTCCATTTTCTGCCAATATTTACATGTACAGAATCTGCTCGCATGTAGGAGTGTCCAGGTTCAAAGTATTTTATAGTAATGGTATCTATGTGCTCCAGTTCTGGCTTACAACTGTTAACAATACCGAATAAAGTATCCAATTTCTATTTTGTGCGGAACAGTTGTCAGCCCAAAAAATAAAAGTAGAAACATCTCGTCTGGTTTGTTGGCATCTATATTAGTTTTATCTAATTTGTACATTTGACGTGATTCAGTGTAGTTCCATTTATGATTAATAAATTGTATACAATTTGTACAGCTGTTGGATTGATGGGCTGCCTGAGTATTTTTATCATGAATAGTAGCTGTACTTAGAGATGGTTCTTTAGTTGTTAACTCTTTTTGATGTTGCTTGTATTCTTCACATATTGAACATTCATCCTTTGATAGTGTATCAAATCCTATATTTTCTTTTTTGAAAATTTGTAAATAGTATGTAACAAGTTATATCCGACGGCAAATACCTCCGATTCGGTGCATGTTCCAATTTGTAGTGCGATACTTGTGGATGAAATTTTAATATATGGTCCCTAATTTGATTATGTAGTAAAGTAGATTTTTGTAGCTTAATCCTATTTACTACATCACCACGATGGTCCGATGATGATACTAAACCTGCATTCTTCTTTCTTCTTTTAAAAAAATCAGTTATTAAACCATCTGTTTTACGATCAATAGTGTGAAGAAACATTGTCTTGCATACAAGCAGATTCATATTTTCCGCATCAAGCGGAAATTGGTATACGTAGTACTACGGTTTTTTGATGCTGAATGAAATTGTTTTTTTTTGCAAAACAAATGCTTCAAGAAACAAGTGATGCTGGGCAAAGTTCATGTTTTTAAACTGGTCGAAAATAGCTTGCCGTCTATCTTCCGAAAATTTATTCCAGCATTTTTTTTGCAACTGCAGCGATTTGCAAGTTTTATTGTAGTTGATTTTTTTTTTGTTTTACTTGGTGGGCCACATAGTGGTAGTGATCGTTGTTTTCCAAATGCGCCGGATATGATGATTCGAAATGATCGGCCAACGGCGCTGATGTTTCTACGATATTTTGCAATTTATATTTACCAAGATTGTCATCAGATAAGTCGGTAGAATAATTCATGACGTCTTTGTTGGGCTTATAAGTACAATCCGCCAGGGAATCAGCAGATGAAAAATCATCTTGATTCGTGATTGTCGTATTTGCGTCGGAATAAACTGATGTTGTAGCTGTAGCAGTCGTATAACGTCTAAAATATTATAATATAACATAGACTTCAAGCAACACAGTGACAGGCAGAATTTCCCTGACTATATCACTCATTAAATTATAAAAATCAATGTATGCCTGGTTTTTCTAATAGTTAAAATATAGTAACTATGGTTACATCGATTATATAAGCCTTTGTATAATCGATTATATAAACATTTGTAAAATGTAGTAGCATAATTAAAATCGTGTAGGCTTAGCAAATTTGAAATTTGACAAAAGAAAAAACAACAATTCTGTTTATATATGTCAGTTTCCAGTTATCGACTTCAATAAATCCAAAATGGATCGTTTCGGGAATAATTATTTACAAATAATTGATGAAATGATCGAAAACAACAAGCCGGCAAATACAAAAAAAACTCACGAATATGTTTTAAGACAATTTAATCAATTTTGTAATGTGCGAAAGTACCAGTTGGATGAAAATACAACCAACGAAGAACTCGCCCTAATTCTAAAAGATTGGGCTTTCAACATGCGGAAACAAGATGGCACGGAGTATAAGGAAGGAGTAGTTAAAACAATTTGGAATATTACCGCTAAAATGGTGCACCAGAAATATTTTACGCAATTTAAGCGAACCATTGACCCATTTAAAGATGTAGTGTTTCAAGCCGCGGTAAATGCGAAAAATTCGAAAAGAAGAGTACTTCAGGCTATTCCGACGAAACGAAAAATCAGCTCAACGGCGTTAGTGGCTGATGAAATCAGCAAAATTTTGGATACATTTGACGAAAACACGCCCTCCGGTCTGCAACGTAAATTTTATCAATTTGCTGCTGTGGAACTCGCTTGGCGTGGAGGTGAATCAGTTTCGTGCCTTTTAGACTATTTTACAGATGAAAAAGATAATTTCGGGAAAGAAACAGGACGTATCGAATATAACACGGTTTTCTCTAAAACCGCCCAAGGAGGAAATCAGCGAACAGCTGAAAGTAAATGGTTAACTACAAATGCAGAAAACATAAATCATTGCCCTGTCCGATTATATAGAAAAATGATGTCGAAACGGACCAAAAGCATTAAAACTAATCGTTTATTTCTTACTGTGAATAAAGACTGGAATAAATATCCGGATAGTTGCTGGTACAAAAATATTCCGCTCGGAGTAAACGAACTCAGTAAATGGACAAAACAAGGTGCAGCATCTATAGGAATAGACACAAAAAGAGTAAAAATAACCAACCACTCGAATAGGTCAACCGCTGTTAGCGAATTATCAAGTGCTGGCACAAGCGTTCAGGAAATAATAAAAATTACGGGCCACACCTCAGCCAATTCCATTCAACCATACCTTCAACTAAACGAAAAACATCACAACAGCATAATTTCAAATTTAAGGAAAGATACAACCTTAATTAAAGAAGAACCGCCTTCTTCCGTAGAAGAACCGTCTTCTTCCTTAAAAGAACCGTCTTCTTCCTTAAAGGAACCGTCTTCTCAACCGTCTAATGCAGCAACAAATATCTATAATAATTGTACATTTATTTATAATTATTAAAATTGTAACTTTTCTATTTAAATTTATTGTTTTCTTTATTCAAGATATAGTCTCCTGTATACCACACGACAATGGATAATTTTCTCTTATTTCGACGTATTGCCTTTGCAAAACACCACTCGACCTTCGGTCTCGTGGTGTTTCAGGCAATACGTCTCGTATAATCGAAAATTTTCGATCGTCTTGTGGTATAACATACGATTATTTGACCTTAAATCGAATATTCATCGATTTTAATATTTAATTCGAATTCAAAAAACTACAATTTCATACAAAACATAGTAACTTTTCTTAAATACTGTGTTTTGTATAAAAGATTTGGTTTATAAAATTTAAAAAACCGAATATTTTATTACATACAGTGCTGGGGAAACATATTTTGTTACAAATTGGAGTCTTTTTTTGCTAAAATTATAAAACTTTTGAAAGCAATTGGCTTATTGTTTCATTTTATATAAATGTATGACGTAATTTTTTGAAAAAAAAAAAATTTACCTGCAATTTAGGGGGAAAACCCGAAAAATGCCAAAATTTTCAAAATACGCTGATTGGAGTTAAAGTAATGGAATAAATTAAACACTTATTATTTAATTATTTTTTTGTTTTTTACTGATTTATAGAAATTCTATCTTTAATATTAATATTTTGTTGGACCGCCATTTGCTTTTATTACAGCGATACACCTCTGATTTATTGAATTTGATAAATTTTTCAATGTCGTAGAAGGCATGGATTTCCAAATCGTCATTAACAAACTTTTTCAAGCTTGAATTGATGCTGGGCGCTTTCTTGCTACTTCTAGCTTCATTATAGACCAAATATTTTCTATAGGATTTAAGTCTGGACTGTACGGGAGCCAGCCCAACACATCGATATTTTTTCTGCGAAGTGCTTTTTTACCTTTAAATGAAGAGATAAGAAAAAAAAAAGAAGTTTTTAGCAAATTATTTATGTTTATCTGAAAGGCAATTTTTCTATCTACAATTCAAAATGAATAAATCACAACTTTGGCGCTAAAGCACGGAGCGTTGTCCTGTTGAAAAATAAATCTGCAAGTTTCGTAAAAAAGCTTTAACAAAGAAGGCTCAAATTCGTTATGTAGGACCTGCAGATAAACAGCTGCTGTAATTTTGGAACTAATAAAGCACAATCGACCGGTTTAACTTCCAGAAAGGCATACCGAGACAATAACTCCTTCATTTTTCGGTGGAAGTCTTAAAAGACATTCGATGCTAAGCCTCTCGCGAAATTCTCTCCTTATGAGAATTCTTCCATCTCCAACATGCAGCTTGAATTTTGATTCATCGGAGAAAATCACATCATTCCACATCTCTTGAGTCCAAGAAACATGCTCCTGGGCCCATAGCAAACGTTTTTTTTGTCACTCGTAATGTGAACTCAGGCTTGTGGACTGGTTTAAGTGCTTTCAAACCAGCTTTAACAAGTTTTTTTCTCACTAAGCTGGCTGAAATTTGCTTTCCCGTTGCTCGCTCAAGATCCCCTCTTATGTCCGATGAAGTTTTAAAACAGTTCCGACGACATTGTAGTATTAAAAATTCTAAAATCTCTTAAAATTTATCAAATTCAATGAATCAGAGGTGTATCGCTGTAATAAAAGCAAATGGCGGTCCAACAAAATATTAATATTAAAGATAGAATTTCTATAAATCAGTAAAAAACAAAAAAAAAATTAAATAATAAGTGTTTAATTTATTCCATTACCTTAACTCCAATCAGCGCATTTTGAAAATTTTGGCATTTTTCGGGTTTTCCCCCTAAATTGCAGGTAAATTTTTTTTTTTCAAAAAATTACGTCATACATGTATTTAAAATGAAACAATAAGCCAATTGCTTTCAAAAGTTTTGTAATTTTAGCAAAAAAAGACTCCAATTTGTAACAAAATATGTTTGCCCAATTTTTTTTTACCAGCACTGTATATAACCTAGCAACTTTTAAAAGATATTATGTTTTTTCTGCAGGTCTACAAAAAATTTTCTCACATAACCTAGTATCTTTTTAAATTTGCTAAGTTCTGTAAAAAACATTTTAAAATTTCCTTACAATTTTCGAGACATTATTTTCCCTCGGGACTGCATTTTTTCGATGTCTGCTCTTCCTAACGGTTAACACACGAGACACGACTAAACATGCAGCTGCAGTATATAGGCATTATAATAACTGTTATTAGAATGTATACTGCTATCTGTTTCATTTTTATGATCATGTGAATGTAAAAAATATCTACACACAAAGAAACAAAGGGTTACCGAATCGGTGTTAAAAAGCGTATTCTATTGGTGTGAATTAACTGAAGTAGTAGCTGTATCTGAAGTAACAGAAGTGCAGAGACTGTTCGATTGACAACTCTTTACTTCAGTTAAAAATTGAGCAACTGAATTAACTGAAGAGATATTTTGCTCGTCTGTTACTTCAGATGAGTTATTTCTTTTTCTTTTTTCAATTTCTTTGCTTTCGTTTGTTTTAATTTTCGTGTTGTGATTTGTGCGACTTTTTTTGGTTGTGAATTTGCGAACTCAAAAAATAATTATTAATAATAAATCTATAATATTTTTTCTAAAATGGATAATAATAATAATAATTTTGATGATTATGATAATTTAATTGAGTACGTCGGAGGAGAAACCGATCTATCAAACGCAGCTGTCCCAGGTAAATTTGCTTTTAATTATCTTATATACGAGTATATTTAGATATGAAATGCATATTAGATTATTCCGGATCATAGGCAGATCATTTGTACAGCAAAATCTTCCACTTGGACCAAAAATGAAACGTTACAGCTTATTGCGACATACGATGAATTTAAGGAAACTTTCAATAATGTGAAACAGCGGAAGCATGCCTGGGCCATGAGATCTACTCAATTACAGGCGCTTAATGTGATGGTGAGTAAAAATGCATTATAATTTTTAAGTATAAAATAACATAATTATAAATTTTGGTATTTTCAGAAATCAACTACGGAGTGCTCAAATAAATGGAACAATTTGCAACGCACGTACAAAGCGGTAAAAGATAATAAACATAAATCGGGACGTGGGCCAATTCGTTTTGAATTTTTCAACCCAATGGATGAAATATTAGGGCAAAAGGACAGTAACGCTGACAGTGGGAAAAGTGTGCCCATTGGTCTCTCCACACCTTCAGTCGAAACGATTCCTGATTTAAATTTAGCGGAAAATTCGGAACCCACCCCTAAAAAAACCACAAAAAGAAAGCGACTAAGTGCGAAAGATCAATATTATAAATTGAAAATCGAACGTCTGGAAAAGAAGGAGAAGAGGGAGGAGGAAATTATTAGTATTGAAAGACAAAAAGTTGAAATTATGAAGGAGTTGGTTAATAAAATATAATTTTAAGTATTAACTAGTTTAGTGTTAACTAGTTTTAAGGTAGTTTCTAGTTTTTAAAATTTTATTGAAATATATTTGAAACCAAGTTTTATTTAAAAATGTTATGTATTTGGATCAATAAACATTCATTTTAAATAGTATTAATCGAGTTAATTACTGTTTGGGAAAAGTTGAAAAAATGCTTGCAGCCTTCTATTTGTTGCTGTAGAGGTATCTTCAGCAGTTTCAATATGGTGCGCCTGATTTTCGTTCTCGTTTGGAAACTCGATTTCGTCGTGTATCGCCATACATATATTATGGAGGACAATTGCGCTCACTGTGGCCTTTATTATAAATGATAGCCTTACATTCTGGAATTCTCGTAATCTGCGAAACCTTCCCTTTAGCATGCCAACGCGTTTTCCACTTTTACTCTTAGTGATGAATGGATATAATTAAACCGAAGTTGTTCTGATGTTAAAGCGCCATTGTCTTTGAAAGGCGGTACTAGCCAATTCTGGCACATATATGCCGAGTCATCGACCAGAAAATATCCGTACATGCAGGAAGGATTTTCTCGAACAGCCTGGTATAAGCCAGACTTTCTAAATAATCTTGAGTCATGCATTAACCCCGGCTCGCCACAGTAAACATCAATAAATTCCATATTGTAATTTACAGCGCCTTGCAGTAGTATACTGGAATATCCCTTTCTATTAATATAGTCGTTATCCTTTCCGACGTTAGGTATCGTAATGTGGGATCCATCAATGCACCCCAAAACGTTCCGTAAGCCCACTTTATTTAAAAAAACATGCTCATTGACATTGGCTTGCTCTTCTGTTAGCCATTTAATAAATTTCGGCGAATGAGTTTATAATAAATCGATAATATTACTTATAATTATAAGAGCTGTACTATCCGGACACATTAAATAAATTTGCAACCTGCCTAAAACTATCCTGATTAGACAAATAATAAATAGCCATAAGAACTTTTTTTCAGCGGGAATCGCCTGTCTTCCTCCAGTGTGTATTGTACCAATTTGAATTAATATTAGCAGCAAAACCTCTATATACAAAATAAAAACATACAAAGTTACGTTTCTATGGAATACCTTAACAAACAAGTCTTACCCATTAGATTATTAAACGAAGATTTTTCGTCATCAGTATATGGCTGTACGGATTTTTCATAATAATCTATCACCCTGTGAAGTGGTGTAATTTCTTCTTCACTATCACTAGAGCTGGACAATCAAGCTCCCGTAAGTTTCCAGTAACTGGTATCTTGTAGAACCTGAATTAGACAAATTCTATTATAATAGGAACAAAATATAATAATACATATACAATTTACAAATTACCATTAAAACTTCTCTTAATTATCTTCTTTTTTCAGCAGAATTTTCCATTATGCGAGTATGTATTTAAAATATTTTATTCGGTTCAAAATTGTGTGACATTTTTTCAACACAAGCCAATTTAAAAATGATTCATTTTTTGACATTTATCTGAAGTGAAGAATACCAATCGAACAGTCTCTTCTCTTCAGTAGCTCAATTAAGTGAAGAGTAACTCAATTAGCTGAAGTGAAGAGTTGTACTCTTCAGTCCAAACGAATACGCCTATAGTTTCCACCGATCGGATATTTATAATTTTAATGCAATCGGATATAATAATAAAAATGATATAAAATACATTTGGATAAAAACTTTTACACCGCATAAAAATCAAACAGGAACATTCATGTTTAGGAAAACACCGAAAGGTGCATTTTACTAGAAAAACACCGAAAGGTTTATTTTATTAAATCCAAAAAAGTTTTTCTAAAAATTTATGTTTTCGGATAGTTCAAAATATTTACCCGTTGATGCGTGCTTAATTTTATAAAACTATATTCGGTTGGACAAAAATAAAATACTTTTTCGGATAAAAAACAAATTACCAAAGGTTCAAATCATCACCGAAAAACAGTTATTTTCAATAGTGGACGAAGAAGGATATTGAACTCAAGCTGTTCAATTTTAGTTTAAATTTTATATACAACCGACTGTAAGGCAGTCCTCATATAGAAATAAATTGAGTTGGGTACGGCGAAATCTTGTTTTCCAAAATCTTTTTTTATATAAATTCTGGAAAATGAGGATTTCGGTTACGAAACGAAAATAACCAAAAATATAAATAGAATGGTAGAGGCTAATGGCTTCGGTAATTCTCACGGACACACGGTGGGAGGGGGGGGGGAAGGGGGGACGCAGCGACAACTTTAAATTTGAGCTTCGGGGGACGTAGGAGCCAGGATCAGCAAACAAGTCGCACTGCGTGCCGCACGTAGAAGCGGATTATATAGAATCTATTCTCTTTTATAAAGTTCATACTTTATTATGCTTTCACCGAAAACACAGTTCACCGAAAAATTAATATTAAAAGTTCCAAAAGATCCATAATAAAATGATTTTTGTATGAGACTTCGTTTATTTTTATTTTTTGAATTGATTACTTATTCTTAACAAGAATAATTGTGACCGATCAAACGGCGCAGTGGTTAAGGCTGCGGCGTTTGGATCGGGAGGTACTGGGTTCGAATCCCGATAGGGGTGGGATGCAAAAGGGATTTTTCATTATCTGATTACGATCGGTGATGAAGATGAACACATCTATGACCCCCTGTTGAGAGTGCAGAATCCATGGGCCGACCCACCTTTCATGTCAGCACTATAGGTTGGCATGAAGCAATGCAATGTGCAGGTGGTTTATACAAAACGCGTCTATAGCCGTACGTCCTCGATTTGGCTAATACTGCGTAAAGTAGGACGGTAAAAGTAAAACTGCGAAAGAGTTGGGAGTGCCTTGAGCCCCAGAACAGATTGCAGCGATTAAAACCAAAAAAAAAAAAGAATAATTGTGATGTAATTATTTATTTATATTATATATAGCAAACAAATTAATCATAAAATTATTTAAACATTTTAATTTTAATTTGTTATTAACAATATAATTTTTATATCCATTCGAACGAATTATATATAAAAAAAAATGGAGGTGTGGCCAACACACGACTTTCTTTTACGAACAGAGAATTTTGAGAAATTTAATTTTTTTTTTTATAATTTTTAATTTTTTTTAATTTTTTAATTTTTTTTTTTTAACCTTAAAACCTTATACTTTTTAAGATATTTACAAAATAAATTTTCTGGACCAAGGGAGTGGCCACTTCCGGTTAGCTGATTTGAAGTAAAATTCACTGGGACCTCCCTATTTATCAAAACAGCTTAATTCTGAAGTTTCAGTTCGATTGGTTAAACCATCTGGGCTGTAGAGAGGACACAGACAGACTGACAGACAGACACCATTTCGAAACCCACTTTTTCGGACTCAGGGGACCTCAAAACAAATAAATCTCTAAAAATCTCAAGGTCCAAAATTTTCATGATTACTATACTTTATTTTACTAGAGTAAAAGAAAGTAAAAAAACATTCGCTCAGCAAAAATACAAATAATAATAAGAAAATTATAAACAATATATTTTTTATAATTAATTTATTTGGAAGCGGCTTGAAATCTTGTTTTCCAAAATCTTGTTGATGTGTAAACATCTTACCGCGCGCTATGCACTTTTCGAATATGAGGGTAATTCGATAAAAATGCAACGGAAATGGGTAAGGAGAAATGACGTCGTTCATATTATAATAAAAATAATAAAAAAATCTGGATTGCTTTGATATACATAATAAAAATTTCCATATACTTGTTTGCTTCTTATGTATTGGTGATGAACTTGATCAAACAAGCGCGGTCGCCATATTGATTTAAAATATAACAAAAAATTCAAAAAAGTTCAAAAAAAAATTTTACTCCGTTTTTTATAATATTGTCTTAATTTTGTGAATGCAAATCTTATAAATGCTTTGCAATTCTAAAAAATGCATAGCTGTAAAATTCAGTTTGAAAAATGATCGGGTTTGCAAATTATTGGACTTCAAAAATTCCAAATTACCGGAAATTAATTTGATTTAAAATAATGAATGTGGTTTATAAGTGCCACCTGGTGTCTATTGACTTTACATCATATTATTTGTAGTTTGTTATTGTGTAGTGCAACAGTTGACATTGTTTAATTTCAAAACATTAATAAAATTTCATCAAAAGTGAAATAATTCATTCAGTGAAGATAGTAAGTATTGTTAAATTATTTTATGATTGTTGAAATTAACTATATGGAAACAAAACACCAAAAATTTTTAATTCCCATAGCAAAAATAAAAAATTGAAAACAAAATAGTGTACAGATTCGTTCACTAAAAGTTCCCCGTAAATCACAAAATCGTTTACCGATTTTGTTTATTTTGACATAATATGTATAATATTTATGTAAAATTAGAAAAATAATAATAAAAATGCATAATTATATCATTTGGAATTAATAATAACAAAATAATGTATCCAGATTCCTTTAGTTTCTATTCAGCTAACGTGTGAAAAATCTGTGCAGTTTAATTCGGAACCACCATTATGTAGTTTTGTTTGGTCTTAGTTTTAGTGTAATGCACAGAATTCTTATACTGAAGGTCAAACTTTTATTATTATGTTTTTGGAGTAACAAGAGACATGCAATTTTTGATTGCGTTTTCTAAGGTAACTCGAATGAATTAATTTAAAAAAAAAAATTTATTTTGAAGTTATGTTACAGTAGTTTTATTTGAAACTATGTATGGTGCCTATTTTTGTTGTTTTGATAGCACCACCGAAGGTGAATATTGCAAAAACGTTGTATTGGTGGCTTATGGAGTTATTAATTTACAATTGATCGATTTTAAGAAGAAAAAGCCAAAGAACAAGTTTCTCAAAAATAACGTAAAATAACCAAAAATATTCAGAAGGGTCCAGATCTGAATAGAAAATATCCTAATATCAATAATAATAATAACATTTTTGAGTCAATATGTTAAGATTTAGTTAGTTAACTGTATACAATTAATATGAGTACTTGTTTTAAAGTTTGATAAATAGTGTTAAATTGTAAGACAAAAACAATCCAAATAAAAATTTTATCTAGAAGTTAATAAATGGTGCGTTCTTGGTTGATGTCATTATAATGAAATTTAATTTGATTTAAAAATGTGCATTTAAATACGCATTTCGGACGCACCAAACTTTTAATGGTGTATAAGCAATTCTGTGTATCATTGCATAAGTTAAAAAAATTGTTTAATTAAGAAAATTATTGTTAAATTAATTAAGAAAATCCACATTTTTCAGAAATGGGTAAAACAAATGCAGAATATATGAGAGAATATAAGAAACGGAAACGTGAGGAAAAGCTACAAACTGGAGGACCAGAGCCGAAAAAAATTGCACGTAGCAGTACCGAACGGTCACGAAACCGGAGAGATTGTGTTGTAAACTCGTGTTTAGTTTCAGCGCCATCTACAAGTACATCCAATATAATATCGAACATTGTCGAATTCTCCAAAGCTCACGCTGAGTTTAAAAAAAAATTCTTGAATAACAACTTTGGTGCTATATGTAGTGTGTGCGATCGGTTGTGGTACGAAAGTGATGTCAGAAACCCACCACCATGTTCCACAGGTATTCTCACAGCCGAATTTCCCCAAATTAATCTTGAAACAGCTCTCGTTTGTGGTACTTGCTATTTATCACTCAGCAAAACTAAAATCCCAAATTTATCTAAATCAAATGGCTTCACTTATCCATTGAAGCCAGCCCATCTGCCGGAACTGGATCTAATAACAGAGCGCTTGATCTCACCACGACTACCTTTCATGACCATTAGAAGGCTTCGACATGGTAATGGCCAATATGGAATTTTAGGACAAGTGATTAACGTGCCTGTATCAGTAAATAACATGGTTAATTTACTTCCACGTGAACTCGACGATGATTACGCCATTAACGTACACATAAAACGTAAACAAATTCACAAATCAAATTATCTGATGGGGTTTGTTAAAAAGAGCGTTGTGAAATCTTGGCTCGAATATTTGGTTCAGCAAGAACTATACAAATATTATGATGTTAATATCAACGAATCGTTCTTCTCTGCTGAAGAGTTGCCAGTAGTTCAGATGGACCGTTCTGAATTAAGTGAATTGGTAGATATGGAAGAAAATTTGATAGCTCAGCAGCAGACTTTGCTCTGGAATGAGGAAATGTATCTCCGAATTGCTCCGGGAGAAAATAGCTTGCCTAAATGCATTCTATTTGATGAGCACTGCGAGGAACTGTCGTTCCCTTCCATCTATCTTGGGCAATTCAGAGCATTTAAGGAACAAATCAGGGTAACACCGTTTATGATGGCAACAAGCGAGCTGCGAAGAGCTGATCGACGAGGGGTAAGTCCGACTCACTTGCTATATATGGCAATGAAAATTATGCGTATACGCACGCGCGATTCTCTGCAGGTAGCCTTCAAATTTGTTGGTAGAGACAATACGTTGACAAGAGCGCAAATACAATCTGAAGACTACATTCATGGATGTATCGAGAACAATTTAGCGTTCTTACGTCATATCCCGAACTCAACGTATTACTGGGCAACACGTAAGCGAGATCTGTTTGCGATGATTCGACAACTTGGTAAGCCGACATTCTTCCTTACAATGAGCGCAAACGAAATTGGATGGCCGAAGTTAATTAAACTGCTTTATAAGCTTAAAAATAATGGTGCTGAGATCGACGCTGATGCATTCCATCAACTTCACTACATCACAAAAGCCACACTTGTAAACGAAGATCCAGTCACTTGCGCAATTCATTTTAATAAACTGGTGGACACCATAATAGGAATTCTGCAATCAAAATGTTTTAGTCCATTTGGTGTGAATTACGTATCACATTTTTTCAAACGTATTGAATTTCAGCATCGCGGTAGTCCGCACGCTCATATTCTGCTATGGCTAAAAGATTCTCCTCGAGATGCTCTAGGTTCAGATATGCCTGCGGCAATAAATCTAATCAATCGGCTAATATCTGTCTCACAGGAAAACGCATCCGGACACGTCAAGCTACAGCATCACAAGCATACGTTTACTTGCTATAAAAGGATGAGCAATGCTGCGGGACAAAAATGTCGTTTCGAGGCACCGTTCATGCCAAGCCGATCAACTGTTATCCTCGTTCCTATGGCTACGAGTGATACTCGGCGAAATAATCTCGCAAAGCTATACAATCAACTGTGGAAAGCACTTGAAGAAAATGATTATATAGATATCGACCACTTCTTCAAAGATCACAATATTAATTCAAATGAATTTTATCTCGATGTATTAAGAGCTGGCATCACGAGACCCAAGGTTTTCCTCAAACGGAATACAACTGAAAAATGGATCAATCCGTTTAATCCATTTATTTTGAATTGTCTTGGTTCCAACACCGATATTCAGTTCATAATCGAAGAATACTCATGTGCGGCATATGTAGTTGAGTACGTAAATAAGACAAACCGAGGGATTAGTAATCTGCAACGTAAGATTATCACGACGATGAATGAACATCCTGAGTTCGATTTCGTGGAGATAACTCGGAAACTCAGTATCGATATGCTGAACGCAGTTGAAATAACTAGTCAAGAAGCAGCATGGTATTTGCTGCGACTACCAATGTCATTGAGTTCGGTGGCCGTTCTTTACCTTCCAACTGTTTGGCCAATAGAAAGACAACGCTTAAAGAAAACAATCGATCAAATGGAAAAAGAGGAGATTGACGATGATTCTACTGATGTATGGAAGACAAATTTGTTTGAAAAATACGAAAAGAGGCCGGTAGAGCTAGAGGATTTGAGTCTGGCACGAGCAGCTGCCAATTACACTGTGGTCAATACGACGTGGAAGCGACGCCAAGTAGGTCCTCGAATAATCCGCTATCGTAATTACGATATGGCGGCTGAAGTTGATGAGTATAAACGTGAAATGGTCACACTATATCTACCATTTCGCAATGAAGAATTGGAAATTCTGGCTGAGAAGAAGTTTCTGCGGTTATATGAGGAAAACGAGGCGATTATTCTGCAGCACAGAAAAGAATTTGAGTCAGATCTGGACATAGGAAAGACCATTGAGATCTGCCGGCAAATGTGTATCGCTAACAAAGAATCAGACTTACTATCAACTCGTGTCGCCGAAGCTGATCCATTTTCCGATTTCGATCTTGCTGCAAATGCGGAAATTAATTCAGACATAAGACTAGCCTTACTTAACCGCCTTGGGCCAATTGTGAAGAAACGCCAGAATCTTATGTTAAAAGAGGATTTTAACAATTTAATGCGCTTGTCTAATATTCGGCAAAAGGGACTTATCATGCACGTCATAAGTACTCTTCTCGATAAAACTAACGTTGAGCCGTTGCAAATTTTTTTCACTGGACCCGCAGGCTGTGGAAAAACGTTTGTGATCAAATTGTTAATGGAGATTTACAATCGCTTTAATGAAACCGATGGCTATTGTAACGCTTATCTTACATGCGCGTCGACTGGCAAAGCAGCAGTAGCCATCGATGGGCTCACGGTCCACACTGCATTAAAAATTTCAATCGGAAAGAACTTGCCACTATCCAATGAAGTGGTTCAACAATATCGAACGCTTTTCAAATACGTTCGATGTATTATTATCGACGAAATAAGCATGATGTCAGCGGAACTGTTACATCAGGTCGACGCAAGATTGAAGCAAATTACGGGAGACTTCGTTCACAACTTTGGTGGAAAAGATATTTTTTTGATAGGAGATTTGCGACAACTGCCTCCCGTCCGGGCAACTCCAATTTTCCAGCAGATCAAGGCGAGTGTCGTTGGCCCTACACTATGGCGAGGCTTTAAATTCTATGAGCTGGATCAAGTCATGCGACAGTCGAACGCTCAATTCTCTTGTGTTCTCACTAAAATTGGCAATGGTGAAAAGCTGGAGCCCGTCGAGCAGAATCTGGTCCAATCCCGATTTTTCACAAAGGCACGGGCGGATGAACTTTGTCCTAATGGTGTCAGACTCTTTTTGAGAAATAGGGACGTAAACGCATATAATCAGTATGTGCTCAATGCAGCTCCAGATAAGATCGTTTCCATATCGAACGACGGTTTTACTGGGTATCACAGTACCGAACAGCTGTCATTTGTGCGACAGAAGCTGCATAAAATGGAGTTGATTGATACAGGGGGTTTGCCCTACGAGCTCATACTTGTAATTGGTCAACCTTATTTGATCACAACTAATATCGATGTGGCAGATGGATTGTCGAACGGAACTTACGGCCACTTAAAATTTGTTGAGAGAATTGAAAATATTACCGAAAATGACAACTCGAACATTGGAGACGTCAAACGAATCTGGATAAAATTTTCGGGTAATCCAAGAATTGGCCAAAATGCTAGAAAACTTGCAGCAAAGTATATGCAGAATAAAAACATACCCGGAGAATTAGTTCCAATCGCTCGAAGAACTTCTTCTATTTACCTCAACAATAATCGAACTATTGTTGCAAAGCGCAATCATTTTCCTCTCACGCCCGCCTGTGCCATGACAATTCATAAATCACAAGGTGGCACGTTTGATGTTATTGTATATACGTATGAAAAGGGGCACGCTCAGCAACTCGTATACGTTGCCTTATCAAGAGTCACGAGTATCGAAGGTCTCTTTATAGTATCACCTACGGATGAGCATGTGTTTTACCACGGACTCAAAAATGCAGTTTCTACAATTTCACTTCGAAACGAGTTCCTGCGCCTTACCACAAACTCATTACGTACGTGCCAGGAAAATATATACGATTTTATCAATAATAAAATCTCATTCTTTACTTTTAATTGCCAAAGCCTGAGAGCACATTGCAACGACTTCAGTGACGAGATAACTCAAAATTGCACTCTGCTCATGCTCTCCGAGACATGGCTGGACGACAACGAACAAATTGATATTCCAAATTTTTTTTATTATTGTTGTGTTCAATTTAAACGACCACAGAAGCGGGCTGCTGGCGTAGCCATTTATAAACATCGAACCAGTTCTCAAGTTGTCACTCCAATCATGGACGTAACCTACCGCCAAGCAACTGGATTAGGAGTAGAATTACAAGATATCGGGGATATATGCGCTGCTGTATGTGAACTTCCAAATTCGAGGACATTCCTTTCAGTAGTTGTGTATATCTCACCAAATCAGCCTGTCCCGAAGATTATCGACTTTATTCAATTTGTACTCCTACCATTTACTGAAAGTGGTTCGGCTCTACTAAAAAAGGACTATCACCTTCGGCCGATGATTCTGAGTGGCGATTTTAATATAAATTTTAACATGCCGACGGCCGAACCGCTAATTACGTTTCTAAAGGACACGTTTCAACTTGAAATGAACTCTAAAAGAGACGTCCCTACTACTCCATCCGGCACAGTTATTGATGCAGTATTTCAACGGTTTTTGAGTGATTTGGAATCTCAAATATATATTTCTTATTTTAGTTTTCATAAACCTATTGTATCGATCTTACCATAGAGATATAGTTTTATAAAATATTTTGTTAAAATGAATAAAGCAATTATTAAATATTATTTCAAAATTATTAAAAAAAAATTATTAGTTCCATGTTCCTTAATAGCCAACATATTTCACCAAATATTTCTCATTTAGTACTAGAAAGCATGAAAAAATTATATTTCTGTGTCAAAAAATATTAAATTATATTATATTGGTGTATTTTATACGGCAATGATTTAGGAGTCGTTACGTCAAAACCAACAGAAATGTCTAAAAATAAACATTTGTGTTGGTTTTGGGTGATTACAATTATACACAGTAACGTCGACGAAATTGGAAATATCAGAAAAATATGTTTTTTCCGTTTTCATGAGAGATGGTAAATAATGGTTCCACCTCACTTCCAGAAAACGTCCTGTCTATTTCCCCAAACGCTTTAAGATGTTTACACATATCTTTCCCGAGTACTGACAGACTCGCTCGCGTTTTTTTTTATTTATAATTTATAAAAGCGAATAGATTCTATATAACCCGCTTCTACGTGCGGCACGCAGTGCGACATGTTTGCTGATCCTGGCTCCTAGGTCCACCGAAGTTGAAATCTAAAGCCCCTCGGAGGGCTAAGCCGAGGGGGAGCGCAGCGACCTGCCGCGTGCCTGTGATAGTTACCGAGGCCATTAGCCTCTACAATTCTATTTATATTTTTTGTTATTTTCATTTAGTGACCGAAAACCTCATTTTCCAGAATTTATAAAAAACCAGATTTCGGAAAACAATATTTCGTACCCAATCCAATTTATTTCTATATAAGTACTGCCTTATAGTAGGTAGTATATAAAATTAAAACTTAAAATTGATCAGCTTGAGTTCAATTTCCTTCTTCGTACACTATTGAAAATAAATGTTTTTCGGTGAATTATTTTTCGATGAATTGTTATTGCCAAGAATTGTGATTTCGTAAAATTGTTGTTCTCTGAGTGCGAGTTTACGACCATTTTCTGAAGAAAAATTTTCAGCAGATTCAATATATTTTAAATGGAAAACAAAAGAATTATGTACGGAAGGGAAAATTTGTTTACAAAATAGGCTACGTCGATTGGTTGCCTGTTGAAAATTTTTCTTCAGAAAATGGTCGTAAACTCGGCATCAAATATTATTCGTTGAATTGTTTTCAATGAATTGTTGTTCGATTAATTGTTGTTTCGATGAATTTTCGGGATACCCTATTTTTATTCATAAAGTTGTTAAACAGAGGCGTAGAGTTATAGTTGTTTGAGCGTTAGGAATAAATTTGTATTGCGGTTTCAAAAAACGATTAATCACAAAATCTAGTAAGTCTTAGTTGCTAGGTTTAGTGTATTCACACGAGAGTATACAACAGTTTTATGCAGTATTTTTATTCTACCTGTGTATTGATGCCAATATAAATTACAATTTATGGTACCTACTGCAATAATGACTGCAAATGGAAAGGGCTGCATTCTTGGCAGTTCCCTTTATCGACAAATTTCTGAAGTGATGAATCACAACATATTGCATTGATGTGAAACCACTCCCAAGTAACAATTTGATAGGTAAATTGTCCTAGACAGTAAAAACAAAGCTGTTACAACGTCGTGAAATCAGAAAAATTACATAAATTAGTTATAAATGTTAAATAGATATTCAATAAGTTTTTAAAACGTTGTGGCAGTGAAGAAGAAAGCTAATTAGCTTAAGTAGGTATATAAGACATTCCAGCAGGGATTTTGTTATAAGGCATAAAGCAAAACAGTTGGGAGAAAAACAATTTTGCTGTGGTAGTCAACTAAACAAATATGACAGCTATAATAATTTATTTATTTTTTAGTGTAATTTTCAAACATATTTGCATTTAATCAAAATTATTGTTAAAATAACAAAATAGTTAGAAAACAAGTCTAAAAGAAATTTATAAGTAATTTTGGAGGTGGAAAAGGATTTTTTCGGTTATGATTATTTACGGATACAAAAATCCAATATACTGCTATCTAGTTTGGCGCTTTATGACATAAAATCAAATAAGTCGAATATAATGGCGAACAAACATTTATATAATTATTCATAATTTTATTTATTTATTAATTTATTATTTATAACAATTGTAAATAGTGATGTGGTATCTTGCAAATGAGTTTTGCCAAATGCTCTGTTTGAAGAGGCCTCTTGCAATTGACTAGTACCAGTTGATGAATGGGTGTAACGTAACAGTAAGATTTGGTGGTTTTTTCTTTGTTTTTTTGCGACTATCGACTACATCTTGCACCGAAGGAATATTTGATATATCTTAATTTAAAAAAAAATTCATTAAAAAATTAACAAAATAATTTGCTTCACTTGCTCTTCGGAAGTGGCTCGTTCTTCTAACCTTTGCATACCCTGTACTGCCAGCCGAGCAAGCGTGCCAGTTCTGAGCACCATAAATTATCGGCTTTTGCTCTGTAACCTAACCCTTGATATTTGAGGAACTCTTTGGTGTCTGGTGGATAATGAACGATACCATTGTTTTCGTCTCCTTCAAACCAGCACGCCGCACACAAAAAATTCCTTCTTGCTTACAGTTTCGAGAACACAGAAAACCTAATAATCATAACAAACCTATTAAATAATACTCTTATAATATTAAATAAACTTAAAATCACTAAAAAAAATGATTTCATAGCAAACATTTACCATTATTAAAGAGAAAATGTACTGTTTCAGTAATTACCGCGTTAATGTGACAATAATCTTGAATAACAAATTACAGAAATCCAACTTTATATGCCAATTGGTTTGGAAGAGGAAAAACTGCTTAACTCAAAGCAAAATCACTTATCTAACAACGAAACTGCTTAACACACAGCGAAATTTATATGAGTAAACTAAACGTGGATAAAAAAGGAAAACTGCTTAACACACCGCAGAATCTAAATGTGTACTGTGTGTAAATTTATAACTAAAACAATGTTGTTAACTATCTAGCAGGTATTTCCGCTTTTAAACGTAGCACAGAAACATGAATAATAAATAGAAAATTATTATTTGCTCTTGTACTCTTTGCACAGAATTACATTTTTATAAGTTGTTAAAAATATTATAGGTGTATGTGCGTTAACAGTTATTATTTGCGTAATTCAAACAATTCAGTTAAATATTTATGTGAACAAAATTGGGCAGACAAATATTTAATTGTCGCGTCACAATGTCCAAGTGTACAAGAAATATTGTTAGTGTCTTGTTTTTCTTGTCGTAGAAATCAGAGAGTAGAAAGATAGAACATTCATAATATTCTGATCTACAGTGCAGTATATTCTTGGTGTGCTTGAAGGCACCATTCGAGTATAACGCCAAATGTTAACAGTGCTTGGGAGAAGTACTTCGAGTGCAAAGAGCTATGAATATAAAATGTAGAAAACATCGATACGTCGTGTGAGCGATGTTAGTTGACATAGCGAGGCAATAGTAAAATAGATTGTATTGCTCGAAACAGGAAAACGTATCTCGCTTGATTTAACGCAAGTGTGCTAGTAAGTTTTAAAACGATTCGTTTGCAATTGAGAGATATGTATAACCAACGGACCCTTGTATGCCCTTGGTGCTTTTACAGTTCAACCGGGAATTAGAATTTCAATTAGTGGTGTGTTTATATTATATAATCTTTGTTAATGTAGTAATATGTTAGTAATTTTAACCTAAGACAATTTTAGACCTAATTTTCGATTTTTTCACATTAAAATGATCCTACCATAATTTTCCTAGTCAGAAAAAATTGCCTGCTAGAGGGTTAAATTAAATAATCCTCCATGCAAAGTCCAACAGCAAAACGCTTAACACAAAACAATAATGTTTTATGATCAGTGATTTCTCATTCAAAAGTTAATAAGTTAATTAAAACATTTAATATATTTTGGTTACTTTTTCGTAAGTTCGTAAGACAATTTAGCTGTAATAATATTTAATTTAGGACAAATTGTTAAAATGGTTATCTATTATGCTATTTAGCTGTTACATATATTAAAGCCATCTTTTAATTTAGTTTTTCTTCTCATAAAAATGGCTGCATCATTTATCTGGTTAAAAAAGTGCGACAAAAACAAATTTATCACATGCAAATATTAAAAAAACGCCAATCTTCAGCTTTTGGTTGATTACCAGAAGCTTTTTAACAGATTTGGATTTATTTTTCAGGGAAAATGAATTTTTCGAAAAACAATTTGATTTTAATTTTTTATTAATATCAAATATTTTTAAGTAGCGTTTACCTTTTCTGACCTACTTTTTTAAACTGGTCGATGAAATTTGTTTCCCGTATATTTTTACGATTAAAAATCACAAGCAAAGTCATATTTTCCTTGTCAATATTTCATAAAATATTTATGACATTTATTATTGAAATATAGAAAACATAATTAAAATGACGTCATTAAAATTGTAGATGCAATTATAGAAATAGGTTTTTACCAATCATTTAGCAACAAATTGTTATTGTTACAATAATTTTCAAAATAATATCTCTTTAGTTATTTCTGCCTGTTTTGCTATTTTGAAACCGATTCCCTTAACTACGTGTTTGCTGCAAAAACATTAATTTTTCTTATGTAACTATTTTGTGTGAAGCACAGCGAAACTGCAAATATAATTTTTTTGCTATTTGGGAACCTGTATTTTTAAATAAATCAAACTGCTGTCTCAAAATTAATTTATCATTTATTACGAGTTTGCTGTTTGACGTTGCTATAACATATCGGCAAGCAAACTACGATTACCATTTTTGCTGCTATTACGTCGACAAACCAACTAACTGACGTTTTTTGGTTATTTTTTTAAAAAGTTATTATAACTAAATTGCTGTGAATTTTAGATGGCACAACGTTTTGACAACTCCAAATTGTTACTTGGGCTGACTTTCTGGAAATCTTTCGAATTTTCATTTAATATTAAATATTTTTAAAATGTATTCTAAAAATTGTTGAAAGAAAAATTTAATAATACGCATTAGCGCTACGTTCACAAGTTTATCGTAATGCCTTCTACTTTATAGGATATCAAATAATATTACTAAAAATGTTTCCATGAAATCCTGGTTTAACCGATGCGGCATAGTAACTTTAGTTCAAGATTTTATTGATTAAGGCCCTTAAAAAAATTAGAATAAGTTTTAATAATTCAATAAACGTAACATGAAATAGTTTATCGTTACGGTAGAAACGTTATCTTTCCGAAAACTATTACCTCATTCATTAATTAGAGCGTTCAATCTATCTAATAAAATTGGCGTAGTGCGCAAGGCGTAATCTATTATGGGTGATTTGTGTACTGGTATTTTACAGTAAACATCATTTTATGGAAATCGATGTTGGCTCGCTGAGTGTATTGGTTTTATATTGTTGTTAATGGGAATTTGTAGTTCAGCCAAAAGTTGTCTGAATCTTTTTTATGATGATTAAGTAAACGATACAATATTAATATAAAATTCATTTAACCAAACAATAATATCGTCTTACACATTTTTCCAAAATATTCTTCAACAGCATTTTTTCACACATTAATAAAATTGGAACACAGTGCGTTAAGAAAAACAAATTTTTAAAATATCAATTCGTATTATTTTTCTCCATATTCATCTTCTTCTTAATCATTTCGACAATGTACCAAAAAAATCCAATTTTTTTTTTTTGGTTCAGTTTAATTAAATAACAAATTTTCATGGAACGAATCATCATGGAAAATTCTTATTTTCCAATTTTCAACATTTTACTCATTTTGGTGAAAGATTCAAACCGTTCAATATTTACGATTTTGACTTCGATATTTTCGAACGTGTTGGAAAATTTATGTTTATTGATTGTGTAGTTTTTCTTCTACGTTTCTTTCTCGACGTTATTATTATTATTTGTTATTATGTTCGTATGTTGTTATTACTTATAAACGATATATTATTGTGATTATATTGTGTATTAAAGTTGCATGTACGAGTATGTATATGTGAATGTTTAGTTTTTTTTTTAAGTATATGCGTGTTTGTATTTATACTTGTTGGTACACACTTAATGAAGTATTTTTCTATGAAATAAATTAGAAAATATAATTAGATGAGATTAGAATCATCAAATTGATTGTTTATTTAAATTATTCAACGTTTTTGTTGTTGTTGGTAGGTATGATGTTTGTTTATTTATTATGTACTCGAGAACAAATTTATTGATATATTTATAATGCACTTAGAACACTATATACTGTGATATTGAAATTATGCAGTCGATGAAAAATTAACTAGACCTATACGAGTCTTAAATACTCTATTTGTAGACATATTGGCTCCCTTTCTTATATTATTTGTATAGTTAGTATACATACATAAGATTATTAAAATTTTGTATATTTTGTATGAGCATACGAGTTCAATATTAAGTACAACAATATTTTGTAAAAAATAAAATAAACCTTCAAATTAAAATTTAATATTAATTGCATTTGTGAATTTGGTTTAAAATAAACCAAAACTGAATTTATTATAACTTGTGAATTAATGTATTGGATTCAAGTCTGAGGCAGACATTTAGCTTATTTGACCATTGAACATTAACTCATTTAATTAATTACCGAAATATGCACTAAATTTGGAACTAATTGAATTCAAGCATCATAAGAACAAGCTAGAAAGTGTACGGTATCACATTTTTACGCTAATCTACCTTCTTTTAGAAAAAATCAGCAGCTGCAATTTGAAAAAGGACTTAAGACAAAAAAAACATAAAAGAACCCTTTTATCTGATCCCGTCTGACATTTACTTAATCACTTGGCACTGGAAATTACCAAAACTTATTTGAATTAAACATTATTTAATCATATTAAATTCTGTTGCTTAATTAACATCATTTTTAATCAAATAGATTAAAAAAAATATGAAAAATGAAGTTGCATGTCACTGAAATAAAATGAAGAATTGGAGATAAAAAGTGTTATTGTTTTTGGTATGTTCGTGATATGAGGGCCAATTCTGTAATAACCAGGCAATCAGAGTTTTCGGATTCCCCATCCAGATTATGTATTAAACATATACAGCTGATTTTAATAATTGCAAAAATTAGACTGCTGCCAAACAAAAATTTTTGAAATAAAAGGCAGAAACCGTTGGTTTTAAGGAAACAGTTTCCATATTATTAACTTAATATGAAGATGAAGAGGACGAATTATTCGTATCATTCTTACTTCTAATAATTTTCAAAAGTTCGGAAAAATGGACGAAACAATTTTAATAGCAGAAATTACTAAGGTGTACATACTATAAAATGGGTAGTATTACATAAATTGGGCAGTTTATCGAGCGACAGCGTTTTCCATCTAGAAAATGAAGCGTATCCTTAAAAATAATTAGAGTTATGACGCGTAGCGTTCCAACTACTGCCCAAATATTAGAAGTACGTACGTGGAAGAGATTCAATAAAATTATTCAAAATACTGATATTTATAAGCAGATACGAGTTTTTTTTTTAAACAGACAATTAAATAATTGTTGCTTAATGAAAAGTTAATAAAATCTTTTATTTATTGTTTTAAAAATAAAATTTTTAATTTTTTTGGAAGATCGATTTCGGATTTTAAATTTCCTTCTTCAGTTTCTTAATATTAAAAATTATTACCGAAAAAAAAAATTCATCTCCAAGATACCATCTCAGAAACATTGTCTTAAAATCACAACTAAAAGATATATTGTTACTATTTCGTTGTTATTCCTAAAGATGGGATTCAGGCATTTTTTTATCATGTATAGAGTTATATCGACTGACTAACCAAAATCAAAATTTCAGGACTATTGTACATATTAGAAATTATTATTAAAGTTGCTCAAATTAACTTTCAAAATAAACGTTAAATTATTTTCTTAAATTTGAATATTACCAACCATTTACTGATGTCAAAGGCCTATGACATTGTGCTGAGATTACGTCGCCCCCCAACGCCAACCACTGTTTAGATCCAAAGACAGTATATAAATTTATAAGTGCGATATTTATTTAGCTCAAAGTTATGAACAACTCCAATATGGTATTGTATTAAAAATGGTTAACCGAACGCAACAGTAAATTTTTTGGAATTTTCCAAATAACTCGAATGACGGACGCTAAAAAGATGATTATCTTGTGCATTAATACAAAAATTAAATGTGTTTGATTTGTACTAAAATTTAGATCAATAATTGTAAAATTTAACCATCCTGATTTCACTTGGGATTTATTAAAAATTCAATTTGCAATGAAAAATAACCCATATAAATCTTAATGACAAAAGAGTAAATAGACAAGTCTGCAACAATATTATTTTAAAAATATTCTATTCTCAAGATGATTTCAAAATAAAAATATAGTTAATTAATAATATAAATTTCTGTAGAACAAGTAAAAATGAATCTGAAAATATAAAATATCTTCAGATTCCATTATGTAAATAAATATTTGAAAATCAAAATTTTTAACATAAACCAAGAACATTTTATATTTCACTCCAATACAAACACACTTTAAATTCTATATATATTATTTCTAATTAAATTGATTGAAATGAAAAAAAAAAAAAAGTGTAAATAAATAAATAAAAAAGTTAAAATCCCAAAAATTTAAATGAAATATTTCAAAATAATATAAAAATAAATAAATTATACAAGGTGAGTAGTTAGCTCGTAATTCAATCCACACTTCGGTAGCTAATCATCGTACATATATGTATATATTTATTGATTTATTTGAATTAATTTTAATTTATCTGTTTGTTTAGATTAGATTAGAACTATTTATCTAACTATAGATATATGTAACTGGCTTACATGTAGCGTTAGTTTAGTATACAGACCGGTTAATAAAATGAATTGGCTGCCAAATTTATGGATATATACACATAGCAATAATTTTATTTATTGGTTATGGCAAGGGTTGAGGAGTCGAGAAGTCTATATATTATATCTTGTCTACTTACATATTTATTTTTAAATAAATATTATTTTATGAAAATGCAGCCAATTTTTCAATAATAAAGTAGAATTTCTTTATTTTGTTGGTATACTGCAATTTTTGTTCCAAAATGTACAAAATAATAAAATTAAATTTTTTTTGAATTGAAAAGTTAAGTTTTTTTTCCTTCTATGAATGACATTTTGATAGTTTTATTGAAAAACTTAATATGGTATAACGACAAAAATGTATATATAAAAAAAAAAATTAAATTAAAATTATGATGTGTATAGAGTTTTTTTAAGATTTTTTGCTCTTTCTCGAGCAGAAAATTATTGCACAAAAAATGACGTATAAGTATTTTATAAAGAGGATAGATCTACATATTTGTTCAATCGTGTGAAAACTGAAGATTGCGAAACTTGAAAAGATTTCAACTTAAATACATATGTAACAGGCACTTCAGAGTACAAATTGGAATTTACTTTGTCTTTTACGATATTTACCTAAAATTTAAGTAGCAATTACAAATTTTCGGCGAATATATAGAAGTAGATATTACGATAGTTAAGTGATATGTCAACCTCGCCTTGGTCTCGATTGATTGATTATAATACGCGACCAAGAATTTAGTAATTCTTCCGGCGGTCGCCGGCCCCACCGTAAGCCGTTTTTACGCATAATATAGTGGAAGGAAAGGAAATGTTAGAATTATAAACTTGACACGATTTCAGATACCTAAGTAGTCAATAGCCTAGTATTATTTATGATAAAGATAAACGACACAATTCTAAAAACTAATAAACTAGGAGATATTGACAGGTGATGATCTCCCATTTTATACCGTATGCCTTTTAAAGGATTGATAACTAACCCTAAGATATGAAAGATAGAAGGGTTCTTGGCCGCTGCACGCTTTCCGACCATAAGGAAAATCGCTTTTCTTTTTGTGAAGAATTTTAGTGTTTTTCCGTAATATTATACTGCATGCCTTTGTAACATAAGGTAGTACAAACAATTGAAGCACTATTAATTGAAGGCATGCAATCCGCAGCGATCTAAAGTGCTCATTGAGTTACGTAAAAATGAGAAAAATTACGGAGGATTTTCGTGTTTTCAAATTGCATGCCGATGTAAAGAATTAGAGTTTTAATCACAAAAACACTCTGGGAAAATTAGCATGCGCTCCTCGTATGACCAAGAGTGGAAAATGTCGGAAAAACTGTGTAAATATTCAGTACAGGTTTTCCGTGATTTCAAACTACCCCTAATAAAGATAAATATTAATTTTATAACGAAATAATTCTCTAATGCAAATGGCATGGATGTTGAATAAGACCATCGTATTATAAATAATAATAAAAGTTGCACAAAATATTGGAAATATTTCCGTGTTTTTGTTTTGTATGCCGTTTTGTATTTCATAAAAAAATATTATTTTATGTTTATAGCTAAAATGACATGCATGTAGCTCCACGTCAACCACCACGGGGGTCGCTACTACCCTTTGGTAGACGCTACACTTTCTTCCTCTCAATGTACTTGTTGAAAAACAATTGAATGCTTATCATGCCAGGAGGATTATTATACTTTCATTTTGTAATAGTGGTTTCATAAATTATAAAAACGCTATCCAATTGTATTGGTACGTGTATTGATAAGTGTAGCTTATTGTGTTTTCGCCGAATTTTCGGGTCATTAAACTTAAAAGTTATTTTTTACATTGTCTGTGTGTGTGTGTGTGTTTGAGTGTGTGTGTGTGTGTGTGGATGTGTGTGTAACAGCCATATATATATATATATATATATATATATATATATATATATATATATATATATATATATATATATCTGTACTTAAAAGGAAAAGTCGCCTATGTGGCGATTTTTGCGATTAAATCATAAATAAGTATATTTGCCCACTAGATAGCTTGTATCAAATTTTGATGAAAATAGGTTAAAAAATAACAAAGTTATGAGATAATTAATTTTTGCTTAAATGACAACCAACACTATTTTCATTTGCAAAAATCGCTTATCTACAACTAAATTAATATACCAAAGTGCATTTCGTTACAAAATTCAGTTAAAATCATTTAAGCGATACTTACGAATCAAGGTGAAGAGTAAACAGAATAAAAAATTAAAACGCAATAATAGCTAAATATCAGTTAGGCTATTTTTACAATTTTTTTTCAAATTTTATTCTATTCTTAAAGAATTTTAAGCTAATTGTACGAAAAAAAAATCGTTTATACTAAGTGATAAAGTTCCATAAGTTCTTCTTCAAAAATAAATTTTGTTTGAAGCATATTCTTAAGTGAGTATAAGTGTTTTTTGCAAGTGGATTTAATAATTATTTTGTGTGTTTGGATACGTTTTAAAATATCGTAAACTGTTTTTTGAAGTGTATTTAGAAGGTTTAGGAATAAAAATGGCAAGCCGCGAAGATTATGAAATTGAAAAATCACAAAAAAAGCATAAACAAATTTCCGAACAAGGTAAAAAATATAATATATTACAAAATTTTCGAAAAGTTACAAAGAGCGCATTTTTTTTAGAATGCGTACCATCTATTCTCAACGTTTCAGATTTGCATGAGACTGAAAAACTTGGACAATACCATTTTAGATTTCGACGGAATTCAAACACAATGGATTTAGAAAATAATGAAAAAAGTGTTCAATTGGATGAAGATATATTTGAAGGTATTGATGATTCAGATGAGGACCCTGATTTTAATGTTCCGAATTCTAATAGTTCGAGCTCTTCTGGTGATTTGGAGAAAATTGCTTCTTTAATAGAAAACAACATATCGGAAGATACTATGTTACCCGATGATTCATCTATTACACAAATCTCTTTACAACAGAATATGGGTCCAATGAACAAAATAGTTATTAAAACAAAAACTGGAAAAATCAAAATGAAGGAGTGTTTACCATTAACAGAGTGCAAAAAGCATTGCAAAGATAAAATAACCTACGAGCAACAACTTGTGATTTTTAATTACTATTGCCATTTATCATCCTATCAATCGAAAGCGTCATTCGTATCGCGGTTGATAGACATGCAACCAAAAAAGCGTACGGTTCTTCATAGATCACTTTCTTCACCAAGAAATAGAACCCATTCTAATTATTATAGCCTTTTGTTAAATGGCACAAAAATAAATGTTTGTCAGAAATGTTTCTTGAAAACTTTAGGAGAGACAGAGAGTTTCTTGAAAACAGTTTGCAAAAAAAATAGAATTTTCGGTGGGGCTGTTGAAGATCATCGTGGAAAAGGACCTTCAGCGAATAAATTATCTGAAGAAAAAATGAGCGAAGTTCAAAACCACATTAATCTATTTCCGTATTATGAAAGCCATTATACGCGACGGCGATCGCAAAAAAAATATTTGCAGATTAATTTAAATCTTTCGACAATGTATAGATTATATAGTTCATCACACTCAAATCCAGTATCTTTAACAAAATATAATGAAATTTTTAAAGGTAAAGCTACATTTTATTTTACTTTAAATTTAATAGTTTAATGCAACATAATATTTTTATTTAGGAATGGGACTTAAATTCAAAAAACCTAAAACAGACACTTGCTTCAAATGCGACAAATTTAAAATTCTTATTTCTACGGCTAAATCGGAAGATGAAAAAAAATAATTTGATTTTTCAGCAGTCAAACCATCACAAAGAAGCCGATGATGCTTATAACATGAAGGAAGCTGACAAAAAGATTGCAAAAAATAATTTAAATAAGAAGGTATACGCTTTTGATCTAGAGGAATGCTTGCCAACGCCGTTACTTACCAGTAATGTTTCGTTTTACAAAAGACAATTGTGGACATTCAATTTGACTGTCCACAATTGTGCTTCAAATAGTCCGTTTTGCTACATGTGGCATGAGGCGTTGGCAAAACGCGGTGGGAACGAAATTGCATCGTGTATTTATCAGCATCTTCTATCAGAACCACCGAATGTAGACCAAGTAATATTTTATAGTGATGGGTGTGTGGGACAGAATAAAAATTCCTTTATGTCTGTAATGTTTATGGTATTTGCATACATATTTTTCACATGAGTAGTTCTTTATAATATTAACATTTTTGATTTCAGATATTTTTGCAGTCCTCCACAAATATACAAATAATTGACCATAAATTTATATTAACAGGCCACACACATATGGAATGTGATGTGGACCATTCCATCATTGAGAGGAAAAAGAAGAGAACAAATCCTCAGATCAATCATCCAGTGGAATGGTATCAATTCGTGCGACAAGCTAGCTCAACTCGTATATTCAAAGTCATTGAAATGAATCAGGATAAAATATTTAATTTTTCAAATATTATACAAACCAAATGTATGTGGCGCAATAGAAATGCTGATGGCGATCAATTTAAATGGGCAAATGTTAGATGGTTAAGATACAGTAAACAATTTGGATTAATCCAATATAAAAACTCTTTAGATGAAGATGAAACATTTAAAGAACTCAATATCCGAAAACGAGGATTTACAAAGATCGATCATTCACATTTAACAAAATCTTATAATGGCCCAGTGGTAATAAATAAACAAAAGAAAAAGGATCTTATTGATCAACTTCCATTAATAAATGAACTTTATCATGATTTTTATAAGAAATTAAAAGACAGCGGTTCGCCTATGGTTGATCCAGATTTATCTGATGACGCAGAATGCGAAGAGGAAGATATTGATTAGAATTAAAAAAAACTTGAATTGACTAATATTTCTTAATTATGGAACTATTAAATTTTTATTTTTATAAAAATGAATTAAAATACTTTAAGTTTTCTACTGATGTAATAAAAAATAGATAAAACTATTTAAAGGGACTTTAAGAGTTTTATTAATTTTATTTTTAAAAAGCAAAAATCGCTTAAAATCTTCTTTCTTGATTTCCCAGCTACTGAAATAAGAAATAAAGTATTTTTTTATAAATCTAAGTAGCATTTTACTTGCACTTTAAGACAGTCAGCACGACAATAACTGTAATCCTCACAATTTTATAAATAATGATTTTGAAACTTTAATCTTAATTTTTTCAAAACAACTAATGTGCAGATAAGCGATTTTTGCTTTTAAGTACAGATATATATATATATATATATATATATATATATATATATATATATATATATTATATATATATATATATATATATATATATATATATATATATATATATATATTATATATATATATATATATATATATATATATATATATATATATATATATATATATATATATATATATATATAAAGATATTAGGGTGACCCTTATTTTCGAAAGTTTCAATATCTAACGGGACACCCCCTAGATATGTGAGGTTATGCTAAAAACTTTAGCAGAAAAAATATTGGATCAATCGAAGATGGCTTAGAGGTCGCGACTTGAGCGCGAAGTTCGATAAAAACGGTATTTTTTTTATTTTTTCAATTTCAAACGAACATAAAAATTATTTTAAAAATTTGTTTAGCCTAAATCGAAATTGTGATGAATAGAAGAGATAATTACCTTTCCAAAACTTCAAATATATCAAAAATCGGTTCACAAATAGCGACTTTAGGGCCAAATTTCAAAATACAAAAACTAAACAAATTATTACATTTTTTTTTGGCATGGGTTGGAAACTTCTGTGTGTAGTCCTTTACGACTTGCAGTAAATACTACATTTCATCTTCATTTTTTGTTAATTTCTTATTATAATCTTGTATTAACTTAACACCACGTTCTGCAATATCATTTACGACTTTTATTCACTTTTATTTGACTAATAATAATCTTCATTCCGTTCTTGAAATTATCATCCTGAGCCAACATATCCGGATCTTTGTTTGTGAAATCTGTGGAAATCTTGAACCGTTTAAAAAAATCGCCAGTGTTTGGTGTAACAAAATCTGCCAGTTGTTTCGTAATGAATGTTTTTACATCATAAATTTTCAACTCGACGCGCTTACTAGGCTCGGCCTCTACATCCCTCATCATATTCAACTGTTTCACCATTCTTCTTTTCTCTGCGCTAGAGAAGTTTTCATCGAAAAAAGAGAATGCGATGCTTTCGTCGGACAAATACATGACCACACATTTTAATTAGTAAAGCCATCGCCAACTTTTCATCAGGTGTTTTGTAGAAATAAATATCTCCGTAAATAGTTCAAATCCAGCTTTGGTGCTTTAGCTGCTTTAGCGCAATGGAACCAAATTTCCACATAAAATTGTACGACAATAATGCAAATGTACCGTAAATTCTTCTGTTATTGTGCTGTTAACTTGCTGTTATCTCCGTTCCAAATAACTCCGGGAGTAATTTTCCATCCCAATGTACTACGCCTGTTGTAAACTTGAAAGTCGACTTAACTGATGCTGCTATTTCTATTCTATTTGTTTCACGAAGACGCCTCAGTGTTGTTCGATTCAAAACGAGTTCATCAATAGAATGTCCAAAACTTTCGGCAACGGCACTGATTAAATGCATTGCTGCACGATCACTAATCTTCCACTTATCCAAAGCTGACAATATTCTAGGAGTAATAAAACATTTTCTTCCTCTAGGGGCTCCTTCTGCGCTTAGAACGGGCAAATCAATATTTTTGAAGCTCATGTCGTTATCAGGTATACTTTCGCTGTTCCTCTGCGATGACGAAAATAATGCTTGGGGGTCTATTGGAATTGATTTACTTTTTTCTTCAAGATATCTTCGTTTATGATTTTTTTCTGCCTCCATACGTTCCGATTTCCGCTTTTCTCTTTCAATTTCATATTGTCTGGCTCCAGTCAAATATCCGGGACGCCCTTTCTCACGCTGCGACAAGAGGAAGCGCTTGTCGTTTTCACTGGTCATCATGGACAAGGCATTGATATGTGCGATATCAAAAATCTCAACCAGTTTACTATTAAATGCATTTTTTCTTTTGAAGATTATTTTTATTCTTTAGGAGATGTTTCCACTCATCATGCAATTTTTGTAGCACTTTCTAATAAAACTCTTAAATGGACTAGATTTAGTTATTACAAATTTGTGTCCTTTATTCGCTAAATTTAAATTTAAACTGAAATTTATTTGCATTTCTCTTCTTTATATATTATATGATTGTATAAGAACATATTGGCCATAGCAGGTCATAATTAATGCGGTAGGCGGATTTAAATACAATAACTACTGAGATGAATCATAATGACATCAAAAACACAACTATGTTAAGTCCCTATGACTCATGCGATTTTATTTTTTATTCCTTTGTTTAGTCGTTACACCTCATTGCTATTTATTTATTTATTTTTTTGTAGTTTTGAATATAAAATCTAGGATTTAAAAAAAAACGTTTATTATTTGAATTTTTATTAGTTTCGAAAATTGGCAATAAAGTCGCCATTTGTTAACCGATTTTCGACATCTTTGAAGTTTTGGAAAGGTAATTATATCTTCTATTTACCACAATTTTGATTTAAGCTGAAAAAAATTCTAAATCATTTTTCTGTTCGTTTGAAAGTGAAAAATTGAAAAATAACCGTTTTTATCGAAATTCGCGCTCAAGTCGCGACCTATAAAACATCTTCGATTGACCCAATATTTTTCCTGTTTAAGTTTTTAGCTATACCTCACATTTCTAGGGGGTGTCCCGTTAGAAATCTCTACATTAAACCCCATACAAACAAGGACCACCCTAATATATATATATATATAATATATATATATATATATATATATATATATATATATATATATATATATATATATATATATATATATATATATATATATATATATATATATGTATATATATATATATATATATATATATATATATATATATATATATATATATATATATAAATGATGAAAAATTCGTGAAATCAAAAATTCAACATATGGGACCTGAAGTGATGTTTTAATTTTGTGAGTTTTATGTAATGTGTAAAAAAAAATGTTTTGTAGTACTCAATTTGTTGTTGTTGTTGAAAAATATACAGTTGGTCAAAAATTGGTGAATTTGTTGAAAATGGTGGTGCCACTCCAATTTATGGAAATATAAAAACAAGTATTTATCCGAAAAATTTAAAATATGGCTCATTTTAAAGGTAAAAGAATAAGGATTAAGAAAATAGCCACCAAACCGGTTTTTCTCAATTTTGCGGGAAACAGATTTTTATTTTTTTAATTTTTTTTTTGTTTGCCATTTAATTCTATAACACATACAAAAAAAAATTGGTGCATTATTTTTCGTCTTCTTGCAAAACACGTTTTAATATCATGCCGTACTCTATTCAACATACCATTTTCTTGCAAAATATTAAAAAAAAAAAATATTATATAATATTATAAAATAAATAATAAATATTATATAATATAAATATACCACTTAATAAGACCACCAACTGTTTATATACTCGTATGTATAGGTAAAATTAAATTTAAAACAAAATTTATTTGTAAAATTTGTTTTGTTAAAAATTAAGTTACTTATTTAAATATGTAATTACATTTTAAATCTGACATAATCTTCTCTATTAGAACATGTTTTAAATTTTTAATAACCTTCTCCTGAAGGAATAACTGCATAGAAATCGCGAGTTCCTTTTATGTTTCCAATTTTTCGAACCTACTATCAATTTGGATTTTTTTATAGTTACATTCAATGTCAGCACAAAACTCAAAAACCATATCAGTCTTTAAAGTTTTAGCCCATTTGACTAATTCTGCTGCATTTGTTATGTTACCATCGTATTCATCAGTGAGACTGATGATGAATAAATGTCAAAAATTTGTACTAAAAAATATTTTTATGATAAATATTTTTTAGTACAAATTTTTGACATTTATTTGAAAAAAAAGTGAATACGCCCAAATTATCAAAGTCAATTCCTATGATAATTTGTGACAGCTACAGAATAAATTCATTGAGTGACTGACTTGCTGTCATAGAATTATTGTGCCGATTTTACTTAAGTGACGTAATTATGCCTTAACTAATGTACCATCCGTGACATTTTCTGTTAAAATATCTACCCACTTGTCGGAAATTACTGTAATTAAAATGAAGCAACAAATACGTGAGGCGGGGAAATATACTAAAGAATATTACACTATATGGACAGCATAATAAAAAATTGTGAATGTAGGGGAATTTTTTTCAAATATATGTCAAAAATATGTACTAAAAAATATTTATCAAAGGTTTCGGACACAGTCTTATTAATATATATTTGTAGTCTTAATCACGGAATTTTATTAACAAAATGTCAGGTATTTTGATTCCGTTTTGAAAAAATTATTTTTTGTTAGTTCCAAAGTGCAAATTGCTGAAATATTAATATTAATTAATATCTAAAATATATTTTTCGAATTTCCATTTTGAAAAATAGATCAAAGTAGGCTCGGATGAAGTCAGATATGCCAGTAATTTTTTTATATTTTGTTATTTGTCTTATTAAATCATATTTAATTTTTTCAGGTAAACCAGGATGTTTACTCTTTATTAATATAAAATAAACTTTTTTTTCTGTTTTCAACATTTAAGCTACTTGCATGTATGCGTTAAATACAATAAAAATTGAAATTGTTAAGTTTTTAAATAGGACTTGTAAAATTCGCTAATACCACAAATGCATGGTTGATTCCTATGGGTCCGGTCAAAACGCGATATTTCAAAACGCGATATTTTAATCCTTCATTAACCGACTTCTTGTAATATTTTAAATATTATTAGAATCTCTTGCCTGAAAATCATTTGTCAATGAAAAGTATACTCCTCCTGCAGATTAATTTAATGAAAGTGTAAATTTGATTGTCCAATCAAATCCAATAAAATTATTTAATATTTGCGACAACATTTATATGTAGTAAATATACAGCCACTCTTTTACCCCACCAATAAAATTCAATAATTCCAATGTTCAACTTCAAACCTATTTTCATTTGTGTGCTTAAACATAACAAATCTATAGAAAATAATTTGTAACTGTAAGAACTCAAAGTGAAAAATCTAATTTGTTTTATTACTTTCCTTTCACCTAAATCAAATATTGTATGTATAAAGAAACTTGTATAACATTTTTTTCTTAAATAATAATTATAATTTATTGATTACAAAATTATTTTTTAAATCCATTTACATATTTTTAAATTTTATACATAAAGAAGAAAAAAAAATTCATGTTCAATTAAAATTATTCATCGATAAAAGTTACGATTTTTACGTTGTTTTTGTTATTTATTTCCCTATAACGCAAATCAAAATTTATAAATGTTTCACCTAAATTTTATGATCTTGTACCAGTTGTTGTCGTGGAATTATTTTTTTTTTGTTTTTTTTTTTTGGAGATCAAATTATTAAATCTAATTGCATTACTCATAAAACGTGGTACTTATAATAGATTTTCGGTTCTATGTATAACAACGAAAGCGTCGATAAAAAAATCTAGTAAAAAAATACAAATTTTCCCGTAAATAAAAATACAATTTAAATGTTTATATCAACTCATAAAAAACATTATAGCTAAGCTGTAAATTCAACATTTTGCTTTTTTTTTTTTTGTTTCGTTCAACATAAAAATTACAAAGTTATTGAAAATAAAATAACAATAAAAACAATTTTTTCATGGAAAATAAAAATTGTCATGAATAAAATTTATCGTGATTATTGATATCCTATTTTTTTGCGTTATTATTGCTTTTAAGTACTTTAATATTGCTGTTTTGTATTATATATGGCGCGCGCGCATTTAATTGTACATGTAGGAAATTGGATATAATTTTCACTTTTCTTTTGTGCAAAATATACTTATAAATAAATTATTCGGAAACAAATGAAAACATTCCTTTTATTTTAATGGCTGGTTATAAGAATTGCTAAAATGAATTATGGCATGGAAAGAAAAAATTTATAATTGTTGGGGTAATTGTTCGACTTTAATAAAATTCAGTAAAGCTTAGATGGAGTAACTGAGTACTCTGTAACCAAGGCACAATTTTCTAAACCCTCAATAACTAGCATTGAGGTTTAATACTTTCAAATACATTCTTTCTTATTTTCTGACGTAATACCAAACCAGGGGTCAATTCTCGTTCTATATGAAAAAATTCAATGAAAAAAATCTTTTCTTTTACATCTAGTCAAGTTATATCATTTTCACAGTACCGTGGGCCGATTCTGTTTCCATGAAGAATAAAATGAAAACATTTCTCATTGGAAAAAAACATAATTCCAAAGTGTTTTTAATGAATACTCAAAATATTTTCATATGAAAAGAATTTATTAATTGACGATTTTGCTGGTGAGAAAATCTAAATGACTTGTGTATTAATGTATCGATTTACCGATACACCGAAAGTTGTCACCAACCAAACTTGGTAGTTTTCATAGTTTATGAAGGTATTGAAAAATAGAAAGAACTTTTGTTCATTTTCCAAAATCCTAAATTATTTCAAATGTATATTTTTGAAATTTTGTCATTCATATTTTTGTACAATGGTTTTAGGTTCAAATTTCATGAATTCTTAAGAGCGACTTAATACCTAGATTTCCAAAATAGTTCTTTTAAGCCTTAATTTTCAAATTTTATAATTCCCTAAGCTTCTTTAATTCTAAATTCAAGCACTTGATTTCTACTCCTATTTTTAAAAATCTAAACATTTCGAATATCCTATTGAATCTAGGGTTTCAAAATTATGTCAGAATACAAATAGTTTTTCGAAACAACTGCATTTAAAATTCGGAATTCGATGTAGTAAATTAAATTTAAGAGTTTCACCAACTATAAGAAACATTGTTTTAATGCTTTCAATATATCGCTTCACCCGCTTAGAATATGAACGGCATTTAAATATTCTTCAGATTCTAGACATTTCAAAATAAAGAAAATTCGTAAATTCAAAAATACTTTCAACTTGAAACTACATATATGGAACATTTTAAATTTTATGAAATTCTTACTATCCCATTTTCATAAAAATTGACAAATACTGGTTATTAGTGATATTGTTGAAATTAGTGATTGTTTGGGCTTATATCTTTATTCTTCAATCAGAATTATTTTATAAACATTTCAATATTGTGTATTTGAAACTCTCTGGTAATTTGTCTTAATACGAACTTTAAAAATCGAATTTAAAATATCAAATTACAAATTCTACATATACTCGTAGATGACCATCATTTAAATATTACAACTAAAGTTATTAAAAAAAAATAAAGCCTAAAAAAAATTTGTTAGTATTTAATTGCGTTCATTATGGTTGCATAACTTAATTAACATAGGAGAACTATCAACATACGCACATAAGTTAGTCACGTATTGCGTATGTTGATAGTTCTCCTATGTTAATACAAATGTTGATAAATAAGTGCCTTGTGTAAACGAATAATTATTTATCGTTTACTGTTCCTTCATTATAAAATTTATATGTTTAAATTAAGGAGTAGGCGCAAACTATAAAAAATTAATTCAAATTGGAGCTTGGTTTACAGAGGACTATTTTTTCATTTCAGTTACAACACAGGCTTCTCGTACCGAATACTTCGTATTCGGATTCGTCGATTGTTGACACAAATATTCGGATTTGGATTCACTACTAGTTTTATTAAATCTACATAAATCAATTTTTGGATAAACTTATTAAACTCATTTTCTCAAAATCAATCAGCTAATGAATATTATAAATTGCTTCAAGCGAATATACCATTCCAAATAAAATCTACGAGCCTGTCCACAGAACAATTGAAAAGGTTATTCCTCGTTATTAATGTTGATAATACGACCAAAAAAGATCCTCTTGATTCACTCATCTTGGGATGTGGTTTTTTGGCATCGAATTAACCGTGCTAAAGCTATGAATTAGCGGCTAGGTTACAGAACTGATACCAAATAAACCTTGGTGTTTTACAAAAATGATTTGAAGAAATAGATTTATTGGTCTTGATTAAACTATCAAATTCATAATGCGTTATAACCTCGCCACCCCGCGGGGGTTTCTGTTTGAATTATTATTGTTTATTGAAATAATAAAAATAACATAAAATGTTGAAACTCAGAGTTGGGCACAATGTAAGATGTTGAATGTGATTTTAACCAAATTTGAGTACATATAACGAATCTGAATTATTCGGATCGATGTACAGCGAAATTCCCTTACAAATCTTCCATTATCACATTCACATAGCTCTATTCCTAGGTACGCACGTTACAAACCGCTTCGTCAACCTTACAGACACAGACCAAAGAATTTGAATCGCTCATAGCACTTCACCAGACATACAAATGTTAATTCCTGAATATTTCAAATGAAAAGAGCGATATTTGTGTAGATATTGATAAATTCAAAAGTGAATTATCAGGTAAGAAAATAAAGGACACCAAACCGATTATTGGCTTCAAATTATTTTATAACCCTCTAAATGATAAGAATGGTAACACGAATAAAAACAGCTTCTTTGAAGTTAGAAAAAATACATAACATACATGTTGAATGTTCAGATGTTGAAAAAGATAATCTTTATGCGAGCGTTGGCGAATTATTGCACGGCAGTGGTGAAAGCGTTTATATCGAGAGTAGTGATAGCGAAAATGTTGATGAAAATAATGGAGATGAATCTAGCGACAAGGAAAACGAAAATATTTTGCGTAATAAACCTAAAAGAATACATAAATTTGGGATAAAATTCTGGTTGGCCTCTGATGTTGAAACTAAATATGTGGTGAATAGTTTTCTTTACTTAGGAAAAGATGAGACGCGAGATTTATCAACTACACTAAGTGATTTTGTTGTACTAGAGCTTTTAGAACCGTACACCATGAAAAATAAAACTGTAACAACAGACAATTTTCTTACCAGTTTTTCTCTGGCTTCTAAATTATTACCCAAAAATACTAAACTGGTTGGTACAATACGCAGCAAAAAACAGGAACTTCCACCAATTTGTAAACAAAAGAGAGATGATATGGCTCGTCTTTCAACTGTCCTTTTTGAGTCAAGTAGATGTACTTTTCCAAAGTTATGATTCTGAGTACTAAACACAAGGGTATCAAAATTGACACAAACTACCAAAAACTACCAGAAACTGTGTCTTTTTATAATAAAACCAAATTTGGTGTTGATGTGACCGATCAAATGGCACGAAAATATTCCGTAAAGTCTGAATCCAGAAGGTGGCCACTGCAAGTTTTTTCCAATGTTTTAGATTTGGCTGGAATAAATTCATGGATTTTATATAACAATATAACAAGAGAAAATATTTTAAGAAAAGATTTTTTGTTTGGTTTAGCTGAAGAACTTACATCTGAATAGCAGCCACCGGGGCAAGGGACAGCAGTTGAACAACCAAAACCAAGTACTAGTAGTGTGCTTTCTCAGCCAGTACGTAAATAGTGTCAAATAGGACGTTGTAATAACAACAAGACTACAACAAAATGTGAATTCTGTAAAAAATATGTGTGCGGAAAATGCGCAGGAAAAAAAATTCTTTTGTATACAAATTGTGAGAAGCAGTAATAAAATATAAATAAAACTTATAAATTTGTATTTATTTTATAATGTGTCTATACTCTTTATTTATACTATTAAAAAGTATACCAAGAACCTTAAACTTAACGTATTGTATACCACACAAAATGACTGGTTTTGGTATAAGTAGGTATAGTAAAACTGTCGGTAAATCTAGTGTTAAGGCCCAGGTCACTCACTCTCTGACTCTGTAACGCTCAATGCATAGTATGATTTTAAAATAAAAAATTAAAAAAGTATTTGAAAGAAGAACGGAAAAATTAAAAATGATCATAGCAATTATGATTCAGAATAAAAAAATTCAATCAAAACAAATCGCTCAATTATTTATAATAGCGCAGATTTTGTAACATAACGCAAAGTTTTTTAGAGTATGCATTGAAAATTCGGCGTTTCTTTATTTTAGTTGTTTACACATTGAAAAACGAAAAGTGTTTCCTATTTTGAATAACAATGATAATTTAATTCCATTTTTAATATGGGTTGCGGTCAGGTTTAGTGGACTAGAGCGGGAAAGGTTTTCGGTTCGATTCTCATACAATTTTATTTTTTTTTTAGTATTATTGTAATGATCAAATATTTTACTTTAAATTAAATATTGCGCTTTATGCCCGATTTAGATGAAGAAAAATGTTTGCCTTGCAAAAAAAGAAGATATTAGTACATTACAATTTTCGTTTGAATGACAAGAACAAAACATAAACATGCAAAATTATGTTAGCGTTTTTTTACCAATTGTTACTATAAAAACAGTAAAAATCAATATGATACTATAAAATATACTCGACCCGACTATATTTTTTGTTATTTTATAGTAACAAACAAACACAAGCACAATAAAAGTATATTATGAAAACCTATACGATGACCAGAAGTCAAATGTTAAAGCAGTTTTCCCAATTTTATTTATTCAGTTTTATTTTTGTCACGAACAATCTTATTTATTGTTATAAATTTTATTTTTGTCACACTACTGATAAATGTCAAAAAATATAATATCCTAGGTATTATGTATAAGCCGCCAAAAAATTATAGCATCGCCATTTTGGTTTACATAGTCCTTTCTCATTTTAACTAATGGATATTTTTTTATTGCATGCAGCTCTATGCAAGGCAAACATTTTTTGCAAGGCAAACATTTTTCTTCATCTAAATCGGGCATTATAGTTATTACAGTAATTACACAAAAAATACGTGGTACGCGTTTATGATGCGCCTAAATGTATGCGAACATTACTACATTTAAAAACTGTTATATTATGAGTTGTAGTAAGCCATGAGAATTTTTCGATAAAAACTGTTTTTCCTAAACTTCATAGCATACTATGTCTAAAGAAAAAAACAATAGTATCCATTTTTAGAAAAAAAATTTGTTTTGGACGATAAGACGCACAAAAACACAATTTTTACAAAAAAAAAAAAAAAAATATTTTACTTTATAAATTGGTAACATAATTTATTATTAGAATACATATTTGTAAAAATTTATTTTTCGGCATTATTCAACTCATCTTCACTCGCCTCGTTACTGTCGCTTATTAAAATGTTTTCTGAACTGCTGTCGTCAACCTCACATTCTGCGAAGACAAAATCATCTTCTGTACCGTCCATCGCGTTACTAATTACACATTTTTTGAAAGACTTTATAATTGTTTCTTGTTATACTTTTTCGCAAGAATTTTTCACCCAGATACATGCTTCAGTAATTGTAGGTCTTTTAAGAGGCGATAATTGGCTTGTAAGGTCTCCAAGAATGACCGCTATTTCTGTGTCCATTTTTCATAAAAGGTGTTTAGATGAATCTGTTGTATGCGCTCTGAATTGATCCCACACTAACAATGCGCGCTTTTTTGACAACGTACCTGGATGTTTTGCCCGTATCCTTTGTAGCCATTGTTTAATCCCCATTTCATACATCCAACCTTTATCTTGAACGTGGGTTATAATTCCACGGGGGATCTTATCTTTCGGTAATGTTTTTCTTTTAAACACTAGGCTTAGCTTTCTATCATCCGCACAACATCTTAAAACTACAGTCTATTCGGTTTTTTCGTGACCTGTTGTTTTTATTGTTACTGATCTGGAACCTTTTGAAGAGAGGCACTTCATCCATATTAGCAATTTGGCTAAGATCAAAGTTAAAATTCCTTCTAGCTGATATGATAAATCTATGAAATTCTGAAAATTTAGCTTCATAGTCAATCGGCATTTTTTGGATTTGACTGGTTTTCCTATGTATGGATTATAGCCCGTGTCTATTCATAAATCTGAAGCACCAAGAAATTAATCCTGTGAAATCACCAATACGATTTGCAGACGCCCATTGCTTCACTTCAAAATCTATCATTTTCGTAGAAACCGATATTGTTGTCCAATTCTTTATTTGTATTTCAAGTTCCAGCCATTTTGGTAAGTGCGAACGAAGTGTTTTACTGAGCAGTTTTAATTACTCTTCTTGTTTTATTTCCATGTTCTCTTGCATATATTATCACTTCTAATTTATAGTTCAGATTATAAGAATGTTTCTTTTGTTTTAAACTCATTTTCTGGTTTTATAACAATTAAAGAATAAATTCATATTATAAAAATACTTTATTAAACCGTACGAAATCACATACGCTACTATACTAAATAATATTGACATTCCCCTGGGGATCCAGGATTCATTATCCCATATGATCTTCCCATGTTTTATTTTCGTTTGCTTCGCGCATATACGTCATGTGTATGGTACAATTTTTATTTAACTATTGGTTTTAAGAACGTGGAATTAACTTAATCTATATAAAATACACCATTTAGGTGAAATAAAATACAAGTCTCAACTTTTAATTTATAGTTTTATTTAATTTTCGTTTTTTGAATTCATATTCTCTAATACTTGAGCATTTAATATTCTAATTTTGAAAAACATTTTACATCTAAAATATATTTGTTTTATTTCTAACTCTAATTCAAATGGTTCGGAAATTGATAATGATGCTTTTATGTAATTCCCTCCAGGTTTCAATGAATTAGAGTTAAAATCATTAAATATGTCCTCTAATCTTTTGAGCTTTTGGATAAATTGGACATTTGGTTTTTTAGCCCTCCTTCACTCACTTGATCCGTCCACGTAAAGTTATAACTCGGCCCAACTTCAGTATGTGTTTCTAGTATAAGGGGCAATTTTATTTGAAGGCGCTTAATGATATACCCAGCTATACATTCTAAGTCGTCATACTCCAAATCAGGCATAAATTGTGTTGAATCCTGTAATTCGTCTTTTGTAATATTGGAAAGTAAATTCGATGTGCATGAATGTACTTCTTTTTTAATAATAGTCGAGAAGCCTTTGGTCCGCTAGCGTAAATAGCGATAGCTTGAGAAATGTCATCGACTCTCCTTCGAATTCTTTTTCCCTTATTTTTCATTTTATTTTGTTGATTAGCCGTAAATATTTGTTTCACGCAATTTATTTGTTGGTTCAGTTCATAAAATTCGGCCTTGAGTCTCTTGTTTTCATTTATCAATTCAGTTTTTGATGATAATTCTGTTGAAGTTGTGCTACAAAAAATATTTTATTGTGATTAAAAAACATATTACTTTTATGTAGGTATTCGTACCTCACGTTTATCAACTTTTCGGTTAAATCATCACTTGTATTTGTGCCCTTATCAATGTTTAGGGTTATAACATTTTCGTGATATGAATTTTCACTATCAACAATTTTCGTAATGCAATTATCAGCAGTAACATTACAGGGGTGCGATTCTGGTTTAGTGATAATTTGAAATGATAAAAAAAACTTTTCATTACCATCTAGTCATCCATTTTAATTTTTTTCATTGCTCAAAACAAAATTATACATGCCTTATTGCACTAAGATCCGATTCTGGTTCGATGATAATGAAATCTGATAAAAGTATAATTGTTATACACTGTGACAAATTTATGACGAATTTGAAACAAATTCAATAATTTGATAAAATCGCCGATGATAAAATTTGTACGTATACAATAATGATTACAAAAATCTGTAGAATATATTTAATTAGATTTACAAATAAATTAGTTCTTAAGAAAGGTGATGTACCAAATATGTGTGTGCAGTTGGATATACATATGTATGCATGTAAACGGACATTTTTAAGATTTTAAATTTTAATCCGTTTGATTCGATAACCCGTCGTTTCACATTATATCCCTTAGTTTCTTTTTATAGAATCTAAATAATTTGTGTAATTTAGCAACCGCAAATTCAAAATTAATGGAAAATCTATTCTAGGAAATTTAAAAAGTCTTAAAATATTTTAATTATTGGAAATAAATAAGTGAAAAGTGTTCTATAAAGAAAGATTTTGCAAAATGAAAATAATAAAACCTGTTATAAATTTAGCTTGCGGTGCGGTCTGAAAAGAATGATTTTATAAAGTCTTCAGGAGAATTAAAGTCAGATTTATTGGCCTTAGTTCACAATGCGGTTTTGGTTTGAACAAATGTAGATATAATTTTTGTCACGTCGGGTTGACGAAGGTAAGATCCGTCAATGTTAAATTATCGTTATGTGGACGCAAATTCCAAAAATAATTCTCGTTCGACACGTGAACTGAACGGTTAGGGCAAAAATGTTTTGGTCGGCTCAATGTATATGATTAATTAACGACGTGCTATATTCTGTGGTATTACCATTTTTATCTTCTGAAATGCTTTCTGAAAAATTGAAAGAATGTTGGGAATTTTTAACAACCCAACCCGTTGAAGATATTCCGATAACGAGGTTAAACATCCTTTTAAAAAAAATTGAGATCCTTTTTTCGGAGTTTGCAAATTTTTAATATTACAATTTATTTATTTTATTTTTTTTTTTTTTATTTTATTTCAGAAAAATTGACTAGGAACTATAAGCTCATTTCGTCATATTAAAGTCACAAAAACTTCTCAGTTTTTATAACATTACGACATTGAATTCAAAGGTTCGTCACTTCCATAATTGGTTGTATAAGAATCTATTTTCAAGGGTGTGCGAGTTCGAAGATTTCTACATTGAATAACATCTCTAATTGAAAAATGTGTCCATTAAGTAAATTGGAAATAAAAATAGCTCCAGAGTTCTGACGACGAATTTCAAGAAGCAAAATTTTCAAGGATTTACATCTTTCAACATATGGAGGTAGATTTCTAATATTTTCTTACCACGGTAATCGATTGTCAAACCCACCTGTTTTCCATGCAAAACAGATTAGAAAATATTTTTTGTACTAACTCAATTCTAAATATGTGATCCTGTAACGGGAGGACTATACGCATGATGCATATTCGAGCTGTGAGCGAAAAATATTGATACAGGCAAACAAAAACTCTAGGATCATTAAACCCCTTCATGGTGCGTTTTAGGAATTCTAACATATAGATTTGGCTTTTGAACAGATCAAGTCGAAATGACGATTAAATGACAAGGTACAAATATAACTCCAAGAACCTTTATTTCATTTACTTGTGCTAAATTATTATTCGCAGATTGAACGTGTAAAAGTCATCATTTTGCACTTTCTTACATTTAAATATAACAAATTATACCAAACATTAACTGCATCTAAATCCTTTTGTAATTCCTCTGCATCAGTTAGATTTCGAATAGGATAAAATATTTTTAGGTCGTCGGCATATGTATAGACAAAGGGAAAATTTTATACATTCCGTGACATCATTTAAAAACAATATGAAAATAAGCGGACCGAGGTGCGAGCCCTGAGGTACCCCATAATGTATATAAATTGTATTATATAAACCATTGTTAATTTTTAAACGCTGCACTCGCCCAGTAAGATATGACTAACGCCATTTGATCAAATTATCATTAACAGCAAGTAATTTTAATTTTTGGAGATGTCAAACGCATTACCAAATTCTGTATAAATACCCCTGTTGCACGTTTCGTAAATTCTACTAAGTTTGATACAGAAGAACCGCCTCAGAAAAAAAACATGTTGCTCATCTACTATAAGCGACTTAAGACCGAAAAACATATAATCACAAACAATAATCACAAAGACCGAAAAACATATAATCACAAACTCTCAAATCAACAACAATTGGACCATCGAGCGTGGATGAGGTTAGACTCAAGACGAAGAGGTGGCCAGCCCTCAGTTCAGACATGAATCCAATTGAGCATTCATGGGACGAACTAAAACGGAGGGTCCGAGCCAGAAATCCGGTACCATCTAACATGAGTGACCTCAAGATTGTGTTGGATGAGGAGTGGGGTGTGATCTCTCCAAGCGGCAGTTGCAAGAGGGGCAATACTTAGTATTAACCAATAAAATTGTTTTTGTTTTGCTTGAATTTTTTGCTGTAATTTTAATTTAAATATCCCCAATATATTTTTTCATAATCATCAATTTTGGTTGCGTTTTCATTCAAAATTCGTTATAAAAAAAGTACTGAATTAATTTTCATAAAAATGGTGTGATGTTGGAGTAAAAATATCAGGCTTTCAAAAAAATAATGTCTTATGAAAATCCGTTAAGGCGTTTTAAAAAAATTTGCCGTTCTGTGAGAGATTAAGATTTGAGTTGATTTAATTGCTCGGGAGTGTAGTAAATATTTTCACAACAAAATAAAATAAAGTAGGCGGTTTTTTTAATTATTTTTTTTCGTTTTCGGCTCAAGGGGGAACGAGCGAGTCAGTAACAACTTTAAGTAAGAACGCGATATACAGAAAGTACATGTTACTGACCAGCGAATCCTTAAGAACTTTTCGTTCAGTTCAACTGTCACTTAACAGAGCGAAAATTAACGCACAAACTGAAGGATATGTCAGAATACATCAAAATTTTCACAGCATACTTTTCGTAAAAATATAAATTTTTCTATTCACATTAAAATTTTAATACTGTATTTGTCATTTGTTACGGATTCGCTGGCCAATATGTCAAATATTCTGTAAGGAAATAGTTTCGTCAAATTCTGTAAGGATTCTTACTGATTCGCTGGTTGCCCTTTTACTCACGATGATTTTGAAATGCCGGACGATCTTATATATTGCTTGTGTGTGTATACGTAGATTTTGTGTTGATTTCAAGTTTTATTTATTGGTTTTTCTAGTCGCTAAAGACGTTTTTACATAAAAAAATTCAATAAAAATCCCGAAAAACACAAATTTAATAGCCTGAGGATCCCATTAGATTTTTGTTAAATAAGACCAACTACAATTTAATAACAAAAGCACGCTACATAATTTTTTGTCTGGAATTTTTGCTTAAGCAGTGAGATAGGGTTACCTTCATATTTTAAAATGTTGGTAGTCGTATGATGCTATAATACGAGTATATGTTAACGAATAAAGCTACCGAAACAAAATTAATTTTTAAATAATTTAAAAGTTTTTATTTAACTACAGAAAGTATTATTTCAAGCTTTGGAAATGATTGTACTTTCTTTGAAAATTGAAAAGAAATTTTTTAAGCTTTCTAATAATCATAATATTTTAAAATTCTAATAATTAAGTAATTTTAATGATACAGCTTAGTTTCGTCTAACCAGATTACTATGCCAGAAGGCTTTTTATAACGTTTATAACTTGATACCATATAAGGCTTATCTAATATTCCTTTATAGGGCCCCTTGTTTGCAATCCTCCTTAACCCATTTCGGAAATCTTCCAGCATATTATAAGCAGAGGCCAGAAGCACACTTCTAATGGTATTATTGCCTCTAAATTATATTTCTTCCGCGAAGTTATTAAGGAGCCTCTAAATTGGTTATTTTAACAAAACCAAACAAAAATCACAAGGCATACGATCTAGCGACCATGCTGGCCATTTTAGTGGTCTTATGTAAAAACATTTGAAGCGACGTGAGGTAAAATTCCAATACTATACATGCATTCCGTATAAATCTCGATCATAAGCACAATGACATCACCGTTAATTGTGTTATTTTCAAACGGTTCTATGAATTCTCATTTGCCACTGCCCACTGATGTCAGACTTTGTTTTGTTCAAAACCCTAAGATTTTTGCAGTCGAAAAGAAGATCAGACGTTTGGTATACCTGTAATAATATACCGTTTCGATTCGGGTTTGAAGTATTTTCTGAATGCTGCCTCAGATACAAAATTTATATTGAGAAACTCCCTCAGCAAAGCAAATAATACAAACAAAATATCTTCTTGTCGTACATTGAAGTAACAATAGGTGTGAATAACGTCTTTGGATTGTCTAACATGTTTACAATCTTCAAACAAAAATATATAATTGTTGAAAATTTATCGATCGTTCATAATTTTTTATTTTTTCGTTTCTAAATATAAACGTTAATTTTCTTCTAACCCACTAATAAAATTACCATAACCTCTTTATAAATTCATAATCTTATAACATATTTTTTGTAACAAATTTCCAGAACACTGGTTTTATAGTAATAAAAAAAAAAAAATTTTATAAAAAATTAGTTTTATAAAACATTTTGTTTTTATTAATAATTTTTTGAATATTTATAAAGTTAACCTGTCTCATATACCAAATAATAAATTTTATTTTTGTCTGGACATAGTCTAACTCCATGAACACAACAACACCCAAAACAAAACAAAAAAATATCCAAAGTAAAATAATTCATAAATATTTTTTTGGATGACGATGAATAAGATGTTTATGGATAGATAACAGGAAGAGGTCTCAAAAATATATGATCGTTTATAAATCGGAAATCTCTAAATTAGTTTCTATTTCGATTTTATACTTGTGACAATTAAAAAAAAAACATTTGATTTGATATCATAAAGTTTATACTATATAACTAATGAACTGATCGAACAGGTAATTTTATACAAACTCGCACGTTATCTTGGAACTCTGACTGTATCTCATTTATAATAATTTTTGGTGTATAGAAGAAATAAATAATACATTTCTGATTAAAATTATTAATTTAACAAAAAAAAAAAAAATTATAATTTTTAAATTAATAATTCGATAATTCTTCGCCTTTTTTTCGGGGATACTGCATCAATTTGTCATAAATTTAAAATTTTTTATCCCAATGACCATGTGTTAATGATTCATATATATAAATTATAATTATTGAGAAGGTAAATATAGTTTTGGATTCGAGACTAAGTATTGCGAAATTGTCTGGGATCTTAAAAAAAAAACTCAGTCTACCATCATTCCGCATCGAATCGCATTTTTATCATGGACATTTGTCTAAAAATTATATCGCCATTAATCTTATCGTATTTTATAAATATTTTTGAGCTATTTTGCCCCGAGAAATGAACAACCATATCTAAAATTTCAAAATAGATCACCAATCACTAAACCTTCCTGAAATTTTGAACACATGTTTCCATCATACACAAATTTCAATTAAATTTAATTTAATTTTCACACTACATTGGATTATTGTACTTTATGTAACAAAAACTATAGATAACTTCCGGTTTTCTATTTATTTAATATACATGTACATACTTATTTAGAAATGCTATACATACTGTATGTATATACATACTATGTATGTATAAAGAGAAAGAAGATAAAGTGTAATTGGGAATCTTAAAATAGATACAAAATATTGTGGAGATGCAACAGGTATCCAAGCGAGATGAATAAAAGAAAGAAAATATTCAATATTTTGAAAAGTATCACAAACACATGGGGCCCGAGATTTGTTTAATTTATGTAGTTCAATTATTTACTTTTTTTTAATTTAATTAAATTTAAAAATAATTTATTCTAACGAAATTGAAAAACTGTACTATACATGTAAATTTGATGAAGTTGCATCATCCGTGAGGTTTAATTCATATTAAATTCGATTATTTTAATTAAAAATAAAATGTTTCAGAATGGGCTTATTTGTGTAAAGCTTAGAAATTGATTTTTAAATTTAATTGGATCTAATTTAGGGGAAATCTGAACAATTTCTATTGTATCAATTCAGTTCAAAGGGACCAAAGTATTCAAATCCTGTCCAAAATGGCTAAAAATTGTTTTGGTCTAAAACTACTTTTCTCAACGTTTTGAAAGTCCCTGAGCTCGAAAAAGGAAAAAAAAGTGTCCGTCCGTCTGTCTGTACCCATGGTTTTTGGATTTTTTTCGGCAATCTGTTTCTATGGTTAACAAATTTTTTACATACTACACATGTATATGTATGCTGATTTGAGGATTTAGTTGGGCGTTGAGTTTGAGGTTGAGTTGTGGATTAAGTTTGGTTCCATTTACTTGTCTAAATCTTTTTTTCCAATGGGATAGAAGATTGCACTTATAACCTTTGTTGGGAAGGTACCTAAGACAGAAACTAAGCAGGACTTACGACCAATCAGTATACTTCCTAGCTTGTCTAAGGTAATTGCAAAAATTATGAAGTTTTGCTTAATTGAAGATCAAAATCCGGGTTTCGAGAAAGATGTTGAATCAAGTTTCAGATGATGAATCATATTTCTAGTTTTAGCTTAATTGAAGATCTACAATCCGGGTTTCGAGAAAGAAACAACTTCTGTAATAATTAAAATTATAGATGAATTAAGTTTATCTGTTGCAGAATGTAAAGAAAGTGCCTCTGCTTGTGCTTCTAGAATTTTCTAAAGCTTTTGACAGCGTTAACCATAAAATTCTGCTGCATAAGTTGCACTCAAACTTTAATTTTTCCAATTCTGCGGTTAAGCTTTTGGCTTCATACCTATCGGATAGGTATCAAATTGTCAAATTAAATGAAAAGTTTTCCAACGAGAGTTTGTTGACTTCTGCAGTTCCTCAGGGTACAAATTTGGGTCCCTTGTTATTTATGATGTTTATAAACGATATCAGAAAGATACTTGAAAGAACTTTAATTTGAAATTTTACTTTCATAAAAAGTAACAAAGTAATGTTACCCAACCTTCGGCATTATAATATGAAAATTGCCAATGCGAATATTGAGATTGTGGATACGGTTAGGAACTTGGGTTTATTGATGAATAACAAGCTTAGTTGGGATGACCATGTAACCCAATTATGCGGAGGGTGGACGCTAATCTGGGATTAATTGGATAGTTAGTTACTTCGCATTTAACTTACTATGCCCCTATTTATTTCGGTTGCTCTAAGTCCTCGTTTAGGAAATTAAATATCGCTTTTAATTCTTGTGCTCGGTATAAATTCAATAAAAAGAGAACTGATTCAATTTCAGGTTATGCTCGTATAATATTGGGGTGTGATTTATATCATTATTAAGAGTTCGTAACAGGTATTTTCCTTTATAAAATAATTTATTATATAGAAATCCCATGTTTGCTCTTCAATTTGATTACATTTTTAAGATGCGGACTTGTATATCTAATCAGTCTTCCTACAAATTACAAAACTAAAGCACGTGAGTCATCTATTTTTGTGCGTTGTATTAAACTTTCTAACTCAGTAAATCCTAATTTACAATCAACGAAAAGTCTATGTAATTTTAAAACGATTACTTCACATATTTTTCATCTATGAATTTATATTAGTTTCATTTTGGAATACTGGTTCTTATAGCTTAGTGATAATTTTGTTCGGGTAGATGCAACCAGATTTATAAATTTTGTAGTTTGTAAATTTATATTTTTATTTAATACTTTCAACAGTAGTTATTTGGAGAGCCAAATATTGTAGTTTATTTTACGTTAAGAAATTTATTTTTAACAACAAACGGTTTTATTTTAAATTGTGAAGGTTATTTAATATTACCAATAACGATCTTGTATTTCACGTGAAATTCATGTTAAGTTTAGGGAATAAATTTTGTCCGCCAACGGTTGGTACCGCAATACTATTTTTCAACATTATATCAAATGTGAAAAGTGCAATTTTTAATTTGAATGACATTGATCGAGTAAACATTCGAAACAATTTTATAAATATTATAACAAATTACAAAAACAGTACAAATACAAGAAATTTAACACCTCATGAAAAACGAATTATGTCATACCTAAAACAAAAAAAGAGTTTTTTGAAAGGCACCCCAAATATTTTAGTCATAAGGGCAGACAAGGGAAACACAACTATGTTAACTTTACGAACCGACTTCAGTGACAAAATGTACAACCTACTAAACGACAATTCTACTTACATACATATTTTTAATGACAACTCGAGACCAATACAGAGAAAAATTAACACTTTAGTAAGAGACTGGGAGAAATCAGGCAACATAATTTAATCACAAAGAAAAAATTAACGAGTTACACGCCAGTGATCCCAAAATTATATGGCTTACCCAAAATTCAGAAACCAAACATACCATTCAGATCAATTGTAAGTTCCATAGACAGTCCAACATACTTTTTATCATCATATTTAGGCAATATTCTAAAACCTAGTGTCGGAAAAATAGGTTCTTTCATTCAAAATTCTAAAGATTTCAAAAATAAAATTTAGGGTGTTACCATTCCACCAAATTTTCAAATAATCTCTCTAGATGTTACGTCATTATTAACCAATGTCGACGGCCAAATTGTAATAAATATTGTCAGTCAAAATTGGAGAAATATAAAGAAAAATTGAAAATCAAAACTAACGAAAGTCCAGTTTCTTACCGCTTTAGATATAGTTTTGAACAATTCGCAATTTTCTTTTGATAAAAAAATTTATAAACAAATTTTTGGCTCTCTTGTGGGTTCTCCAATAAGTCCCACCATAGCAAGTTTATTAATGGACAATTTAGAAATTTTTGTTTTAAACTCTTTAGACTTCCAAACTTTGTTCTATTATAGATATGTCGATGATATAATTACAGCGGTACCAATAAATACATTCTGTTGATTCGTGAACCAAACGGTAAAATTGCCTGTGATTGGTACCACAAAGATACTTGGTCTGGCCTATATCTAAATTTTCACTCTTGGCTTCCCACATCTTAAAATTAACACCATTAAAATTTTGACCCAAAAAATTCTAAAATTTTCCGATACTAAATTTCACAATAAAAATCTTAAAATTTTAAAAGATACATTATTTCGCATTCGATATCCTGAAAAATTAATAAATAGCATAATTTGGAAACAAAGACATTTTCACATAATTCCTGTTTCTCGACCAGAAAATGAAACCACAAATTATTTGGCCATTCCTTATGTTAAAAATCTTTACAAAAAAAATAAAAAATCTTTCCAAAAATTATAATTTCAAAATTATGGGACGGGCACCCACAAGTTTAAACAACAATTTAACAATCAAATATTGTCTAGCAGGTACAATGTAGTTGCAAACCTACTTAAAACCATGTTTGGAAAAAAGATTTTATCAACACAGAAGAGACGTCAATAAAGATCAAAATTCAAGCATTATTGCACTATTCCGACATTTGAAAGATACAAACCACCAAATCAGTTTAGATAATATCAAAATTATAGATAAACAAACCAATTTTAGAAAAAGATCGATTTTGGAAATGCTACACATTAAATCAAGTATAAATTCAATAAACATTGTAGAAGATTACGCGTATATCGGAAGCTCATATGATTTATTCATCTAATTTAGTTTTGTCTCATCAAATTTATTTTTATTCAAATGTACAACCTTTTTTACGTGAAAATACCAAATACGTTTCCTTGAAAAAACGGGTTTTTTAAAAATAGAATTTGTGATTGCCATAAGGTTGTATGTATGAAGAAAACCATTTTTGAAAAAATAAAAAATTAATTTTCCTTTTGAGAATGAATCCGAATAGGATTCGAAAGCTAAAGCTATAAAATAAATTTAAATAAAGAGCCAAAACCAATAAAAAATTTGTTTAATTATTTAAATGTTGGCTTAATAAACATAAATATAATTAAAAAGGAATAATTATTTGATTTTTCATATTTGAAGTCTGTCGCATTTGAGCTTTTCGCTTTTGAATTCTTAAACAATTTAATATATTGATAGGTGTTAGATTTCGTACGATAAATGATTTTAATATAACGATCTAGAATATGGCCAGTTAGGATGGGCATGGAATTTGGATATACTTAAACCGATTATGATGAAAATCTACTGGCGTATAGCACCTCAAAATTCATTATAATCATTAAAGTATCCAAGATCCGTCCATCCTAAATTGGCCACATTACACAGACTTGTCATAAAATCAAATTACAATTCCATTTCCGTCCTAATTGACCTTATTCCAGAAATTCATGTAAAAATCATTTTAGAAACCTATTTCCGTCGCACATGATGAATTTCATCCAAATGGGCTAAGAAAAAACCCAACTTCCATTCAAATTGGTCATATTCTAGAACCGCACCTTAAACTCTTTTTAGATTCTCATTTCTATCATAAAATATGATAAGAAGTTGCATCTTCATTTGCCAAATTCGAGTATGGTTTCAAAAATTCATTTATAAGCATCCCATTTCCATTGTACTTGTGAAATTTAATCAAAATTGGTAAACAAATAGGCAAGTTCCATTTCAATTGGCCATATTACAAAACTTCATTTAAATATCACTTTAGAATCCCATTTCCGTCCTAAATGGCCTTATTCCAGAACATCATTTCACATGTTTATTTATGTCCCGTGTTTTTAAATAATTTTTCCCCCTTTATGAATGTATTTTTAACGGGATATATAAAATGCAAAATCACGAGCCCCATTCTCTGTGTTAACAATAATATGAATACAAAACGAAGCTACATAATTTGTTGTCATCCCTGCGCAGAAAGGACCAATGCTGTGTGTGGCTTTGAGGAGTTTACTTTCTTTTACTTAAGTAAAATAAAGTAAGGTAATCATGAAAATTTTCTACCTTGAGTCCGAAAAAGTGGGTTTCGAAATGGTGCCTAGATGTCCATCAGTCTGTCTTTCAGTCTGTCAGTCATTCTGTCTCCTGTTCCCTGACTGTAGTCCAGACGGTTTAACCAATCGAAGTGAAACTATAGATTTTAGCTTTTTTTGATAAATTGGAAGGACCTAGTTAATTTAACTTCAAATCGGCCAATCGGAAGTTACCACTCCCTTGGTCCAGAAAATTCATTTTGCAAATATCTCGTATAAGGTTTACAAAAACTACTTTATACAACATGTTTCCAAAAACAACAAAAAAAAATTTTTAAAAAATTCAGTTGTGGCCAAAAAACTTTCTTCTACGAACAGGGAATTTTAAGAAACTTGTTACGCAAATTTCTTACAAATTTATTATTTTGTATTTTTACTTTTCCCACTATAACGAGTTTATATTGGGTAAATATTGTAATCGCGAAAAAATTGCTCCAGGCGAAAAATTTGGTCCAGTTTTTCACATTTCTCGACGAATTAGGTATTCAGGACCTCAAAACATCGATTAGAAAAATGTTATGTCCGTCCTTCCATCCTTCCAGTCAGTCATACATTTTTATTATTTTTGTTTTGCCTCCCATTCTCACAAATATTGAAAGTTTTGGTGGAAATTTTGTACAAAGATATATTTTAGTATTAAGCAGTTTGTGTTAACTTTTAGGCCTAGTCGAGTCTAGAATAGAGGAATTGTATAGAGGAAGAGAAAACTGCCAAACAGATTTTCTCAAAAACGGGATCGACGATTTTTTTGTTATATCGAGGGATAACATTGACAATTCATCATATACCTGTTAACAAAATTTGAAGTCGATTGAAGCATTGCGTGCGGGTCATTTTAATAAAAAGGGGTAATATACATTTATTGATCTGTTTCCGAGGTAATGTCGAACTTTTCGAAGAAATATTTTATCATGTAATATGGAATTTACCGAATAGATTATCGTGTAATATGGAATTTAAATTTTTAAATTTACCTAAAATACTTTGCTGGTGGCAAATAATATTGTCGGTCTGTGTAATAAAATCTCTTCGTGTTAAAGGTTGCATATAAATCTTAATAGGAAACTATGATACACCTTTAACATAATATCACCCCATTATAGGTTAGAGCAAGTTTAGGAGAAAGGCGCTGGACGATATAGAAAATGAAAAACTAGGTGCCAAGGAAGTGGGATTCGGTGGTAAAAGATTATTGACGTTAATTCTATTATATTTTTTATTTAGCAAATGCGACTTTGATTACTGATTAACATGTGTCAGTTCTAAATAATCTAACATTATTTGTTAGTCTGTGATTTGGTGGCAGGAGAATAGGAGATTTATACTGTCGTGACCAATTGTGTTATTGGGAAAAATGACGGAAAATTTTTGTAAAATATAAATGGTTGGTTTGGTGATATTTAACGGATGCTTTGTGTGAAAAGCATCGTCCGAGGAGTAGGATAGACCCAATTTTTTATTTTTTTTTTATTTTGTTAAATTTTCTAGGATTTCAATTTTCTAGATAGGAATTTTTTATCCCATTTAGTTTTAATAAAACGATTGGAATAGTTAAAAATATTCGTACTGTAATTAAAATTGAGGAACTTTCAAATTGTTTAAGCTCATCCATACCAATTGAAAAAACTGAGAGGATGACTGAGTGGAATAATGAAACTAAAACTTCTAGTGAAATGGACATACTAAAAATTACGTTCAAGTCGAGCACAATCCCAGATAAAATTATCATCTATGATAATATTATCATAATAGTAGAATATTTCATTCCGAATCCGATGCATTGCTATAAATGTTTAAACTATGGTCATACAGCAAAAAGGTGTAAATCGGTAGACCCCCTGCGTTGTGTTACATACAGTAGACGCGGAACATACTTCTGATAATAAACCCTGTTGTAAATTTTGTAGTGAGGGGCATAAAACGAATAATTTCAAATGTCAGGAGAGGGTGAAACCAAAAACAATAGTAGATTTCATAGAGACGTCTCATGTCGAATAAATAAACATTCAAATTAGTTGAGTGTAGAAAATACCTATTTGGGTGTAGAAATTATATTTCGAACAATACAGTGAGCCCCTACGCAATATACTTAAAACCACAAAAACATAATTCTCTCTTTGACTAAATTTACTCTTCAACTAATACGAGATTGTTTTGAGCGAGGTCAAAAATATGTATCCAGAAAAATTTTCGTGTGTTAAACTAGTTAGTATGCGCTGGTACACCGGTCAGCATGATTCAAGCAAGGTTGGCTCGATGTTTCGAGTCACATGTTCGTGACGTCACACAATCCTGCCACGTGTTTGTAAATAAATAGAGAAAAAGCGAATGAATCATTTTTGTGTTCGTTTTTATTTTTCGTTTTTTTACTTGTTGTTGTAATTTAAAGGTCTCCTTTAATACTAGCATTGAGTGTCGTCATAACACAAAAAATGATCATTTGTTTACATATTTAGAGCTAAACTGGTATTAACTGAATCACGACCGATGAATAAAGCGAATACCAGTATATGTTTATTTGTTTTTTTCTTTATTAACAAATTAACGATGGATTTTCATTGGGTTATGGGTTATATATTGTGGCCAACCAGCAATATACATTTGAATACGATACTGATAAATGTGGGATTCTAAAATGATTTTTAGATAAGATTCTGGAATATGGCCAAGTAGTACGGAATTTGTCTATTTCTCAACCGATTATGATGAAATTCAACTTGTACGATGGAAATGGGACCTTCAAATGATTTTTAGATGAAGTTCTGGAATATGCCCAAGTAGGATGGAACTTGCCTATTTCTTAACCGATTTTGACGAAATTCGACTTGTATCATGGAAATGGGATCTTCAAATGATTTTTAGATGAAGTTCTGGAATATAGCCATGTTTGATGGAACTTAACAAATTATAGAAACCACAATACTTGCGCCGTTTATAACAAATTATAGAAACCACAATGTTTGCGCCGTCGAAAATCCACACATCGTAAGGGAGAGAGCTTTCCAAAGCCAATTTTCAATAGATATGGGCGGGAATGATCCACGATTAACTTATCGGACCTTACGTGCTACCAAACAGGCTTGATCAACACGTATTATTAGAATTTTCAGGAATCACATTGTCTTTACTCATGGAATAAGTGCCATTGTTGAGGAGAAGGCGAAAGCAGTTGCAATTAGATGGAGCTCCAGCACATTTGGCAAAGATAATACGTGATCATTTGAATGAAAATTATCCACGGTGGATCGGTAGAGGAGATCCTGTAGCCAGGCCGACAAGGTCATCTGATCTTAAGCCCCTAGATTTTTATTTCTGACAGGAATAATTTTCGCTGCTGCAGCAGAAACAAAAGGCAACCCTTAACAATTGCGTTGGACAACAACTAGTGTGATCAGGAGAGCCTTTGTTTGTTTACAAGAGGGTGGAGAGCATTTCGAACATGTCATTTAATTAAAATGTTTAATAATTTGTAATAAAAATTGTTTTTATTGATTATTAATAAAACAGTAATTTTTTATTTCTTTGACTTTAATTTAAACATATTTCCTTGTTTAATTTCCTTACTTTCTCTAGGTGATTTTTGCGCGGTATTTTTATGAGTTAGCTAGTAACAAAGTTTTGTCAATTTGTAGATATTATGCTGTAGATTAGTAATAATAATTAAAATAATTAACTTAATGGGACATTTTCTCGACTTACAGTTCAGTTTTTTAAAAAGTAGAGGTTTTCTTTACTTAAAAAAATGTTATTTTCCCGACATTTTTTACATTCTTTAAAAAAACCTGACTAAGTGCGCAAACTGTCAAATAAAGTGACTCATAAACTTTCAAAAACCGCAAACAGAATTAAAATCAAGCCCGTAACTTGAAAAGGAGACACCCACTTTAAAGGATTTTTTGCGATAATTTTACTTAAAAATTCTGAATTTTCCGGCCGTTCACTTGACGACGAAACACCTTGTATATCTTGCAGCTTGTACAAAATTTTAATTGAAATTAATAAAATTTTAATTAGCAATTTTGCAATTTAGTAAATTGGTGGTGTTACTTGAAACATTTTTGAGTCCACGATAAAATATTACAGGCATATTTAATTTTGGGTTTCAGTTCAAAAAACCGCGAAATTATTCGTGCTTGGTTCATATAATATTCTTTATGTGGTAAAACAAGCAAAATTTCAATAGACTCGATTCTCTCTATTTTAGATTTAATTTCTTAATTAAAGTAATTTTTAGTGATTAATTAATCACAGCTTTTATATTATTATTTTTATTATTATATTTTTATACTAAAATAAATAAATATTATTACCTATTTTCTAATTTTTCTTTTCTAGATTTTCTACATTTTGGTTTTATTACTGATGTGAAAGTAATGGAGAGAACTACGATTGTAACATGACCAAATTTCATGGTGCGTGAAATAAACCAGATCCGATAAGAGTAAGCCCAACAAGATTCTGGGATGCTCATTTGAGTCATCTCACAGTTTCCAGCGTAAATTAAATTTTAGGATGGATTTTGTGTATGTGATTTATTAAATTATAGATACTTGTTCTATTGAAAATTATGAATGTATTATTTATTATCTGGTGTTAAATATAATTTTATTAATGTATTGGTTATAAGAGAGAACGTGTTTGTTTTTCAAATTATTTAGAAATAAGTCAGCTAATAAACCAACGCCACGCCATCTTTAAATGTTAAATAATTTAACTTTAAATGTTTTCCCGCAGTTCTGCAGCCTTAGTTCATTTTTCATTGGTTCACATTTGGTAATACACAGCTTTTAATTATAGCGCGAGTTGCAAGCTATGAGTAATACTTTTTTTTATAAAATTATAATATTTAATAAACAGACCAATTAATCGAAATTAGTCAATTTCAAATCAAACATTGTCAAATTTTTAAATTAGATGTGTAATTTTCGCAGAACAGAAAAATTCCATTTGAAAAGTTCGCTAGGTTTTATATGATACCCTTGATCCAAAGACAAGGATTTCGCAAAAAATCAAGCGAATATTTTGTTTGAATTTTTTATTGATTATGGAAAAAATTTGGGTCTACCCTACCTTATTTAATTCAAAAATTTGGTAAAATTTGATTTTAAATTGTCTAAATTACATTAGATTAATTTTGGAATAAAAAACCAAGGCTAATAATGATTTTGTGCAATCAAATTAAATTAATAACTTAAAAATGATCCTCAAAATGACCATAAACTTAAAGTTCGTCTCTGGCATATCGGACAGATTTTTAGCATTAAGGCATTGCAACCCCAAAAACAGGATGTCGATGAAACTTGCCACAAGATACAATCCAAAACCAACAGATGCATTACGTGATAATTAAAACGCAAATGCGACATATGATTCAGTTAAAATTCTTAATTAAAAATAAATCAACAAAACTTTTGACCATTACAAAAAAACAACCTAAAAACTTCGAAATGAGGCTAGGCTTTCACCGAAACATTTGAAGGGGAATTCGGAAATTTTGGTTTATGAAGATGCACTATGGCTAACCAGTTATAAGGAAGTTAACAAGAAAATTTTACATTAAATTCATTCAGAACGAATCAGAACTTTTTTAGAACTAATTTCTCCGGTCCCTTAGCTTCATTATATCGAGATTTTGCAATATAAAATGTTTTAAAAATTGGAGGGCGAGTAGGTTATAATGAAGATACGCAATAACTACGACAGCAACGTCAAGCAACATTTGCTATGGTTAATAAAAATTTGGTGACTGCATAGGAACATGGTGATAAAAGAATGAAATCTCCTCTCTCCTCCCTCAGCCGCTGATGCAAAAAATAGTGAACAAAAAAGTGTAATTAGAGTAAAATAATAATTATTAATTAAGTCACAGATTTTCAGAAGATGAGAGGCTCTCTCTAATGGGGAATGCTGTAATTAGGAGCAGAATTTTAGTGTAAAGCACAGAAAAAAACTAACTAGAAACATTCTAAATATAGTCTAATTATAGGTGTCTGGAACCGGGTCAATTTCTATAATTATTTGATCTCTTGTTATGTGTAAAGGAGTGTACAGAAAGAAGAGCCTGGTTGTGATCCGGGAGTCGAATTTTGGCTTGGTTTTTGATCAATCAAATATGTTTTAAAAATTCCGTCGAAAATTCGTTAAACTCTTGGTTGTGAAACCAACCCTTTGCTTTCGAGATATTAATATAATGAGTTGGTGCTTGTTTAGTTTTAAATTCATTCTTTTATTGAATTTTATTTTTACATTGTTTTTTCTACAACCAAAACAGCCACAGTTAAAGTTTTGCACAACGTCAAAAGTAAAATAGTAAAGTATATATGTACTTAGTCTGGGTGGTTTCTTTTCACAGAAAGAAGAAAAGGAATAGAATATTGATCACGTGATCTCGGAATATTCCGTACGTAATGTAATAAAAGAACGGATTGGAATAAATGTAATGCATTTTCCATAGCATAACTAATTGAAGTTGCAAAGAACGTGAAAACACACAATGTAATATTAATTTTAATTGATATATGTATCTTAAAAAATATAACCTAGGATTTTTTGTATCGGCCAAGCTGTATTTTAAACTATTATCGTCGATTATTATTTTACGTCATAAACCATTAATTATTTATTTTATAATTAATATTTTCATTTTCCATAATATGTACGATTTAATTCAATTTAATCATTTAAATTGTAAGTGGGGTGGGAAAGGGGGCTTAAGTAATTGGTCTACAAATAGTCCAAATGTCATCCTCACCTGCACGTGGTGCACCCTGCTAGATAACTAACGAGGCTCTGGCGACCGAGACGCGGCGGTATAACTGACTACCGAGAATTTAGTAAATGATCTTCTCAAACCAGACCCACTACCAACTCGTACTGGTCAGAGTGGTAGATGCTTTATGACCAGTAAAATAAACAATGAGTACAACGGATTCAGGAAATTGTACCCCAGGTGGTAACCCAGCTAATCAGCTGGCAAATCCATCCTCTAACGAAGCTGGCTCAAAGGATTCTGGGGTGAGCCAATCATTGTTTAACAGCCCTTTCGGGCAACCCAACCCATTTAAACAACAATCCAGGGTGGGTAGATCACCACCTCCAATAGCGAATACCTTAGAAAGTGATAACGCAGAACTGCGCAATAAGATTTACGAAATAGAAAAGTTAACGTTAAATCTAAACAAAGACCTCAAAAACTTACAGCGAGAAAACAAGGAGTTAAAAGATGCTCTAAATGCAGTAATGTCTGAGAAAGAAACCACTAAGATAAACAACACCAATGATCATATAGAGGTTATGTATGAAACAGACGAGGAAGAACTCAATAGAGAAACGGGATGGATTTTGAACCGTAACAAAAAAATAAGAAACGTAAGATGAGTAAATCACCACAGATTTCACCCGATTCGAAACAATCAGTTGAGCAGCTTCCAACCGGAAGTAGGCACGTGCAACAGGAGGATAAAGCTCAGGTTCCGTCGGAACAGAAACGATCAAGTAATGAACTCCCAACCGGAAGTAAGAATGTACAACTGGAGAAAAAAGTGCCACGGCCACCTCCAGTAATAATATCTAATTGCAATAATTATCAGAGTATTAGAAACATCATGGACAACAATCATATAAAGTTTCAAGCTACAGCGTTAAATAGTGGTGATATCAAAATAAATGTCACAGACGGTGATAGCTATAGAAAGTTAACAGGAGCTCTTAACGAAGAAAAGACAGCGTGGTATTCCTACGAAGATAAGCAGACAAGGCAAACCAAAGTCATTGCTAGGAAGCTACACGCTTCATGCAAACCAGAAGAGATAAAAGAGTATCTTTTGGAGAAAAAATATCAAAATTAAAGAAGTTACACAGCTGCTAAAAAGAGGTGATAAAACACCTCTTCCATTATATATGTTGTCTTTAGAAAGAACAGAAGACATTAAAAATATGTATGCAATCAGCGAAATACTCCATATGAAAGTGCAAATAGAAGCAGTTAAAAAATCTAAGCTTATCCCCCAGTGCAAAAAGAGCCAAGTCTACGGACACACGCAAAACTTTTGTAATAAGGAGCCCAGATGCGTGAAATGTGTAGGAAAACACCGTACGGCTGAATGTACGAAACTAAAAGACACCCACCAAAATGTGTTAACTGTGGAGAGACACACCCAGTCAACTACAGAGGTTGCATTGTTATAAAAGAGAAATTAACTCAGCCTCAACAAGAATACCTAGAAATTTAAGGCCACCCTAAACATTAATCCAGCCATCAAGAACTAATCCAAATATAACATTTGCTGATGTACTATCTACTGGAATTTCGAGAAGACAACATAGTTCTCTTTTATGTAATGATTCAAATAATAACCAAACTAATAAAATATTACAAGATATTCTTGATAGACTTAGTTCACAAGAAGAAAATCAAGAAAAAGCCCTATATCAACCCTACAAAGGCTCACCCTACTCGAAAAACATGGCAAATAATTTAAAAATTCTTGCATGGAACTGCAATGGTATATTGCAACGACAAAATGAAATACCTACAACTATTTCTTGATTTAGAAAAAATAGATATATGTTTATTATCTGAAACACACCTTACTACTCAAAGTCATATAAAAATCCGCGGCTACGAAGTTCACTCAGCAGTTCATCCTAATAATAATGCACGAGGGGGCAGTGCCGTGATTATAAAAAAAGATATTAAATACCATCTGCAACAAAAACTTGAAAGTGATGAAATACAAGCAATTAGCGTTAGCATTAATACCCACAACCACAAGTTAGTGGTATCCGCAATATATTGCCCACCTAGATATAACATCAAAGAGAATGCTTATACTCAGTTCTTCAAGCAGCTCGGTGAAAAATTTGTAATCGGGGGTGACTTCAACGCTAAACATACTGACTGGGGATCAAGACTAACCACAACTAAAGGGAAAGAGCTTCATCAAGCAATAATTAAATACAACTGCAACTGGCATTCTACTGGAAAACCAACTTATTGGCCCAGTGATCAAAATAAAACACCAGACCTAATTGACTTCTTTATAACAAGAAAAATCCCGGTTGATTATATACAAGTGCAGGAAGGATTGGACTCCGCATCTGACCACTCCTCTATTTTAATGATAATAAGTGATACAATAATTACTAATGATAAACAGCCACTGTTAACAAATAAATATACTGATTGGAAAAAGTTCAGGAATGAACTAAACAATAGCATCATTTTAAACACACAACTTTCTTCAGAAGAAACATTAGAACAGGAGGTGGAGAAGCTCGTCAAGGACATACAGCTAGCGGCGTGGAAAAGTACTAACACAGCAAACAAAAAAATAGCTGGCAAATGCTATCCAATGGAAATTAAATCACTAGTTATAGAGAAGAGAAGTACCCATAGGGAGTGGCAACGTACACGAGACCCAACCGTCAAAAATAGATTAAATAATTTAACACAACGAATAAGTAGAGAAATACGGGAATTTAAAAATAAATCAATAAATTCATACCTACAATCTCTCACCTATGATAAAAGTAGTGATTATTCATTGTGGAAAGCAACCAAATATTTGAAAAGGCCAGTTATGCATATACCACCAATAAGAACAAATAATGGTCACCTGGCTAAAAGCAAAGAAGAAAAAGCAGAAAAATTCGCGGTTCATCTCGAGCGTACCTTTCAGCCAAATTTAACAACACTTAACCAACAGGATATATTGTTCGAAAACCAAACAACTATCCTGAGACAGGAAATTCCATTAACTAATGCTAAAGAAGTAAAACAAGTAATAAAGAACCATGTAGTACTTAAAAAATCACCAGGATATGACCTGATAACTGGAGAGATTCTAAAACAACTACCTAATAAAGCTATTAAAAAAATATCGGACATAATTAATGCTCCCTTCAGACTCCGTTATGTCCCTCTATCTTGGAAATTTGCGGAAGTGATAATGATACCTAAGCCAGGTAAGCCACCAAGTGAACTGGCCTCGTACAGGCCAATATCACTTCTTCCAACTATGTCAAAACTATTTGAGAGATTGTTATTAAAACGAATTAAACCAGAAGTTGTAAAATCAGGAGCTGTTCCGTCCCATCAGTTTGGATATAGAGAGCAACATCGCAGGCATTTGACAAAGTCTGGCTAGATGGTTTAATATTTAAATTGGAGAAAACTCAGCCATTTGAGTATTGCGAACTGCTAAAGTCATACCTGAAAAGGAGATATTTTAGAGTTAAACAGGAAGGAGTTTACTCCAGTATTAAAAAAGCTAAAGCAGGAGTCCCGCAGGGGAGTGTCTTAGGGTCTTTCCTTTTCGTACTGTTTACTAGCGACATACCGCAGACGAGCAATACAACTATCGCCACGTTTGCAGATGAAACTGCAATTCTAGCTGTTGGTGACACAATCGGTGAAGTCACATTCAAACTACAAATAGCCGTAAATAATATACAAGATTGGCTAGCTAAGTGGAGAATTAAAGTGAATGAATCGAAGTCTACTCACATTAACTTCACTAATAGATCAATAGAACCACTACCTGTGACTCTCAATAATATCTCTGTACCACATGCCAATCAAGCAAAATACCTTGGTATGAACCTTGATGCAAAGTTAAAGTGGAAAGTCCACGTGAAAAAGAAAGCAGAAGAGCTTCAGTTAAAATATAGAAAAATGTACTGGTTAATTGGAAGAAACTCTCAGTTATCCATTCATAATAAACTTATGCTTTATAAACAAGTACTCAAGCCGGTCTGGACATATGGTATTCAACTATGGGGATGCACCAAAATCAGCAATCAACAGATAGTTCAACGATTTCAAAATAAAGTCCTCAGAGGAATTGTAAATGCCCCTTGGTACACTCGTAATAGTGACGTTCATAGGGATCTCGGAATAGACACAGTCGCAAGTGAAATAAAGAAATGTGCTCAAAAACACCAGGAGAGGCTCTAACATCACCCTAACATCGAAGCTGCAAGACTACTTCATCAAGAGGGTATAATAAGAAGACTCAAAAGACTAAAACCTTTTGAGTTACCTGAATAGTCCGCACAATGCAACATCAACCAAAACAACACTTTATGTAAAGAATACATATGAGTGCTTTGTTATTATATTGTCAGAGTCAAACGCTGTTAGTCAAAAATGACTAGTTACTTTGTAAAAAATTTTATTTATTTATCATAAATAAAATTATTAAAAAAAAAAAAAAAAAAAAAAAAAATTGTAAGTCGCACATAATTACAAAACGTAATACTAAATATTCTTTTTATTCCACCTTTCGATGTAGTACAAAAAGAATACATTCTGACTATTCCGAATAAATAAAAAAATGTATTAAAAAAGGAATAGAAGGAATGGAATGAATAAAAGAACGATTTACGTCACTTTCGGAATGTCCGGAATATCTCGAATGAATAAAAAAAAAACACCCACTATTTCCAAACTGAAAAATCACACTGCAAATGCCTACTTTCGGAAGGATTACAGAAAAACCCATTTTACAATAACTAACAATTTTTGAATGAGGATCTACTAGGTCATAATCAATTCGGCTTATGTAACGTGGTGACAGTTAAAGTTGCTCCTTATCTATATGGTCATTTTTTGTTTTTTTTTAATTGTCATCGAAGGACTCCTTTAATTGGTCATGATCAAATGTTCTTGAAAACGCGACCTAAGTTGAGAAATAATTAAAACCATAAGAAAATTAAATAATGATTTAAAGAAGTTAAATTAAACAATGATTTAAAGAAATTATAATTGAGTTTATTTTTACGAAGTAACTAAAAATCGACGTAACCCTAATGAAGGGAGTAATTTATAAACAACAGCTTTAAAATAACGTAACTCAATACGACGTAACTCGAGGATGACCTGTAACATTAAAGTGAGGTTTAGAGGGTGCTACCGTTGAACAATTAAAACTATTGACAATAATTAAGGACTCAATAACACTTCACCTCCAATCAGGTAGACTTCTACCTGTCTGGATATTTCTATACCAATAACAAAAATTGACTCTGTACTTCGTTTTCATAAATTTTTCCGAATGGATGGATTTTTTTTTTACAAAATTAGTAACTTTTGCTTTAAATAGTTGACGCCAACCAACAATTTATTTAATATATCGAAAAAAATTTAAATCTGGTAGCCCCTAACATCAACTAGACGGTAATACACATATATATTATGACTGCTATTTCTTTAATAAATCAGTTTTACGAATCTAATCAAAGTATTGGTTAAACAACTGTTATACTCATTAAAAGCCTTTGGTTGACCCGAGCTAATAAGTTCAAATATAATAAGCTTGACAGAAAGTTTCTACCGGATATGAGATTTGTTTTATAAAATTTTTTGTTCGCTGTAATTCGAAATAAGGCATAACCTCAAGATCTTGCATAAAATATTTTTAATATTAACATTTTTTTAATTAATTGTATGTTTAGAATGGGAATAACCATAAAACACAAAAATGAAGTAGAAATGTAAAATTATGTTGCTTTGGTAAAATTACGATTGAAATTACCGTGCAATATTTTTTATTTTATTTTATTGATGGAACAAATTATTTAATTTCACACCAATAAGGAATCCAGCATTTCTTGATTTTTGCTCGATTATTACAATTTTTTTATAGTTTTATTCATACAATTTGTTGTTTTAAGTTTATAGACACGACGTGAGGCAGTCCCGCTTTTGTAAATACATAATGTATGAGGTGAAATTGCATTTTTTAATTTATGTATTATATGTCTAGCAGTCATTTTGTATAAAGCAAATAATTTCTAAAAAGTTTGGTAGATCTTTTGTACCGGAAGCATAATAAATATAAAATAGTCAATCCTCCAGAATTCTTATTCCATTTCGATTAAATGGAATATAATAAAATTCCTCCCCCCAAAATATAGAAAATAACTTAACAAATATAAACAGCAAAAAGCTTACATTTCCGTGAATATATAAAATTCTCTGTTCAAATTTCTTTAAATACAAATTCAATAATCAGCTGATTTTAACTTGAGATAAAAACAATGTTTGTATAGATTTAAGATAACAAACAAAAAAAAAATTATATAAGCATAACTAAGTAAATACGAGAGACAAGTATTGGAAGAAACTTAAAATAACAACCAATTTTAAGAATTTCAAGCCGAATCGATACAAAGTTTATTATTCACGATTTTTCGATTTCATATCACAACAATATTTTGTATATAAGAAAACTAAATATTTTACATATATACTCTATAGTTTTGTATGTTTGATATGAAAGATGAAATGTTTTTTTTTTTTTTGTTATATTTTTGCTGTTGTATTTAGAAATCATAAATCTAATGAAATCAGAGGCGTATCCGATAGATTATGTAAGATGGTAAGAAAAATTATTATCGATGATGTAACGCTTATTTCTTATTTTATTAAATGAATTGTTTATAAGATTTTGTATGCCATTGCTTATACACGGATAAATATGTACACTTATTAAAAGTTCATTATTTTCGTGTACTACATGAATTTTAAACTTGGTGATCTTTGATTTGAATCTAAAAGGGGCAAAAACTTGTGGTATGGAATTTTAAGAATTAAAACTTTGAATTTTATGTTCAATCGGGGATTGGCATTAGAATTTCTATAATTAAATTTATTTACGGGTCATTGGCTGATATTACATTTTTTTAGCTCCAGTTGATTCTTAGGCACGCCACACACGTACAGTTTTAACTGACAGTTTTAACTGACAGTTTTAACTGTACAGTTAAAACTGTCAGTTAAAACTGTACGTGTGTGGGTATTTCAGTTCAGTTAAACTTAACTGTACAGTTTAACTGAGAACTTTAAAATTTTTATATTTTTAACTGAAACGATTAACTGAACTGAACGTGTGTGGGGGTTTAACTGCACAGTTCTCAGTTTTTTGTCGAAATTTTAAGATGAGAGGACGTTTCATATAATAATTAAAACATTGAATTATACAAAACTAGTTCGACTATTTATATAATTTTCATTTTATTTAGAAGTAAATAAAAATTAACATCATGTCACGTAAACATAACCAAGTTATTGAGGATTTTATTGGAATACATATATAGATCCGAACCTTGTTTGTGGCAAGTCAAATGTAGTGATTTTCATGACCGTGCCGAAAAAGATGCTGCCTACAACAAGTTAGTGATTAAGTTAAAAGAAATAGAACCTGATGCTGAAAAAAAATGTGTTACAGCAAAAATTAATAGCTTAAGATCCGCTTTTCGCAAAGAACATAGAAAAGTTGAAGGTTCAAAGCCAATTCAAGCCGGTTCTTTGGTATTTCGACCTGCTGGATTTCCTACACGATCAACACATCCCGAGAGCGTCAATTTCAAATCTGGACAATGAAATTGAAGAGGTAAGAAAAATACAATATGACTAACGTATATTTGTTTTTATTATTTATTTGTTTTTTAAAATGTGCTTGTTTTGCCATGGGATTTTGCCATCATTCATGAAATAGTTCATAAAATTATTTCTAATTTGTTTTGCATCAATACAAATTTTTCCTCGACGACATTGAAGTGGAATCATGTTTGATTGATAACTATCGCAACCAGTAGAAATAATAGACCCGTCATTACTATTTTCTTGATACAAACAGTTTGCAGGGGCGTATTTACGAGATTGATGTTCAATTAGAAAATTATGTAAAACACAAGTAGCCATTACGATCTTCTCCACATTGAATGGTTCTAAATTAATTGGTTTTTGATAAATACGAAACCGTGAGGCAAGTATCCCGAAAACGTTTTCGACAATGTGCCTTGCTCGAGATAATCGATAGTTAAAAACCTCTTTTTCGGCTGAATCTAATTTTCTTTGCCTAAATGGCTTTAAAATATCCGTTCTGAGAGAAAACGCATCGTCCGCAACGAAGACATATGGAACATTTTTGAAATTCTCGGACACATCGTCAGGCTGAGGAATATGTAAATTCTCATTCACCAGATTTTCAAAGAAATATGTGTTCTGAAGAACACCGCCATCAGAAATCCGTCCATTTGTTCGAGAAATTTTTCATGAAACAACAGGACATTCCTTCTATTCTCATGACACCACAGCATCCTCTTATTTTTCACAATTTAATGATGATGAATAGAAGATTGTGAAAACAAAAATTGATTTGATACTAACAATAAGTCGATTTTTTAAATTCATTTCGATTCATTTGTAAAAATCAAAAATGTTTCCTAATAAAAAAAAGAAATATGTTTTAATTTAATAAATATGTAAACTTTATATAATGCGACACATGTTTCCACATGTTTCTGGGATAATTTTTCCAAGTGCTTGAGGGGATATTCTTGTAGAAAATTTGAGACACTCATATGCCCGTCCTGTTGCTAGAAATCTCAAGGTGCAAATCTCAAGCAGTTAATCTTTCACGTGGAGATATTGCTCTTCTCATGACTGTATGTTTCTTCTTAATCAAAGGGGATACTAATGAAAGCAGTTTTTCGTACATTGTTTCAGTCATACGCAAATAATTGAGAGAATCTAGTGATTCTTCTTCACTTAATTGAGAGAATCTAGTGATTCTTCTTCACTTAATTCTTTTAATAAATTTATATGGGAAGATAAATTTCGATTTTGAAGCCAATTCTTGCACCACTTTTTAGAGTTTATTGTTATTTAATTTTTTTAATATTAAAAAAACCACACCGAGAGCAGCCAAATCGTTCCGCTCATTCAAATCCCTGATAATAACTGAAGGATTAGACTGAACGTGTGTGTGCATCTCAGTTCACAGTTAAAACTGACAATTATAACTGCATAGTTAAAACTGTCAGTTAAAACTGTACGTGTGTGGCCTGCTTAGACTGTGTCCGAAACCTGTGATAAATTTTTAGTACTTATTTTTGGCATTTATTTGAAAAAACCGCACAGACGAAATATAAAAAATAAATTTATTATGTGACTGATATAGTTGCCTTAGCATTTTACTTCAAAGAAAAGGATTTTCGTCATTCGCTGATATGATGATGCATTTTTCCAACTAGAACGTGATTCTCTTGCCGTATGTGAATAGTTAAAGTTGTGGTGTATATATTGGTCGTGAGCGAGTTTAGGCCAATTTCCAATTTCTGTTCCACTTTCAAAAATATTATCTTTGTTTTCCGAAAACGTCTCTGGAGCCACCCGCGAAATAAAAGAGCCATGAAACTTACTTTCGAGTATACCATTGACGTCAAAAGTTTTAATTTTTTATACAAAAATCTTCGTATATCTCGACAATTGTTTTTTTTTTTTGGTTAAAATGAGACGCCAAATATATATATATTAAGGAGATGCATTAATAAAAAATAACATTTACATTTTAGTAACAAAAATTTTATAAGAAACTGAAGCCAAAGGCAAAGTTTTATGTAAATTTAAAAAAAATCACGTTTAGTCCTTAATATCTAAATACTAGAACGGGTCCACAAATGCGTGTGCCAATGCAATTCCTACAAACTAACTAGAGATGGTTTACCTATGTTAAAGAGTTTATGAGCTACGAGCATTAAGAACCAAATACACGAAACCACGAAGTTGATACAAAAAGACAGTGTATTTATATTTTAAAAAAAAATCCATAGTTAATCACGGTAACTTTTCCAAATTTTCCGCTTAGTTTTCCTATTATTTGCAACGAAGTACCTTTCTATTTGGAAAATGATCATATATTCGTTAGTGCAATTTATATGATTTTAATGTTGACAACTTACCAATTCAATTTTCCGATCATAATTTAATTGAGTTAACTATTTGGTCGTTGTCTAGTCATCCAATTGTACCGATAAATGTTCATATATTTCGCGAGCTAATTACGACAATCATAAAGATCCTTCAAGCTGAAAATTAGGAGTCAGTTTATTATGAAAATAATTGTAATAAAGCGTTTTGCAATTTATTTGATATCTTAAATTTTCACATTGAGCCATCCAAAGTTCTAGTTAATTGTCATGATAACAAGAAATTGAACAAAATCAACAAATTAAAAAGTGTCTCCAGGAAATTAAAGAGACATCATTCTAATGCTCAGTTTGAAAAATTCGCTAAAAAAGTGTCGAAAACCGTTAACCGGACTGTTAACTTCAATCTTATGTGGAGGGAAATTGATGATATTCTTGGTAGAAATGTTGATAAAAATCAAATATGTATCTCAAGTTTTCTTACATCGATCAACTTCATTGAGAATTAGCTCTCAAGATATATCGGATGAATTTAATAAATTTTTTATTGATATTCCTTCTAGCCTGAGAGACGATATCGTTGCATAAGAGAAAAAGCTAAGGACACTTTCATCCACGTCGTAGCGCCATTAGACAGGCAACACCTTCTTAGCAATAACCTCTCTTGCTTCAATGCGATGAACCGATTCGATGCACCTCCTCCATCGTACAATGAAGTTGGGCAGGTGATATCACAGAAGAAAAATTACAAGAGACTGAGGATGCTTGTTTGTGCTAATATCAATAATTCGGTCTAGAAAAGACATCAACAACAAGCTACAAGCAAAAACGAGTTAAAATACCGAGACGTCTCGTGAATATTTATTTTGAAAAAATTAAACAACAAGCACAAAAAATGAAAAATACAGTAGAACCGTAATGTCTTTATTTTTTACTCTCTTCAAATCTGACACTCTGTTATTAATTTCTCACTACTATAAATTGACTTTGCTTTATAAACAACACAAAAATCATAAAACATACACATAATTCGTATTTCGCACTACTTTTAGGCATCTCAACTCCAGCAAACCGCTAGAGCGAGAGAGATGCTTTATATCCTCGCTGTTGATATATGTTAACCAATAGTAACAAAGATAGACTAATAGACCATGATCAAATAAGAAAAACAAGGTAGTTAGATTCCTTCTAGAATAAAAGTCATATAATTTTAGAATAAAAGTCATAGAATACTAGATACTTTGTCAATTTTGAAATCCCCATTGTTTATTACAGATTCGGATTATACGTCAAAAATTACGTAACTTTTGTCTGAAATATTTTTTTGTATTCGGTGCAGATGGCGCTGTAATTGATGTTGGGAAAAGTGAGAATTCGAAAGACTAATCGTAAAAATAGAAATTGATAGATCAATAGATCAGGCAGATACATCACAATTTATATATTTTTAGCATTACTCCGAGCGCCATCTGGTCTGAACACAAAAAAATATTTCAGACAACATACGTATTTTTTGACGTACAATCCGAATATGTAAAAAATGGGGGTTTCCAATTAAGATATCAAACTTAACCCACCCCCACCCAAAGGAAGTAAGGTCGAGTTTAGTGTAGTTGAATAGCTTTTTCAAAAAAATTAAACACGTATTATTTTGTTTTTCGATGCGGTGTGTACCATTCAAATTATTCGACCGTCCCAGTACATTTTTTACACCCTGTATATTTACAAGCATTGTTGAGATTTCCTTCTTTTTATTTGTGTTTAGTTTTTGTGTTCACAATTTGTATGTGTGAGTAATACAAAGTAAAGTAGTAAATAAAAAAGATTATGTTACATAGAAAATAAACGCTTCTTGGATAGTTTCCTAATTAGTTTATGTTATTAGCTTTGGATTTTTTAACCTTTATCCGGCTGAATAAAAATCAAGATATTTCGGCTGGACAGGTACAATGGTACGACCGTTTATTTGTTTTATATGAAAATAAAGCAAATTTATGATACTAACATGGGTTTTCATTGCGTTATGGGTTATTTGATTAGGATACTTACTAAATGTGGCATTCTAAATGATTTTTAGATGAAGTTCTGGAATATGGCCAAATCGGATAGAACTTGGTCATTTCTTAACCGATTTTGATGAAATTCGACAAGAACGATGTAAATGTAATTCTAACATGATTCTAGGTGAAGTTCTGGAATAAGGCGAAGCTGAACGTAGTTGATAAAAATGGAATTAGCATCCTCGAATGATTGTTAGATTAAGTTCTTGAATATGGCCAATTAAGATGAAAACAATCAATCCTTCGCTTTAATCTTTATGCTATGTTTCAGAACTTCATCTGAAAATCAATAAAGGATCCCATTTCCATCGTACTTGTCGAATTTGATAATACTTGGTTATGAAATAACCGAGTTCCCTCCTAATTGGCCACATTACACAACTTCATCTAAACGAGTTCCTTCCGAATTGGCCATATTCCAGAACTTGTTTCCTCTAAATATCATTTTAGAATCCCGCATCGTACAGGTCGAATTTCACCATAATCGTTTGAGAAGTAACCGATCTCCGTCTTATTAGGCCACATTCCAGAACTCTAAATATCATTTTAGGATTCCATTTCTATCGCACTTGTCGAATTTCATCCAAATCGGATAAGAAATAGCCAAGTTCCACCCTACTTGCCCATATTCCAGAACTTCATCTAAAAAATCATTTGGGGATCTCATTTCCATCGCACATGTCGAATTTCACCAGAACCGGTTAAGAAATAAGCAAGTTCCATCCTACTTGGCCATATTTCAGAATCTCATCTAAAAATCAGTTTAGAATCCCACATTTAGTCAGTATCTTATTCAAATGTATATTCCGGGCTTGCCACAATAAATAGACCATAACGCAATGAAAACCCATTGTTGTGGTAGTTTCATAAATTCAGTTTATTTTCATACAATTGCACCTGTCCAGTCGGATAAAGAATTACAAAATACTAAATAAACATGCAGTGCTGTGTAAAAAAAAATTGGTCAAACATATTTTATTACAAATTATTGTTTCATTTTAAATATGTACATTTATGAACCAATTTTAAAAAAAATGTACCTGCAATGTAAGGGGGAAACTCGAAAAAATGCCGAAATATTCAAAGTACCCATTTTGAGACTTAAAGCAGGGCCTTGTTGGCAAATAATATACTGGTCATTTAACCTAAGAAAAAGTTGCTTTAGGCAGAAATTCTGGATTTACGTAGATATTTAATCATATCATTCAAACAAAATATTTTACCTCCCGCCAGAGGGGCGTAAATGCTCTTTCCAAAAATGTTTGTATTTGTAAAAACCACGACCAATGTAGAGAAGTAGAGAGTACAATCCGAATATTTTGTTTTTGTATTTTTCACATTTTTATTTATATCGCCATAATATAGCTGAGAGAAAAATCGTTGCAGGCTCGTTGGTTTCCTTATAAAAGTATTTTTAATTGTTAAAAATTCCTGCCGTTAAAGTGGACAAGAAAGTGGAAAACAATGAAATTTTTTCCGTTTTAGTGTTGTGAAGTGTTGTGTTAGGTATTCTGTATATCTCGTTAATGGCTAAACAGCCGTAAATAGGTCTAAAGTCTTCACGCGCGATGCGACGTGCTCTTCATAAAAATTCAAGGGCGCCACAAGTTGTGTCATTATTTATATCTTGATTGGCCTTTTAAAAAAATATATTTAAAATCGTCAGCGTTGAAGAAGACAAAATAAAAAACGGAAGAATTATTTGTTTTCTCCACATGCAAACCTTGCTTTAGCTGAACCCTCTTAAGCGAACACCTCACTTACTGCCAAATTTGTAAGTGTCAAATTTAATTTTCTCAAGTGAAACTCCCCCAAATAAGGTTTCAACAGTAGTTTTAATTGAGCCGTTTGTTTTGAAAGTGGGGCAAGTCTGTTTATGAAAAAAACTAAATTAATGATAACAATAGGGATGATATGTAATGTGATCTTTTTATCAATATACAATTTATAATGAACAAAAAAATTAAATCTCTAGTACTTGCCCATTAAATAAGATAATTCAAGATCGCGAATCTTTTACCAACTTTTTTTTTTTTTTAAATTATCTCTTTCATTTGGAATAACTATTTTTTTTTTTAATGTCAGGCAGTTTTAGAGATAATAGCGAAAAAATTTAATTAGCGCTTTTGAACTTAAATCACAGAATATAAATAAACAGAATAATATCTTCTATAGCGCTTTAATCCTAAGATTGTGAACAAATATTTAAAATAAGATTTAGAAGAGATAGAAAAACAATTTTGTATGGAATCAATGAAACAAAACAAAAATACAAAAATGTTTCTACCCACCTCTTTGTTTTGATCAATACAAATCAGTACAATTTTAAAAGGAAAGGGAAATCTTTACACTTTGTAATGTGTTTAAAAGAGATAGACGTTCATAAATAATTTTTGATTTTTGGCTAGTTAGCTTTGCGAAACTTTAAAATCAAATCAAAAAATAAACAAAGGACCACTTAGTTGATTTGGTATCCCGTTATCGAAAACAATAAGAGGTCCTTTGTTTATTTTTTGATTTGATTTTAAAGTTTCGCAAAGCTAACTAGACCAAAATCAAAAATTATTTATGAACGTCTATCTCTTTTAAACACATTACAAAGTGTAAAGATTTCCCTTTCCTTTTAAAATTGTACTGATTTTTATTGATCAAAACAAAGAGGTGGGTAGAAACATTTTTGTATTTTTGTTTTGTTTCATTGATTCCATACAAAATTGTTTTTCTATCTCTTCTAAATCTTATTTTAAATATTTGTTCACAATCTTAGGATTAAAGCGCTATAGAAGATATTATTCTGTTTATTTATATTCTGTGCTTAAATGTCGATTTTATCCCATATTCCGCCCTTCGTGAGGTGGTATGTTGTTTGTTATTAATTCTGTTATCTTCTAATCTCTCTTCAGAATTTCAGCCCAAAGCATCTTTTCCTTGGTTTTGCTTTTTTCGACAAGGCGCCTGGACTATATTCCAGTTGTTCTATACTTTACTTTGCTTTGAAGATATGTATATGGGATGCAGCAAAACCAGGACGAATTTATAAGCAAGCCGTAGTAATGCAATACCAAACAAATTAGTTAGACCCACTATTACAATTGTTTCCAATATGAATAAAATCTAGTAACTTTAAATTGTATAATGAATGATAAAAACACGAAAAATTTACTGTAACACAAATAAGTCTTAGTAGGTCTTCTCAAGTCCTAGTTACTTAAGTGTTAGTGGGCCTAATATTTGTTAGTATCTGCGTATGAAAGTTATTCGCTGACCATATATACATTTGTGTTGGTTTTGGCCACAGATTTCATTTCCGAATAATAAATTCTCTTGGTATTTAACCTCATATACCAATTCTAACTCATAATATCAAAATTCTATTCTAAAAGCCCAAAATTATTATTAAATGTAATTGATCCTAACATATATAGAAATCTATACTTATAGAGCGCTTCGGGAAAAATGACGACCGACTGATTTGGTTTATTTACAACCTTTGAATCACTTAGAAAGTAAACAATATATAGATATAGATGCTAGAACAAAATGGAAAATACGCCGCCAGGGCAGAATAGGAATATGATATTGCAGATACGGGATTTAATTTTTTTTTTTCCTAGATTGGTAGGACTGTAGCACTACTGTTTGTGAAATTTGTGTTTTATTGAACATATCCCGGTACTTTTTTGACAGAAAGTACAAAAGGGTAAAAAATCTACTTTGTGCGGAAACTTTTTTAAAATCAAATCATTTTTACAGTAAGTAATAGTGGCAAGCAAAAACATCCAAAAATAAAAATTGGATGCACACGCTCTCAGCAATCATTGTTATGCCCTATTTCGTATATTATTGCAAATCCAGCAAGGAACATTATTAAAACTTTCTCATGTTTTATCTGCTTTATGAAGTGTTTCATTATGTTGTACGAATACACTCATTACATTGCGCTTATCAATTTTGAATTTTGCTTGCGTACAAAATAATTTACTTTAAAAAAATGTCTTATCGAATTTAATACACGCGGGTGCTATTCATATTTCTCACAGTAATTAACTCGAAATTAACGAATACATACACGAAAAAAGTTATATTCACTGAATTTATCGCTTAATTAAAAATTCATTTCACGTGCCATCAGAAACCAAATACATAAAACGTTGTGTTGTATTTCAATTTCCTTTTTAATTCTCGGTCTTGTTGTTGTTTTAGTTACAATATTGATAAATCAAGCCGTACGACTTATATATACGTTAATATCAAGAAAACTATTAATTAATGGAAAAAGGTGAAATAACAAAAAAAAAAAAAATGTAAGCCTAATTAAGAAATAACTTCTTTAACATAATACTAGTGATATATGGTGTTAAATTTTCGTTCGTTTTAACTAATTTTTCCCAATAGCATTAGATAAGAATTATGTATAGACGCACTGTGCACATATTAAGATATAACTTGTTTAACTAAAGTATACATGACGAGTGCAAATGATATGAATTAATTAAATTGTACTCTATATGGGTATTTACATACTGCCCATGAAGTGATAAATGTTAGAAATTGTAATAGGAAATATCGCAAAAAACTGTGGATTTAAATGGTTATCGCTGTTTGATTGTACATTACAGTGTAATATTGACATTTTAATGTTTTATCGAACACTATTTAGGACTGTGGTGCCATCAATAATTAAATTACAAAATATTGTAATAGATAAATTCGAAGAAATTAAAAATATTATACGGTTTACAAATTTAATGAAAATAATGAACAAATCTAACCAAAATGCACTGTATTAAAATAATTTTACAACAACAAAGATTTGCGTGAAGGTCTTTTGAGACTGCAATAACCATTTCGTTATTTAGAATGGAATACACCTCTTTATAACCTAAAGTTGTCGATATATTTAGTACGATGTTCTGTCCAATCATGATTTGTTACCAATTCTTTACGTTAACTGTTGGCCCGCATATTCAAACCGCGCTTATACTACGACTTCAGTGAAACTTCTTTAGGCCGTTCGAGCCAGGTGGTCGCGTTAAAGAGGAAAACAGAAAAGGAGTATTTAAATATGTTTTTCATTTATATGTAGATGTACATTGTGTATATGTATGTATTTAAGTAAATACAAGAAAGAAAGAAAGAAGTAATACTTATTTTTTGATATGGTCGTTTTAGAGCAGTGCTTCTTAAAATGTAGGCCACGGCCTCTAGGAAATCGGGAAGCTGTTACCAAGGCGCGGCGAAATAATTCAGTTTTTCTAAACAGTTTTTGTAGCAAAACAAATGCAGCAGCCACAAACATGATATTTCTAGTTTCTGCTATGCCTTTGCCATCAAATTTATAGATTTTTTTTATCATATATATATTGGGAAGCAATTTTAAAACATCGCTTTTATATCTAAAATAAACAGCACAATTTTTTCGCAATACAACTTTCTGAACCTACCCAATATCAAGAACAACAGTTGCTATAATGTTTAAAGATTAACTCAGTTAATCGCATGATGTATTGTTTGTACTAGTTGAATCATTACACTTGACTTTTATAAATACTTCGTCTACTATGTTATCCATTATATGCTCCTTTCCTATAAACAGCTTTTGGTGATCCGATTCTTAACTATACTCCATATTGTTGTATAAACCAACCCAAAATTAGCACAATTTTTATTTTCATTCTTATTCTATTTTTTAATTCCAAATCAAAAACATTTTTAATAGTAATCATATTTCCGTATTCTATATTAGAATCGCCCAACTGTATTTGATTTGGAATTAAAAAATAGAATAAGAATGAAAATAAAAATTGTGCTAATTTTGGGTTGGTTTATACAACAATATGTATTCAATGGGGTTAAGTTAGCAGTATTAAATCTTTAAATTTGCTTACCGAGTTTTTAAATACTACCTAACCTAAGCATGTGGTGACGGTGTTGCTTCATGATTTTGCCGAGCTGAAATTCTAAGAATTTGTCTTTAAGAGCTTTGATTAGCTTTTGTAAGGCTCCAATTTCAAGAGCATATTTGGCTATTTAAATTTCTTGCCGTCTAGCCATGTCTTCAATTTTGTTTTCTACAATTTGAATTTGGTGCTGGATTTAATTGTGTATTGTGGTACGATGCATTATCGATCACTAACAAAGTTCTTTGTTTTATATTTGGGAAAAATTGGTTAGAAATTTTCAACGTTCATATCATCGTGATAATCTCGAGTTTGGTACCTAACTTAAAGCATAAAAAAATTACAAAAACTCTTGGACAAAACCCTCCTCTGACTGCGTGTACCAAAATAAATCGTTGGCCTTTTGACATTGGATGCGTAAGATCTACGAGTATAATTATATAGTACAATATATTTTATTTCAATCATTAAACAAAAATTATATAAATATTGTACTCACTCTTCACCCGTAATGATGATTGGTGTGCACGTATATCTCTTCCATATAGCCTGTGCTCGGTATCCCTTCTCATGGTATATTACGATTTGCCTGAAATATTGCAATCGCTTAAGATTGGCTCTTTCTCCATAAGAATGATTCGGTTATCTTTTGCTTTCTTCCATTTAAATCCAAGCCTTTTTATGATATTTCTTCCCACTGAACCTGAGAAGGATAAATCAGCGGTTAAATTTTTGGTGTAAATTATTCAGTGTAATATTTGAATTATCCGTTATATGATAATTTTGTATAATCCGCCATATAGCTCTGAGATCATAGTCGTCTAAATTGGTCACGGAACAGCATCTAGATTTATCTCGTCTTTTTGGCGAACCAAACTTAAATGTTGATGTCGACAGTGTGTGATGTGGTTGAATATTGCAGGCGCGTAACGTAGTACCGCTAACGTTAGATCCACTTTTTCACGTACCTAATCGGATTGCAGCTGATGTTGATGGCCGATCGTTTGCTTCATTATCTTTCAAATTCACTGATGATATAGCTAAAATAGAATTATTTATAGAGCTAAATAAATTATGATTGTATCCTATCTCCATATTCTGTCAAATTAGTTAACTCCTCAACTAGTTTTAAAATTTTATAAATTGTGATTATGCTAACACCTGGAAATATTTATATTCGTAAGAAAATGTAAAAATTTTTATGTTTACTACTTTAAAAAATTTATGAACGTGTTGCTTTCGACAGATACTGTTTCAGTTCGATTTCACTACAGTCCTTCATGCATAAAACACCTCACTGTAACTTTCGAAAAAACATCTATACTTTCTGCACACAATCGCGCACTTGGCTGCAATATTGATTAGATTTTCTCATTGTACGTTTTATTTTGCACAAAACCCAAAAATTTCAATTTAATTTCGTGGCAAATACTTTCAATAAAAATTGTAAATAATAAGACTATTGTCTATTTGTTTAAAGTTTTGTTTAAAAATTTATTTATTTGTTAAAGTTCAATTTTTCTAATTTTCCTCAAACTGATTCACGCATAATTTTAATTAAAATAACTCACTTGTTTTAAATAACATACTTGGATAATTGGTTACTCTTTCGATAATTTATATATGTACATATTTGTTTATTTTTCACAAAAAATTTGGAGAATAAAAACAGGGTATTTCTACACTTTTTCAACATAACTGACATTTGTTTCAAAAGTACAGTACATATTGGCCTTTTAACGCAAAGTGGCTGACATCTGGTGGGCCTTAGTCGAACTAGATCCAATGGTGGTGAAAATTTATTTATGTGTCAAACTGCGTATAAAAATAGTGTCCTGGGCGTATAATTAATTAAATAGTTGTATTTCACAATAATTTAATATCCAAAACATGTTGTATTGTTTGCAAGACCACACATATGTGCACTATTTTTTTTTATTAATTTGAGAAAATCAATTAATTCATTAAAAGACAGTGGAGGTTTTGTTGTATTGACATCATTATAAAACAGCCTACAGATTTAAATTTATTTGAGAATTGCTAAACCTAATAGTAAAAGAATGTGTTCTGTGGCTGTATGTCATATTTATTTATTGCGGAATAATTAATTATTAATGAAATTTAAATGTCAAATCGTATTATCTAAAATTTCTTTCAAGACACTTTTGTAATTAATTCCTACTCTTAAAAAAATATGTTTTTGGGAAATAAATTATTGTGAATTAATAATAATTTAAGAATTAAACTTACCTTACGCTAATTGTCTATGCTATTTGACATATACTATATGTACATAATGGTTCACCACCACTGGCTCTTACGACGGTGGCCTCAGGCGGCGCTTTAAAGGCGAATAGTACGTCCTGAACTATAAATTGTTATTTTTCTATATTTGATTGCTAACCCATGGGTTATATTGTGATATTGAATTAAACTAAAGAAATAAAACAAAATCAATTTTGTGTGAACAAAGTTGTTAGCTGATTAATAGAGAGCTGACTACTAGATCAATTGTACAGAGGAAACAAAATCAAAACGAACGGAAGAATTGATTCAATTCAATTTCCAGTTCTGCCTTTGCAGTTATAAAATATCGGGTTTGTTTTTCTTTGTTATCCTTACTAGTACTTTTGTTAAATTGACAAAACAAAATAAATAAAATACAAAATGGATTTGAACGTCGAGCTGGAATATATAGATGCAGGGGCCCTATTCTCGAATTCCACATCCAATTTCCACATGTGGACAGCTGTCAAAATTCATAAAAATTGAATTTTTTCGGTAATAAGGGAATATTTCCGAATGGGTATAAGCAGGTGGAAAAAATTCCCCATATAGGAAAATGTCCATGCCGCGTGTTTTATATACAAATTACAATTTTCGAACGTTTTTGTGTGAACTTTGACAGATGTCCACATGTGGAAAATGGATTCGGAATTCGAGAATAGGGTCCCAGGTATGTTAATCGTAAAATACGATAAAAAAGATGGAAAATATAAAAACAACCAATATAAAGACCTTATTTGGGAAAAAATTTCGAAAGAGATGGGTGCTAAAAATAATTTAATTTGATAGTTTAAACAAAAATATTCGTTTTATTTTTTATTCATAACCAATTATGTGATTAAAATGTCTGTTTGCCATGGTACAGCTCCAACTCCATTAAAATAATCTTTAAAATCGTCTCTGAGTTTGTATGAAACATTCGCTGATCGATTTTGCCCTAATCGTCTAACCGAAGCTAAAGGTTGATTTATTTCGTTCTTCCATTGGCCTTCCAGCACTTCGCCAATTGCTAACGTCACATCGCCATAATCCACAGGACAGTATTGCACCAACGGCTAGTTTGTCTCTTGTGACTTTATAAAATTGTGCAAACTGACGATGACCAGCACAATGCGAGTTGTCAAAAGAATCCGCCATCTGGGAACGAAAATCCCGAAGGCTTTCTATAGTTATTTGAGCTCTTGATAGGCGATAATTCAAACGGCGATAAAACAAGTTTCCAAAACAATTTGTGGAACTGTCGTTTTACCAAGATGATAGCACAACGCCACTGTCTGAACAGAATCCCCTTGGGATTATTAACTAAAAAGAAGATTAAACCAATTGTTTTATTGGTTTTGAGCTCTTCTTTTAAATTTATAAATTATTAGCCTTATAATTTATTAATTAGCCTAAGCTTTCGAATCCTATTCCGATTCATTCTCCGAATGAAATGAAATGTATTAAGCCACGGCCAGACGATTGCGAATAGTAAACGAATATGACGTTTGCGATATTGGACAAATATGAATTTGGCTGTCTACTATGATCGCCTCTATAGCGAATACAGTACAAATAGTATTTGCTTTCTGTCCACACGATTTGTCATTTCATAAATAGCATCATATATTTGTGTATTATTTGCAATCTTCTGGCCGCGGCTTTAGATACAATTTTTTTCGAAAACTTGTATGGCGGTGCGTTTCAATGAAAGTTGGTTTTTTAAAAAAAGAATTGGCGATTGCCATAGTTTTTGTTTGTATTTAGGTATATAAAACAAAAAATTCATTTAGCTTTTGAGAATGAATCTGAATAGGATTCGAAAGCTAAAGCGATAAAATAAATTTAAATAAAGATCCCAAAACCAATAAAAAATTTGTTTAAATATTGGCTCAATAAGCATAAATTTAATAAAAAAAATTTCCTGGTTGAAAAATGGAGAGTACAAATGGAAATCAAAATCAAAACTTTTTCCGGTTTATAAACAACGAATATGGCAGTCGCACAAAAAAGAACATGAAATCCGTCATGAATGAACAATTTCATCTAGCAAAACTCATCAACAAACAGCATTTTTTACTGAAATGCCGAGGAAAATGTTTTCTCAAAATCTAGAAAATTAAAAAATTCTTTCGGCATAAACAAGGACGTTTTCCAACGATTAGAAGATACGTTTATTTTTGGAGTAATAAATGAAGAAATTTCGGGTATACTATCAGAAATATAAAAACTAAAAATCTAAATTTACTAAACCAGTTTCTTCAAGAGGATTTACCAAACAATATTTACGAAGAATTTTTTCAGCGAGCAAAATCAACATACGTCTATCATTTTAATCAGATTAAGGTAAGACAAAAGTTAAAATTTGATCAAATTATAAGAGAGAGAGTTTACACTATACAACAAAGGGTTTAATTTTAAATTGTGAAAAATGGTTAGTTAATGTTACCAATATCGCCAATATCGATCTTCCATTTTACGTGAAATTCATTTTAAGTTTAGGGAATAAATTTTGTCCGCCAACGGTTGGTACCGCAATACCATTTTTCAAAATTATATCAAATGTGGAAAGTGCAATTTTTAATTTGAATGAGAATGATCGAGTAAACAGTACGAATACAAGAAATTTAACACCTCATGAAAAAAGAATTATGTCATACCTAAAACAAACAAAGACTTTTTTGAAACACAACCCAAATATTTTAATCACAAGGCGTAGACAAGGAAAATACAACAGTGTTAACTTTACGAACCGACTACAATGACAAAATGTACATGCTACTAAATGATAATTCTACTTACATACAGATTTTTAAGGACAACTCAACACCAATACGGAGAAAAATTAATACTTTAGTAAGAGATTGGGAGAAATCAGGCAACATAATTTAATCACAGAGAAAAAATTAACAAGTTACACACCAGTGATCCCAAAATTATATGGCTTACCAAAAATTCATAAACCAAACATACTATTCAGACCAATTGTAAGTTCCATAGACAGTCCAACATACTATTTATCATCATATTTAGGCAATATTCTAAAATTTTCAAATAATCTCTCTAGATGTTTCGTCGTTATTTACCAATTATTAGCCAAATTGTAATAAATATTGTCAGTCAAAATTGGAGAAATATAAAGAAAAATTGTTACGGCCGTAAAAGGAAAACCATAGAGTAGTAGAAAATAATATAATTTGCATTGTATAAAAAAGCAGCATCTTCTATGCGATCCTGTAGAGATAAATGTTACGTTTAAAATTGTAATAGTATTTGTGTACATAGAAAATAATATAATTTGCATTGTATAAAAAAGCAGCATCTTCTATGCGATCCTGTAGAGATAAATGTTACGTTTAAAATTGTAATAGTATTTGTGTACATAGAAAATATGTATGCAAAAGAAATGTATATAATAATAAAAAGTATATAAGGAATATGTATGTCGTGGTAATAGAAAAAAGAAGGAATATAAAAAATGTGGAATTAATATAAAAAAGATGATAGTGGTGTAGAGATCGAAAGAGTAAAGTAAAATAAATTAATTAATCGTGAAAAAGGGAATTTTGGTTTTTGTATTGGAAAAAGGGGTTATAGTTTCGGACTAAAGGAATTTGGGAAATTTCTATTAAGGAATCACGCGGGTTTGTGGAAAAGCAAGCGGATTAGGCAGAGTCGTATCAAGGTGCCAGAAACCGGGACGAGCCGGGACCAGAAATTCAGTCTAATAATCAAATAACAGTAAGCAAGTGCAAAGTTGTGTGTCGTCGCGAGGAAGGAAAGTGGTAAGCGGAAAGTAATAGTAATTAATAGTGAAATAAGTAAAAGTGATGTGCAAATTGGTTAATATAAGCGTGTTGGATAGGAAAAGTATAGTTAAAAGGGTGAGAGAGAGATAGGCAAACGTGAAACCGCGCGGAAAATCGGTACCGTGGAGATCAGGAGTACGCATCTTAGATGCGGAAAATGATATCCACGTGGAAAATAAGTACAGTGGGAAAACGTGAATGATAGTGAAGAGTGGTTAGGAAGGAAATACCGTTAGACGGTTAGGAATGAAATACCGTTAGATGGTTAGCAATAAAATACCGTTAGACGGTTATGAAGAAAGGTCGTTATTTTGAAAATGTGCTCGATTGGGAAATCGAGAGTAGGTACCGATATTATAGAAAATGTGCTCGAATAGTAAATCGAGAGTACCGTTGATTTAGAAAGGTCGTTATTTTGAAAATGTGCTCGATTGGGAAATCGAGAGTAGGTACCGATATTATAGAAAATGTGCTCGAATAGTAAATCGAGAGTACCGTTGATTTAGAAAGGTCGTTATTTTGAAAATGTGCTCGATTGGGAAATCGAGAGTAGGTACCGATATTATAGAAAATGTGCTCGAATAGTAAATCGAGAGTACCGTTGATTTAGAAAGGTCGTTATTTTGAAAATGTGCTCGATTGGGAAATCGAGAGTAGGTACCGATATTATAGAAAATGTGCTCGAATAGTAAATCGAGAGTACCGTTGATTTAGAAAGGTCGTTATTTTGAAAATGTGCTCGATTGGGAAATCGAGAGTAGGTACCGATATTATAGAAAATGTGCTCGAATAGTAAATCGAGAGTACCGTTGATTTAGAAAGGTCGTTATTTTGAAAATGTGCTCGATTGGGAAATCGAGAGTAGGTACCGATATTATAGAAAATGTGCTCGAATAGTAAATCGAGAGTACCGTTGATTTAGAAAGGTCGTTATTTTGAAAATGTGCTCGATTGGGAAATCGAGAGTAGGTACCGATATTATAGAAAATGTGCTCGAATAGTAAATCGAGAGTACCGTTGATTTAGAAAGGTCGTTATTTTGAAAATGTGCTCGATTGGGAAATCGAGAGTAGGTACCGATATTATAGAGAATGTGCTCGAATAGTAAATCGAGAGTACCGTTGATTTAGAAAGGTCGTTATTTTGAAAATGTGCTCGATTGGGAAATCGAGAGTAGGTACCGATATTATAGAAAATGTGCTCGAATAGTAAATCGAGAGTACCGTTGATTTAGAAAGGTCGTTATTTTGAAAATGTGCTCGATTGGGAAATCGAGAGTAGGTACCGATATTATAGAAAATGTGCTCGAATAGTAAATCGAGAGTACCGTTGATTTAGAAAGGTCGTTATTTTGAAAATGTGCTCGATTGGGAAATCGAGAGTAGGTACCGATATTATAGAAAATGTGCTCGAATAGTAAATCGAGAGTACCGTTGATTTAGAAAGGTCGTTATTTTGAAAATGTGCTCGATTGGGAAATCGAGAGTAGGTACCGATATTATAGAAAATGTGCTCGAATAGTAAATCGAGAGTACCGTTGATTTAGAAAGGTCGTTATTTTGAAAATGTGCTCGATTGGGAAATCGAGAGTAGGTACCGATATTATAGAGAATGTGCTCGAATAGTAAACCGAGAGTACCGTTGATTTAGAAAGGTCGTTATTTTGAAAATGTGCTCGATTGGGAAATCGAGAGTAGGTACCGATATTATAGAGAATGTGCTCGAATAGTAAATCGAGAGTACCGTTGATTTAGAAAGGTCGTTATTTTGAAAATGTGCTCGATTGGGAAATCGAGAGTAGGTACCGATATTATAGAGAATGTGCTCGAATAGTAAATCGAGAGTAGCGTTATGCTAAAAAATAGGCTCGACTAATAAAGCGAGAGTAGCGTTATGCTAAAAAATGTGCTCGACTGATAAAGCGAGAGTATGGTTATTTTGGAAAATAGGCTCGACTAATAAAGCGAGAGTAGCGTTATGCTAAAAAATGTGCTCGACTGATAAAGCGAGAGTATGGTTATTTTGGAAAATAGGCTCGACTAATAAAGCGAGAGTAGCGTTATGCTAAAAAATGTGCTCGACTGATAAAGCGAGAGTATGTATTGTTATGTTATAAAATGTGCTCGGCTAATAAAGCGAGAGTATTGTTAAGTTTTGAAATATGCTCGAATGGTAAATCGAGAGTACCGTTAATTTAGGAAAGTCATTATTTTGGAAATGTGCTCGAATGACGGTTATGAAGCGAGGTGGTTATGTTGGAAAATGGGCTCGATGGATAGGTCAAGGCAAATAATAGTTATAGCCGAAAGTACCGGTATCCAGGAAAACGTGCTCATTAATGAGGGCTAATGCAAACGATAGGGAGAATGGGGCTGAGGCCGCATATTAGATGCGATGAGTAAACTCAACCGTACCAGAGGTAGAAAGAGTTGAGTCCGCATGTTGGTTGCGATGGTTAAACTCAAGAGCATAATAGTTAGAAGGAATCGAATCAGGGAAAAGTAGTATGAAAGTGGGAAATATTGGAGGAAAGGTTGAGCTGAAAGTAAAGGAAGAAAAGAAAGGTCGTAAGAGAGAGTGTGCGAAGTAGTGAGGAGTTTAGAAGAAACATGAGGAAATGCAGACCATTGGATTAGGAATGCAGAAGGAATGTGAAGGGATATACAGGCGAATACCAGGATCGTAAGTGGTAAAGGATACGATAAATTGAAGAGAGGTAGTAAGGGAGTTGATAAGTAAACATAGGCAGCATGGAAGATAATAAGATATTAAGAATAGCATAGTAGATTCAGTGAAAGAACTATTTAGTTTAGGGTATCATTGCTGAGAAGGAAGTTATGAAGGTTGAGCGTGTTTATTTTATATTGCATTTTTTTTTGTTGTCGAGTAAAATTAATTATGATAGTATGGCCATACGTGTTACCGCTCTTCCGGATTGGCTCCGACTCATGTGATAAAAGTGGATATAGGTTCATAATAGGGTAATAATGCTAGTGAAAGAAAGGGAGAATAGTTGTAACAAGGAACTAAATAGATAGAACGGAGGAAGCAAGGTCATGAATTTAATGAGGAAAGAGAGGGTCGAAGGTTGAATGATATTAATGTGTGATCAGGAAGAATGGTGAAACTCAGTATAAGCAATGTTGTAAAGCAAGGAGTTTTTTAGAAAAATGGCCAGCGGAAACTCAGAGCAGTTTGTGGAAGGGTACATCAGGGCCAAGATGGATCAACTGGAAGAAATACGGAGCAAGGTAGTGGGCAGGCTGTATAAACAGAGGGAGCTGGGGGAAATAGGCGAGGAAGTGAATGGCATCCGACGAAGTGTTGCCAGACAAGTGGAAATGACAAGGACCTCCAATATAGACCGGTTGTTAGTGGAATACAGGAAACTCTCGATAGAGATCAGCAAAGCGCGGTATAAGGACAAAGAGAGGAACGAAAGGCTGGCGGTAGTACTGAGATCCATCTCACCAAAACGATGGTCAGCGGTAGATTGGGACACCTTTCCAAAGGAAAAGGGAAAACCAGAAGAGGCATCGGCATTGGGCGGGTCGACAACTTCCGTCAAGGAGATCCAAGTGGCGACTAGGACACCGGTAGCGATGGGGCGATTACCCTCTGCGGTGATCCGGAGCAACAATTTTGTACCGATGGGAAGAAAGTCCGATCGGAGAAGCCCAGGTAGAAACAAAGGAGCTGTGCCCGCACAATATTTATCGGCACCCCAAACAAGAGCAACGGGCCCACAGAAAGGAGTAGCCTATCCGCCAATGGCTTATGCGCTACCTTACCCACTGCCACGTGACAACAGCAGAGTGATAGGATATTCCGAGATATTCACGAGCACGAAAGGAGATCACGGCCGATGCGTATTATGCGAAGGGTCCCATAAAATGTATCGGTGTCAGAGGATGATGGAGCTTGGGTTGGGTGAAAGATGGAGGCTGGCATTGAGTAAAGGAGTTTGCTTACATTGCTTGTATCCAAGGCACTCCTCGTTTACATGTAGTGAGCCAGGCGCATGTAAAAGATGCGGTACTCGGCACAACAGTGTGCTGTGCCCAAAGAACCCGGGGAATCGGGGTTAGTGCGCGAAGGTAAGCAAAGTGGTACCAGAAGAAGCAAGGTTGTATCAGAAGAAGCTAAGTTGTACCGCAAGAAGCAGGGTTGTATCGGGGGAGGCGAAGTTAGGAGAAGAATTGGTGATATCCACTAAGAATAGTTGTATTTTGATGTTTTATAAATAAAAAGAAATGGATTATATTGTTTAATAGAGTAATTTTGTTAAAAAGAAAAGAGCAATTAGTAAAGGTTTGGTCAGGAAGGGTAAAAATAAGGAAGGTAGGGTAATCACGTCCTCAATGCGAGGAAGCTGTAAAATTGAGAAAAGGAAAGGTTGAGAAAAGGAAAAAATAGGGGAACCAACTCACCAGGAGAATGGTGATACGGAAAGGGAGTATCGTAATGGAATATTTAAGATTATAGTTACAGGGAATCATGGAAAGGAAGGTCGGGAGACCGCCCCAGTTGAGAGATGCAAAAGAGGGAAGGGCGGAGAAACAAGACAGGTTATACGCCCGAAGGGAACAAGACATCGAATCGTTGAAACGATTATCGAGCCAGATAATGGATGAAGAGGAGAGTGGAGCGATGTCCACCTCAGAATTGAGAATGCGCCAGGAAAGATTGCGGCAGCATTTCACGTCGTTCGAGGAGACTGACCGGTTGTATACAGAGGGGAATCTCTTAGTCACAGGGGAACTGTACCATGAGATCGAGGATCTATTCATCAAGGCAATGGTGCGAGTCCAGGATAGACTGGATAAAGAAGGAAGTACTCGGCAAATTAGTGAAGATCAGAGCATAATTGAACCATTTAGCCAGCCTTCGACGATAATAAAGGTGGAATCGGTCCAGCCGCCACGATTGGATAAGTTCAACGGTAACCCGGCTGACTGGCCGGCCTTTCGCGATTTATTCTTAGCGGAAGTCCACCACAAAGGCTACGACCCGATCAATAAGCTACTGTACTTGCAACAAGCTTGCATAGGCAAGGCGGCGGTAACATTGGGTCCGTGGCAACTGACGAGCGATAACTATACGGCGGCATGGGAAACATTAATGAAAACATACAACGATGATTACCATGTCATTCACAGTATATTGGGAAGGATGCAGGCCGTGAAGAAACAAGAAAGAGAGACATACGATTCCCTACGACTCGTATTAGACTCGGTAACCAGCGGCACGCGCCAATTGGAAACAATCGCTCCTCAGTCTCATATATGGGATCAATTCTGGATCCATCACGCCAAACAGCGTCTCCCTAGAGATACCTTGGATGCATGGGAACAACACCGGAATAATCTAAGTGCAACCCTACTACCAACACTTGACACCTTTAAGAATTTCCTGGAAACCAGAGCAAAGGGTCGAAGGGAAGTAGAGAGCGAAGTAGTAGGGGGAAGTACCCAAGGTGACCAGGAATCATCACGTATGAAGGAACAACATGGAAGACGTACCGAACGATTCCAGAGTCGGCGATTCCAGCCATATAGTACAACGAGTAAAGATCAGCAGATCCCGCGATATAACCAGGCAACACCGAATAGACCCAATGAAAGCTTCCCACTCGGGATCGCAAGGCCCGAATTTCGACAGCGAAGCTGTGTTATGCAAGGTTGTATGAACAATCACAAACTAGAGGAATGTCTCATGTTTAAGAGAATAAGCTTACCAGAGCGATGGACCGCAGTCCACAGGAGCAGGGTATGCCGCTGTTGTCTAAATCCAGGCCATAGAGCCGCAGAATGCAGCCAGGAAGGCTGCACTGGTTGTCCAAAGGGAAGAGCAACCCATCATTTCATGTTGTGCAATAAAGCGAGGCACAATCAACAGCCACAATCTAACGCCTACAATTCAGGCAGAGGAAACAATCAATAGCAATTAAACCCACTGAAGGCCTCGGAACACAAGATTCAGTCGGTATGCCAGGTGGTGAGTAAAGTACCGCAGGTTGTGTTAGCCACGGTGTGGGTAAGATTAAGATTTGGACAAACCTTCTCCCGGCCAATCAGGATGATCTGGGACACAGGAGCCCAGGTTAATATAATAACGAATAGCGTAGTACAAGAACTAAAACTAGTTCGATCAGCGGCAAAGGTAGGAATAAAGGGTATCGATGGCAAAGCTGCTAGGACGAAAGGAGAAGTGCAGTTGGAGTTGTGGCATGGCCAGTTGGGGCAGACAATTACTACAAAAAGGTTTGTGATCATAATGAATTTGATACCAGATCACCCGCAGAGATCATTCCAACCGGGGGAATTTAGCGATACGGTGAAACAGGATTTAGCCGATCCGCGGTATTTCGAGCAAGGTAGTATAGAGGGGGTAATTGGAACAGAGATAGCCGCAGCACACATTAAGCCAGGCATGGAACGAAGTTCAACAGGATTGCTTGCACAGAGCACTTCATTGGGATGGATCATTTCAGGTGAAGGAGGGTTCGCGAGTCCAGAAGAAGAACCAAGGACTATAGGAGTGGTAGTCAAGGAAGAGATAAGGAGTTTGATCCAAAGATTATGGGAAGTCGAGGAAATGGAGGAGAGGCCAATATCTATGGAAGATCAATACTGTGAGGACAATTTTAGGGAGACAGTTATAAAAGAAAACAACAGATACAGCGTTACTATTCCATTACGCCCAGAGGCAGAATTGGGTGAGTCAAAGGCTATGGCGGTAAGGCGGTTTTTCAGTCAGGAGAGTAAGTTTAAACGAGACCCAGAATATAGACAAAAATACGTCGAGTTCATGGAAGAATATGAGAAGATGGGGCATATGATGCAGGCTACACCAGTAGTACAGGGAGAACTGCATAATTACATCCCACATCACGCGGTTGCGGTGGACCGCAAGTTTAGGGTAGTGTTCGACGGATCAGCCAAGACCAGCAACGGGAATTCATTGAACGACATTCAATACATAGGACCACGACTTCAAAAGGACCTGCTCGACATAATAATCAAATTCCGCACTGGGAGAATAGCAATATCGGCCGATATTTGTAAAATGTTCCGACAAGTACGAATTCAACCTATTCATTGGAATCTACAGCGAATTGTGTGGCGAGCGGACCCTAACGAGCCACTCCGAGATTATTGGCTAACAGTAGTGACATATGGGCTAGCCTCATCACCATATTTGGCAGTCAAGGCCTTAAATCAATGTGCCGTTGAAGCAGTTAAGAAGAAGCCGAAGGCAGCTCAGGTGGTGAACGAGGATTTCTACATGGATGACATGTTAGCATCAGTGGAATCGGAAGGTGAGGCGATGGAGTTAAAGAAGGATGTAACAAAAATACTTCGAGGAGGTGGATTCGAATTAACAAAATGGCGTTCCAATTGCTTGAAGGTAATGGAGGAGGAGATGGAAGCAAAGGTTGTCGAACTACAAAACAACACGAGTGTACTAGGGGTCATTTGGGATTTCGTGGAAGATGAATTCCGATTTAAGGTGCAAGAGCGGGATCAACCGAATCTCATGACAAAGCGTTACATAACAAGCGAAGCAGCGAGGGTGTTTGATCCACAGGGATGGGTGACGCCAGTTACAATGAAAGCAAAGTTGTTCATTCAAGAGCTGTGGCGTATGGGCAGCAGTTGGGACGAATCCTTGCCGACATCCTTGAGGCAGGAGTGGAAGATATTCTATGACGAACTTAAGTTTATCAACGAATTAAGGATACCCAGATGGCTGGAGACATCTGCTAGCCGCAGGATGCAGATTCACATATTTTCAGACGCCTCGACCAAGGCATATGGAGCGGTGGTCTACGCCAGAGTATGTGTCGGAGATCAATGGTCAGCTAAGTTGTTATGTTCCCGGAGTAGAGTAGCCCCTATCAAATTGGTCACAATTCCGAGATTGGAGCTATGCGCAGTTGAACTGGGGACTAAACTAATTCCGAGGCTAATGGAAACACCCATGTTCAAGGAAGCCAATATATATATATGGACGGACTCGGAAATTGTACTATATTGGTTGAGGAAACCGGTCAACGAGCTAAGGACATTCGTGGCTAATCGGGTGAGCCGAATCCTGAGGGGAACGATAGTAGAGCAATTCCGGCATATTAAATCGGAAAATAACCCAGCAGATTTAATCTCCCGTGGAATAAAAGCGGAGAATTTGATAAACAACAAGTTGTGGTGGCAAGGACCAGCAATGTTGGAAGGTACTAGAGAGGAATGGCCAGACTGGACCCCCAGAAGGATTGATTTGGAAACCCACAGCCAAGTCCGAACGGAATGCAGAGAACGATCGACAGAAGTTAGTAACGTTTTCATGACCGTCCGATTAGAGGAGGATGAAACGAAGAGTCTGTTGGAAAAGGTGTCATCTATAGAATCTGTCTGCAGAATTACCGCATATGTGATTCGATTTTGTAGGCAATGTTTCGCACCTATATATAAGCGGAGAGGTAATGATAAAGATACAAGAGGGGGACTATTAAATACGCCCGAGGTGTTGCAATTACCAGGCAACGGGAACGAAATAATTATAAAAATAAAGGAAGTGGAGATACCAGTGAAGAAGCTAACCATTGAAGAAATCGACAATGGCTTGAACTACTGGTTGATTGCCTCTCAGAAGCAATCTTTCCCGGAAGAATACAAGGCAATACAAAATGGGAAGGCTATATCGAGATCCAGCCGACTATGGATGCTGACGCCATGGATGGACGAGAAAGGTTTGGTAAGAATAACGGGAAGATTGGGGAATGCACAGTTGTCAGTAGAGCAGCGCAGACCAATAGTATTGGATCCAGGGGCCTTAATAAGCAGGAGAATAGCCGAAAGGGCTCATAAGGAACTATGCCACGGGGGCGCGCAACTTTGTACACAATATTTAAGGAAGAAATATTGGATATTACGAAGTCGTGTATTGATACGAGGAATGATACATAAATGTGTGACATGCTGTCGACACCGGCAACAGGCAGCTCAACAGCTAATGGCCGACCTACCAGGATATAGGTTATCACCAACGCCAGCGTTCTACCATTGTGGCGTCGATTATGCGGGACCAGTTCAATTAAAGCAAAGTCGGAATGTAACAGTCAAAGGTTATATCGCAGTATTCGTATGTATGGTGTACAAAGCGGTACACCTCGAGCTAGTAAGTAAAATGGATGCCCATTCATTCGTCGCCTCCCTGACCAGGTTTATAAACCTACGGGCTGGTGCAGTCCACCATATGTATAGCGACAACGGTACCAATTTCGTGGGGGCGAACAGAATATTGCGAGAGGCATTCGAATTATGGCAAAATTCAGCAGTAGCAGAACACCTGCAATCCCACTCCATTCAGTGGCATTATAACCCACCCAACGCCCCTCATCATGGCGGGTTATGGGAAGCCGCCGTCAAATCAATGAAGCATCATCTCAAGCGAGTTGGAGGAGCGCAGTTGTACACATATGAGGAGCTAGCCACGCTACTGGCGAAAATAGCAGCTTGCCTGAATTCCAGACCATTGACACCAATAAGCGATGACCCTACTGATTTGTCAGTGCTATCACCAGGGCATTTCCTGACGGGTCAGCCCATCATATCACCGTACGAAACGTTGTTGGTGGAAGTACCCATGAACAGGTTGTCGGCATGGCAAAAAATACAGCAACTACAGCAGCAATTCTGGAACCGTTGGACCCAAGAATATATATCGGAACAGCAACGTCGTAACAAGTGGGCGGAGGTTGAGCGAGAGTTGAAAATCGGAGACCTAGTATTCATAAAGAACGAGATAACACCCCCAAGCAGATGGATGATGGCCAGGATAATTGAAGTTTATCCGGGACGGGATGGGAAGATACGAACGTGTAAGGTGAAGACGGAAAAGGGTGAATTAGTGCGACCCATCACCCAACTATGTCTGCTGCCCGTCGATTAAGGGGTTCGTAACATTCGACACTGGTTTTCCTCACTTTTTGCGGAAAGGTTTTTTTTTGGGGGTTTTCCCAGTGTCCTCGAGCGAATGCTGAATGTTAAGAACGAACCAAGCGGAAACAAGAAAAGCAAAGTTGTAGAGAACACCAATAAAGAGGTTGGAGGAACGTCGTCCCTCAAGGTGGCCAGGTTGTTACGGCCGTAAGGAGAAGAAACTATAGTATGACAGAAGAACATCAGTACAGGATTTTGAGGAACTCCGTCCCTCAAGGTGGCCAGGTTGTTACGGCCGTAAAAGGAAAACCATAGAGTAGTAGAAAATAATATAATTTGCATTGTATAAAAAAGCAGCATCTTCTATGCGATCCTGTAGAGATAAATGTTACGTTTAAAATTGTAATAGTATTTGTGTACATAGAAAATAATATAATTTGCATTGTATAAAAAAGCAGCATCTTCTATGCGATCCTGTAGAGATAAATGTTACGTTTAAAATTGTAATAGTATTTGTGTACATAGAAAATATGTATGCAAAAGAAATGTATATAATATGAAAAGTATATAAGGAATATGTATGTCGTGGTAATAGAAAAAAGAAGGAATATAAAAAATGTGGAATTAATATAAAAAAGATGATAGTGGTGTAGAGATCGAAAGAGTAAAGTAAAATAAATTAATTAATCGTGAAAAAGGGAATTTTGGTTTTTGTATTGGAAAAAGGGGTTATAGTTTCGGACTAAAGGAATTTGGGAAATTTCTATTAAGGAATCACGCGGGTTTGTGGAAAAGCAAGCGGATTAGGCAGAGTCGTATCAAAAATTCAAAATCAAAATTAACGAGAGTCCAGTTTCTTACCGCTTTATAGGTATATAATTTTAAACAATTCGGAATTTTTTTTTGATAACAAAATGTTTAAACAAATTTTTGGCTCTCCTATGGGTTCTCCAATAAGTCCCATGATAGCATGTTTATTAATTGAAAATTTAGAAATTTTAGTTTTAAACTCTTTAGACTTCCAACCTTTGTTCTATTATAGATATGTCGATGATATAATTACAGCGGTATCAATAAACAAAATTGATTCATTTTTAGAAGCTTTTAATTCAAAGAACAACAGAATAAAATTTACTTAAGAAAAAGAAACAAATAAGCAAATTTCATTTTAGGACATTCTGTTGATTCGTGAACCAAACGGTAAAATTGCCTGTGATTGGTACCACAAAGATACTTGGTCTGGCCGATATCTAAATTGTCATACTTGGCTTGCAACATCTTACAAGATTAACAGCATACAAATTTTTGAACCAAAAAATTCTAAAATTTTCCGTTACTAAATTTCACAATAAAAATCTTAAAATTTTAAAAGATACATTATTTCGCATTCAATATCCTGAAAAATTAATAAATAGCATAATTTGGAAACAAAGACATTTTCACATAATTCCTGTTTCTCGACCAGAAAATGAAACCACAAATTATTTGGCCATTCCTTATGTTAAAAATCTTTACAAAAAAAATAAAAAATCTTTCCAAAAATTATAATTTCAAAATTATAGGATGGGCAGCCACGAATTTAAACAACAAATTAACAATCAAATGTTGCCTACCAAACCAATTTTTTTGGAAATGCTACACATTAAATCAAGTATAAATTCAATAAATATTGTAGAAGATTACGCGTATATCGGAAACTCATATGATTTATTCATCTAATTTGGTTTTGTCTCATCAAATTTATTTTTATTCAAATGTACACCCTTTTTTACGTGAAAATGCCTTAGTATACAATTTTTTTCGAAAAATTGATCATCTTTCAAAAATGACATAAAATTCCAATTTATCTCGCGGTATATTTATAGGTCGAACTCCCAAACGCCGTACACGCCGATATCTGTTCTTTCTTATTTTTAAAATTAGCAATAATACCAATAAATAAAAATCCATACGACCATACCCATTTTTATGATACCAATTAATTATTTTTATTAGTTTTTACACACGCGAGTAGACTTGAAATAATATAAAAACAAATGTCAAAAACGTTTTCATCATTCGTCTATATAACCGTATCCCTTTACGTCTATTCGTCTCCGTGCGTTTTGTTTTCGTCTATACAACTAGCCGACACAAGCGAGTTAAACTGGCTAATCGAAGCTGTGTTTTCACTCTTAGCTTAGTTCAACTGTGCAACGGGCCTAATGGTTAAATTATGTAACCATTTAGTGTTGAATACTTCAAACCGAACCTCCAAGATTCTAAGTAAAATTTCAAATTTTGTTGATAAAATTGATAAGCTAGCTACAAAAATGTCAAATTGGTTCATTACATCGAAAATTGGTAGTTGAAGAAATCTAAAAAAGAAACTTTAGAAAAAATCAACGTTTTAAATAAGGGCATTTTGTTGACAAAACTATAACAATAATTGCATTGAATATAAAGCGTCACATGATTTAAATAAAGTCCGCTAAATATAACCTTGGGACAAAAGCAAAGGCGAGTCATAAACCACAAACAGTGCAACTTTACTTACGACTGTCGTTGAACAACAAAACTATTTCCAGACTTTTTATATTTCAATAATTCGTAAGAATAAATTAATTAAAATTTAATTTTTAAATAAGTAAAATTCAACAAAATAATTTGAGAATAAAATTTTACAACATAAATTCTTTAATTAACGATAAAAAATACCCATCGGGGATGTCTGTATACCCATCGTATCTCGAGATCTTTTCCGCCAATTTGTTTTTTTAGTCAAGGCGCAGAGTTGGAAAGATTTTGAACATGTACATCAAGTGGATCAGGTGCTTGCCATACAAATTTACCGAAAACCATTGTTTATTAGCATGTGGTATTACCACGTGGTCTTCAATCCATGTTGACTAGGGTTGAGTTGAGGTTTCGGTTTGTAGTCGATTTACGGGTTGAATTGGAATTTAATTGGGGCTGGTATAGGGTTGAGTGAATAGTTCAGTATTAATTATAATTTTTAATTTAATGAATTAAAAAATAGCCATAATTGCTGGTACAAAGCAAATGAATAGTTTAAATATGTAGTTACCTTATCCTTTGTTTACGCGGTTTTTTTTTACGCGATTTCAGATTTACGCGATTTTTCTTAGATACATTTTCCTTTTTTTAAACGATTTATTCACTTTTACGCGATTTTATTTTCCGAAAATTCAAAAATATCAGTTCAGTTCTTTATATTTTATGTTACATCAAACATTATACAAAACTGGGGGAATTCCCGTATTTTGAAACATATTTTTTTGTGTTTTGTATGTATATTTCTACTTTTTACTTTAGTTTTCTAGAAGATTTTAACGGTGTCGGATGTGCTTCTGTATGATTTGTTTTAATTCCAAAAGCATAATAAGTTAAAGTGTGTAGTTCGTCGTAGTGTATAATAATTTATTATTTGTAAAACTTTGCAGTTATTTAATTAATTATTTTCAATTAATTTTAATCAATTGGTAAATCAATTCTCTGAAAATTAAAATTATTTAAGTGGAAGTTATAAAATCCCTTTTTACAGTTTTTGTTACCAAAATGGCCAGCAAATTAGGAACCAAGCGCAAGGGAATTTCACTAGAGCTAAAAATCAAAGTTTTAGACAGCCTAGAACAAGTGTTAGGTCCTACAAGAGTTGGTCAGAAGTGAATGAAACTTGGCCTCAGTGAATCGACCGCGCGTACAATAAAGAAGAATGAAAATTCTATCAGGCAGTCCGTAATATCTGGTAAAAATGTACCTGCATCAACATCGTCGTATTGTAGAAATACTAGTGTAGATAAACTGGAAAATCTCTTAGTAATATGAATTGAGGATCTCAATCAAAAAAGGATCCCTGTTGACACAGCCACGATTATAGAAAAGGCCATTCGCATTTACAATAAAATTTTGCACCAAGAACCATCAACTTCATCATCTGCACAACAGAGAAAAAATGAATTTTCGGCCAGCGGAGGGTGATTTTCTAAATTCCTAAACCGACATTGATTTCATAATTTGAAAACCAAAGGAGAAATTGCATCTGCTGACGTAAAAGCTGCAGAATATTATCTTCCAAAACTGGCAAAAATTATAGAAGAAGGTGGTTACACACCCGACCAAGTATTCAACGCAGATGAAACCGGGCTTTTCTGGAAACGACTGCCAACCCGGACGTAAGTATCTAAAACTCAGAAATCTGTAGGTGGTTTTAAAGTAGCAAAGGAGCGTGTAACATTTTTACTATGCAGTAATGCTTCCGTAAACAAAAACCTCAGGCCAAGAGCACTAAAAGGCAAGGATTTAACGAAATTACCTGTTCATTGGGTTGCAAATAAAAAAGCGTGGGTAACTGCAGTTGTATTTCAAAATTGATTCGAGAAATGTTTTGTACCAGAGGTGAAGCGGTATCTGAATGAAAAGAAGCAGACCTTCAAGGTCCTGTTAATTATTGATAATGCGCCTGGTCATCCAGTACTAAACCATCCCAACGTAAAGGTAACTTTCTCCCACCTAATACCACATCAATTATACAACCATTGGACCAAGGAATTATATCGACTTTCAAGTTGTACTACTTGAAAAAAACATTTCAGTGCATTCCGGAAAAAATGGAGAATGACAATGAATTGGAATTCAGTAATGCTTGGAAACCATTTTCTATTATGGATTGTATCCATAATAGAAGATATGACGCGTGAAGATCTTAACGAGATCCTTCTCGACCAGATGCTAGATGAGGAAGATTTAATTGAAATTGCCTTGAGTCAGTTGTTTTGAGTTGAATTCACGTATATGCGGGTGGATTTCGGACCGTGTTGATTTGATGAATGTGTTGGGCGTTGCTAATATAGAATTGAGTTAAGTTCATGTAGGCATGCAGTTTTCGGACCGTGTTGATTTAGACATTTAGTTGAGCATTGAGTTTATGACTGAGTTGAGGGTTGAGTTGGGAGTTGATAAGGGGTTGAGTTGGGGTTAATTGAGGGCTTATGAAGAATGAAGGGTTCTGTTGAGAATTAATTTTGGGGTCGAATTGGGAGTTTAGTCGGAGGTTAGATTGAGTTCATTTGAGTTGAGTTCATAATCGCATGTAGTTTTTCGTCGAGTTGATTTTGGGATTGAGTTGACCGTTAAGTTTCGAGTTGAGTAGATAATTAAAATATGGCTCGTGCTAGGGTTCAGGTAGCTTGACTTCGGGTTGAGAAAGGGGCTGGCTCAGTTGGAGAATTATTTAGGGGTATAGTTGAAGGTTATATGGTATTGATTTGAGTTGAGTTTAATTATGCATGTTGTTTTCGCACCTTTTTGCTCTGGGGTATGACTAAGTTATTGAGTTTAGGATTGAGTTAAAAGTTAGGATTTGATTCGTGTTACGGTTATCGAGTGAGGGTTTAGCGCGGAGGTCGGTTGGGGATTTATTTGGGGTTTGAGTTGAAGGTTAGATTCAGTTCATTTAAGATGAATTCATGTACGCATACAACTAATCAGAGCATGTTAATTTTAGCATTGAGTTAGGACATTGAGCTTTTGGTTGAGTTGTGGGTAAATTTAGGGTCGAGTTGGGTGTTTAGTTTAGATTGAGTGAAATTTAAGTGTGGAGTTTAGTTGCGGATTTATTTTAGAGATTTGAGGATAAATTGATACGTTCCATTTTGATAAATCCTATGTTGTAACTTTGGTCATTTTGTGCCAATTGTTGTCATAATTTCATTTTGCCATAATTCGGTTTTAATTTGCAAATGGTGGTTAATTTGCAAATGGCGAAAGAGTAGCGTCATAATTTTTGTTGATGAATTTCAAAATTAATTATAATATTAATAAGACGTTATAGTGCTTTATAGTGATAATAATGTAAAATGTAAAGAATGTGATCAAATGTCAAGTAGAAAATTAATGTGGAAGAATGAATTGTAAAGTGGTTCTTTAATCAATTCAGTTAATGTTTAATAAATTAATAATACTAATAAATATAAAAACAGTGAATTATTAAACTGCAAGATATATAACCTAAAAGACAATTGTTGTCATTGCAAAAATTATTTTAAAGTACCCCTTGCTGTGCAACTAATTAATTGTTTTATTTGTCATAAAAGGCGTAGGTACTTTAAATACGGTATATAATCAGCAGTATAAAACTCACAAATATTTAAATCCCATAAAAATGGATCTAGATTACCTTTTATCCAAATCGAACCCCACAAATTGCGATCTAACACCAGCAACAACAAAATTAATTATTGGAATCGAACAACGGAGGATTAAAAAAGTGTTCCAATGACATCAACATCAAATTGGAATCAGCCGTTGCAGAAATTTAACAAAAAATTGGAATAACTAAACAGAGGCCAGCTGGAAGTGGAAATAACAAAAAACAAACAGTGTAGTGGAGTCCCTCACTATTGGACTTAATTCCATAAAGCATAAAAATATCGAGAATGATAAGTTTTATGAAAACAATAATGTTCAAGCGAAGTGGGCGAAGTGGTATTGGATATATTAATCAAATAGCTGTAATGTTCAACCAAAGAGAATTAACATCTTGATGTTTATTCTCTTTGGTTCAACGATAAAATAACTAAGGAAAGTATAATGTCGAATATGTTAAGCAGCTTTTTCCGAATTTCAGGATATCATCTGCAGTGATAAGTATTCGGAAAAGATTAACATTCTTAAACTTAGAAATTATGAAAAAACTGTTAGACTTAAAGACAAGAAAGGAAATTACTTATTGTTGGTTTCATCATAATAACATTTACATATGTGAAAATTAATGCCATTGAAACTGAGAAACCAATAATTGTTCGTTCGCCTAGTGATACAGTTAAATTTGATCAATAAAAAGATTGACTCATAATATCTCAATTTTTTTTTAATTTTTTTTTTTTTTTATTTGTGTTTTTATTGGTTTTTTTGTTAAACATGTTCAAATTTAATTTAACTAACCTTAAACCGGTACTATATTTCACAAGTTCATTATTGTTTTTACTGCCATTAAATATATTCTACAATAATATTAATCGCTTCAACATAAAACTGATAGACTCGAGTATCTACTACATTCTCTACGGCAGCAAGTTGATGTTATTGTTCTAAGTGAAACATTTTTATTCCAATCCGAAGGCCATCTCTTCAACCTTTCTAACTACTATGTACTTCATAATACTAGATAAAGTAGAGATGGTTGGTGGTATATCGGTTTTTGTACATACTACTATTGGTTTTCAATTGGTTCATAAGGAAGTAACATTAGAAAACGAATTTATTATTATTTATTCGAAATCAATAAACCATTAATTTGTGTTTATAAACAAACCACCTCACACCTCCGCTAATGAGTTTTTAATCATATTAGATAGAATAACATCCAAATACAAAAATGTGATAATTGTTGGAATCTGTAACTTAAATTTATTGAATAAGACAGATTCTCAGATATGTACTAGAATTTTAGATAAAAAATAGATTTTATCAGTTACATAAAAAATATCCAAATAATTGTTTCCTTATTTCTTTAAAGAAATCATTGTATTGTACACTGCGCCAGAGTGCTTAGTTTACAAGATAAAAAATTGTCCTTGTTAACGTGTATACGCTTTTTGGATACGTTTTCTCTAAAACTTCAATAACTCGACAAGGAGTGGCCGCACAGAAATTTTCCTAGTACTATTTTGCAAGGTTTCTAAATTCTCTATCAACTGGCTGAGTTGGATTTTTGAATGAAATATCGAGCAAGTTCGTTTACAGTTTCAAACAGCAGCAAATTTTTTTTTTTTAGACACCTTTTGTTTTACTCAAAAAAGTCATAAAAAAACAAAATAAAATAAAACAGTTTCCAGTATCGAAAAGAAAACAAAATTTCCTTCAACTAGAACCAAAAATTTTTTTTTGAAAGGTGTTATTTTACCAAGATACAAGCGTTCAAATCTGGGTATTTTTTCGAAGAAAATTTCTGTTCCGTTTTTTAATTGGCGCAGTATATAAAAAGACGTATTTTACTAGAGCCTTCTAGAGTATAGGGCCATTATCAGCATGACGTATTTTTTAGAAGTTTTTTTAGTGGTATAACTTTTCACTGATTTCCATAGGAATCCATAGTAAAAATGGTGTTTTTCAGCTTCAAGTTTTTCAATGAAAAAAGCAAAAACATTATAAAATGTTTATATAAAAGTTTTCTATATATCTTTAACAACAATATACAAGAAGGCTATATTGGTATTAAATAAATATTAATTGCAGAAATATTAAAATTAAATTATTTCTAAAATATATTTTTCGAACTTTCATTTTGAAAAATAAATCAAAGTTGGCTCTGACGAATTAAAATAATACTTGCTAAATTTATCTTTAGTTTTACTAGTGTACGTGAGATGTCTAAGATGTTTAAAGAAAAATAGGAACCAAAATTATTTCATCACAAAATTATCACACGTATTTTGTGACTTGGTTTTGCTTTTCCTACAATTTTTGAACTTGAAATTTCATCAGGTAGTAATTTTTGGTACGATTTTTCCAAATGTTTACGGCCATCACTGCCATCTATGTAATGTATATTGACTTAATGACGAAACGAATTGTAGTAAGCTTTTATTTCGATTTGACCAGAATGCTGTTGTTATGAATTTTTTTTTATCTTGGTTTAAATAAATCAATTATTACAAGAAAGTAAAAACGATTTACTTAAACGACATTCATATAAGTTGAAATTCAAATATTTATGAAAGTATTTCAGTTTTACTATGAAAAGTTTGGTTTTTTCCTCGTTTCTAATTCCCTTATAAAAGCTTCGTTTTTTAGACTGTGGCTTTGTATAATCAGAGCCTACTCTATAAATAAGAGCCTCCACATTGACTGTATTTTTTACTAAGCTTAAAATAAAGTACATAAAATTTTTTCTTTACTATGAAACTATATGGGAAAACGATTGTTTTCATTTACATTTTTAGTCTATAAGAAATATGAGCTTTTACATTATTTTTATACGAAAATGTTCATAAAACATGTAATTTTATTTGATTGAAAAATCGAATCATGAAAATGTTTATTTCTTAGTGAAAATCCTCTTGGAATATAAACTATTGCTAAACTTTTTTGGAATGTTGTTGTTGTAAAATACGTCATAACATTAAATTTTTTAACAATTATAACCATCTCTTTTTAGTCTCTTTCTAAAAGCATTGCCACATGACAAAAATCTACCCGAATACAGATTCATATCATGTGGCAATGCTTTATAAACGACTTTTGTTTAAACCATAGATGTCGCATACAATGAAAAACTTATAAAAATAATCAAATAGGTGATCGAACCGGTCGGATTCTAAAATCGGTCTGATTTTTGATTTGGTTAAACATATTTTTGTGGCTACCCTTTATAGTAATAATTAAATTGTAATAAAAATTAATTTAGTATAATTTTTTTATAAATTTACTAAAATTAAACCATTGCTTTGAAAGAAATTATGGTAATTTTTCGTAAAAAGTTTTCTTTCAAATCGTTTACTCAGCCCGAATCCCTGTTGTTTTTAATTGTGTGTTAAGTGACATCTAGGAATGGGAAGAATAAGTAAGAGCTATTTTATTTTATACACCGCTCTCAAATGTTATGACAATTCAAATATTCTAAACAAAAACTTATTTTGAATGGGTCATTAATGTTTGGGAATAAAAATCGATGCCAAATTTTAATCATGTTGCATTTATTTTCAGCTGTATCTTAATTTAAATACAATAATATTTTTAATACTTGAGAAATAAATAAGGCATTTATATTACAGTTAATGTTTGTTGGTTATGTCGTTTATTTGTGATGTATAACAATCTGGGTTGATTTGATTTTTTTGATTTCTTCGCGCTCAATGCATATTATTATAATTTTTTCTCTTTGACTCTCTTCTTGTATTGTCTTTTTTTTACCAATGATTTTAGTTGTGAATAAGTGATGACGTCATTAAATAGAATATTCTCTTTTTAATACATATTGTTGTTGTTGTAGAACGTTTTTTAATTTAATTCCTTTATTTTCTTTTGATTATATCTGGAAAATGGGGAAGCTTGAGAATCTGTACTTTAAATGAGTTAGTCATTGAGTTGTTTATTAGTGATTTCAGAAAAAATTATTTATCTAGGTTTAATTTTTAATTCATATTTTTTCGTCAATCGAAATCGCGTTTTTTCATACAAACTCTATGAAAATAAATTATTTTTTAGTGTTTCTATGTCCTTTATTTTAAGTTCATTTTTTACATGACGGCTCTATTCATATCAAGATGGTTCTGGTATAATCAAGGTTGCTTTGATTTTACTCAAAAATTTAATGAAAACATGAAACACGCAAAGTATTCTTTGGGTGTTTCATGTTTTCATTAAATTGTTAAGTAAAGACTGATTTACATTCAAAAACTTTTGCAGATGCAGATGTCAAATCAAAAATTAGTTTTCTTTACACATAAAAAGTAAATTTAAATAAAAAATGGCATAAACCAATGCAAATGATTGGTTTTCTTATTTATGTAACCTTATTATAGTTATTTATTCACGTATCGACGATTTTACAGGAAAAAGATGAAACTCGACATCTGCAACAAAAAAGCAGACGAGGTTCTTTGGGTTTGTTTCTCGGGTTTCAATTGAATTTTTTAAGCAGATGAATATTTTTTCTCTTTTTGTCTTTGTAGTTTTTCCTATGTTGTGTTTCAATTTTTTTGCAGACGTCGATTATCGTTGAATGTAAATCAGTCTTAACGCTAATAAACCAAATCCTTACAAATTCATGGTATACGAAACCCGAAACAATTGAACTAAAAATTCACAATAATTTTACTACCGATGCATTGACTGTGGCTAACCAATTTGTGGAATTCTTTAGTAACGTAAGTGGCAATATTACTCGAAGTTATCCGTCTAATTTCCATTATTATGAGCCCACTCCAGATTTAACATATACTTTGCATGCTATATCTCAAACGAATGAAGAAGAAATTCAAATAATAATCGATAATTTAGACACAAATACTTCAATGGCTTATGATTAAATAAACGCAAGACATATAAAAAACCAAAAATCAAATCCATAATCATTCCGCTACTTACAAATTCAATAAATAAATGGATAGTTGAAAATAACTTCCCGTTATTCATGAAAATAGTGAGAATAACTCCCATATTCAAAAATGGTGATAGATGTTTAGTAGAAAATTATAGACCAATTTCAGTTCTACCAATTTTCGGTAAAATATTCGAGCGAATCATTTTAACAGGACTGGTCGATTACTTAGAGAGAAGTAATATAATCCATAAGAATCAGTTTGGATTGTATAGAGGAAAAAGTACTGTATCAGCAACCCTGAGTTTAGTTGAAAACTTATATGAAAACATAGAGAAGCAAGACCTTACAGCATGCATGTTCTTAGATTTAATGAAAGCGTTTGACTGGAATGATATCAAAGGGCCGAATGTCGAAGGGCCGAATGTGTCGAAGGGCCGAATATCAAAGGGCCGAATGTCGAAGTGCCGAATGGGTCGAAGGGCCGAATGTGTCAAAGGGCCAAATTTCGAAGGGCCGAATGTCGAAAGACCGAATGGGTCGAAGGGCCGAATGGGTCGAAGAGCCGAATTTTTATTGAGTTTTTGTTTTGTTTTTAGAAATATAATTTTTTAAATTTGCTATTTTAAAGAATATTTTGTAAATTTTTTTATCAAATATAAATTAGTTTCTTATGAATTTATGTATTTTATCGATATACTCGTGAAATATTGTATTTCAAAATGTTGCAATTACAAAATGTTACAACTACATAAATCTAGCAATTACAAAATCTTGCATAACAAAATAGTGCAATTATTTTTCTTTTTAGTAGGTGTCATTAATAGATTCTATATATCCGCTCTTACGTGCGGCACGCAGTGCGACATGTTTACTGATCCCGGCTCCTACGTTCCCCGAAGTTCAAATCTAAAGCCCCTCGGATGGCTAAGCGGAGGGGAGCGCAGCGATCTCCCGCGTGCCCTTGAGAGCTACCGATGCCGTTAGCCCCTACAATTCTAAGTTAAATTAGTCGATGTCATTTTGCTTCATTTTATTTTCCTCAGAATAGAGAAAAAAATGTACGGGAAATTGTTATGCAAGATTTTGTATTGCAATATTTTATAATTGCAACATTTTCTAATTGCATTATTTTGTAATGCAAAATTTTGTATGCGAAATTTTTTATTGCAATATTTTGTAATGCAAAATTAAGTACTCAACCCAGTTTTCCTATGTCCCTTATTCTAAGTTGATTTTTCACATGAGCAGGCATTTATGTACATTAAGATGGTTCAGATTCAATAAATAAAAAACAAATTTTTATAATTAATTTATACACAAATTTTATTTAAAATTATAATTTCAGAAGTTAGTTTCTCTTCTTGAGATATGTTTGAAAAAATATATTAAAAATTAAACTAAATTTAATGGATTTATAAGAATTCAAGAGAAAATTATTTATATTTCATAAAAAAATTTACAAAATATTCCTTAAAACAACAAATTTAAAAAATCATTAAAAGCAGTAGGAAGGTTACCGCCCCTTACACCTTCAAAATCCTTATATAATAACAAAATGTTACCAACTATTAAACTTATAGAATTTGAACATAAAATGACTATATACAAAATAAAATCTGGTGTTCTGAAATGTAACGTTGATTTAAGAACTAGCCTATAGTTAACTGAAGGAGTTACGAAAAACTGTCAAAATTATCGTCTACCAAACTATAAATTATCGCTTACACAAAACAGTATATTTTATAAAGGAATTGACTTGTTTAATCAACTAAAGGAATCCGAAAAATGTCTACCGGTTGTATTTTTCAAATCGTCAGTAAAAGATCGACTTTGTTCCACAATTGATTTATAAATGTTTATTTAAGTTTATGTTTTAAAATTATTGATAGCTATAGTATTTCGTAAATTTTCTTTTTTGCAAATTATATTTACAGCGTAAGCTGAATTTTCCTGTATAGAAAAAAAAATTCTTTTTGGAAAATAATTTAAAACAAATAATAATAATAATTAGCTCTAAGCTTATTTAAACATGCATGTGAAACACATACCTGTTTAACTGAAGATTTACTTTTTTCTGTGAAGATAAGATACAATTAAGATAAATCAAGTTAGAGATAAGATAAATCAAGCTTTTATTGTGAAATTTAAAATTTAGATTTTTTCTCGGGTTTGGTCACAGTTAGCCTAGTAAAACACACGGTGTTTACCTTGGTTTATTGCCAAATAATAAATTAAAATCGTACAGAAAGGTGAGATTCATAATTTCAGATGGATTACTACTTTACACCAAAGAGAGGATACTATTTTAGAACTATAGAAAGAAGAAGGTTTCAACGTCGTCGGATCTTAGTTTACAGGGGCCCTATTCTCGAATTGTGAATTTTGTATCATGTAACACCAGTGTTGTATAATTTTACACAATATTGTGAATCCGGCAATAACAACAAAGTTACTGTCGAAACCACAAGAGTTTAGCACTCATAACCGAACTTTTGTTTTGAATTTGGCAGTTTTAAAAGAATCTACTACAAAATATATTTGAATCTACTACCTAGTTAAGAAAGACACGTTACACTTGTGTATGAAAATGCCATTTTCACGTAAAATTGTGTAGCATTTTTGTCAAATTGGCATAATTGTCAATAGATAATAATGTGTTCGTGAATAGGCCCCCTGAACTTTCCGTGAGCGTCATTTGGCTAATTGTATTTTAGTTGTAGGATGTGAAAATTATAACAAGAAAATTACTGTTGCGAGCCTGCCAAGATTATCCTCAGTCGAAACACAAATAGTTTAAACAAATATCAAACGTTTTTGTGTACTAGAGGGATCGAATTTGTTGAAGCGTGGTTTAGTTTAATGATAGATTATTTGTAACCTATCTCGAAATCACACATATTAGTATTCTGCACACAATTTTTTTATACGCCTCTAATTAATACTTTCTCGGTCACGGCGATGCGATTTGCACACAAGGTGTATTGGACACCTTTGTAAAAAAACTAATTAGTAATCATGGATACCATTTAATTTATGTGACCGTCTCCTCGAAATATATCTTATTTTAATTGATCAACTTACAATAAAAGCATAAGATGCCGTTTCACACACGCACAAGAAAATTCTATAAAGTTGATGGCGCCAGCGCCAGAATATTATTCCATTCAATCATATAACTCATAAAATACACAAAAAACATAAAACTCTTTTTAATTTAATTTAATAACATCAAATAAAAAATAAAAATAAAGTTTTTAACAAAAAATAATTTTGTCATTTTAAATTGTTCTCCATTTTTCAAATCACAACTTCAACAAAAAAAAAAAAAAAATTCTTTCAATCACATTCCGTCTTACAAAAGTAACAAAAAAGATTAATTTCTCTCTTGACTTTTTTTTATAAATCATCTTATTATTAGTTCACTTCTTCCAAAACTAAAAATACAAAAAAAGAACCAAATTATTAAAAATAAACTCATAAAATAAATAAAATAATTTTATTTTATTATTTAACAGACAGACGGACAAATATCGTAAGAATTTTTTTATTTTTTTTTTTATTACAATAAATCTTATGATTTATTTATTAGTGTATCAAAAATTATTAATAAAAGAATTAAACGAGAGTAAGGAACAACGCAGATCCATAAAGAAGTTTATTATTTATTTCGAGCTTTTGAGATGTTAATTTGTTGTACTTTGTCTATTTGAATGTCTGGGCGCACATACATATTTATGGACATGATGAAATCGAAAGTTGTATACTGCTTACCAGAACTTGTGTACGAGCGAGACGTGTTTAGCCTCGGGATAAATATTATTTTTAAAATATTTACTCCCATTACAAGTGGTTTGTGGTCATATATAAAATCAACGGCAATTAACCTGTGTCCACCTCGATATGAAATTAAATTAAATGTACCAACAAAACCAATATTTTTTTCACTTACTGCCGTATATTAAAATATTCTGTCAAATTGGTATCGTTTTTTGTACAATTGTTGTTGTTATTTTTGAAGAGTATTTCTGTTACAAAAAATGTTGTTTTTTTGTGTTGTACAAAACGCATCGCGGGTGTCCGTTTTTTCATCTGTGGCGATTAATCAAAATACAATATTATTAATAATATATGTAAGTATGTAATAAAAACATTAAATATAATTCACAGTACAAATAAATTGTAATCAATCTAAAAAAAATTTATTTTTATTAAATTTTATGATAATTAGAGATGTTGTAAATAGGGTTCATGAAAAATGGGCAAGTTAAAATCGTAAATCGAGTTCGAAATTGATTTTAATGCCAAGGATTGACTATTATAAGATATTTTTCTAAAGGATAAGAGTGGGGATCCTCTACGTGCCACAAATTTAAGGTGATGCTTCCAAAGTTCATAATTCTGGCATCCACGAATTCTCTTTTGAACAAAAAATTTAAATGTTGACGTTTATTCATTTCCCCTAACTAAACACTAACTTTTACGGTTACTTTTGGCGATTGACTTTCGAGTCAGGTTGTTGTATTTATTTTTATAATTTTTCAAAAAAAATTAAAAACAAAGAATGGTTTCTGTCACTTTAGTGAAATTTTTGACTTTTATGTTTTAATTCAGTAAAAAAAGTACTGTCAGTAAATGTTTCATAATGGAAACCAGGCTTTAATCGTACATTTACAACTTGCTTTTAATACCAAAACAGCTTAACCGGGATGTTGGTTGCGGTTTCTTTTTCTACATAAAATATTGGGAACCTATTGCACATTCTATTGTGAATGAGCTATAGCTCAAAAAAAAGTGTGCCAAAATTATTGTATACTCATAAACAAATTAAATAAATAAACATCTTTACTTGATCCAGTCGGCTCTATTCTTCTTTCAAGTGTTCAGCATGGAATTGTAATGCATTGCAAAACATACATACACCCAGAGAAATAATTGTTATTATCAATAATTAATCGTTATTAAAAGATCAAAAAGTAGTTTAATCTACTACAGAGTTATTGATTTTATAATGAAATTGTTCGAACAATCAATTATAAGTTATTAATCGAATAACCCGAGTAATTATTAATATTCACAAAAAATTATTAGTCTAAATTCCTAAAAGTGTTGCACGCAATAATTGAAAGTTATTAAACATATTATTAAAAAACATAACCTTCAATAAAACCTTTGAAATCTATGTGTTTTAAAAATAATAATGAATGGTTTTACAAGACATTTACTGTGTCAACAGTTTGACCCTATCGGTTTCGATCCCGGCATTGCTCTTCAGACAAGCAGAAGTTTCCAAACCGTTCAACACCCCCAAAAGGTGGGGGGCAGAACACGCAGAATGTGACGGAACCAGCTGTCCTTAAATTTTTTGAGCTAGATCAGGAATTCGCATTTAATTTCTGGTCTTGCGATTACAGAACTCGATATGCCATTATCGTCGCGTTTATGGTCAAATATCACCGGCATGACCCTTCTCTCGAATGCCATCTGACACCTTTCGTACTCATCTGGCAGAGTTTAACTGTTATATCCGTATATAATCAACACCATGTATAACTTCAGCTTATCGACATTTGCCTGATATTTGGACTAAGTCTGAAAGTACGGTTCATTCATGTAATTCCTCCGAAGAAATTATACGATTCATGCTGATTCCTGAGTTCTTGTACTTATAAAATTTCTACCTTTCACCAACACGCTTTTTCGTCGAGGGATGACTAGTTATATAAAAGATGTAAAGTCATTATCTCACCATCACCGGTCGCAATTTTGTGTCGGGGTTACAAACTAGCATAATGTCATCATTCACTCCGATACACATATGCTGTACATACATACAAATACTCAATTTATTTTATAGATTGGTCAACTTCTCACTATATGTTAACCCAACCCCAACTCAAACTGAACTCAACTCGCAAATTGACCCCTAACTTAACCTTCAACTCAATATCTCAATGTTTAAACCAGCATATATAAAAGGTAAATATTTCTTTATCCAGGTATTTTGGGTCAACTCGTATGGCAGGTACCCGAACCTCTTGACGCACAGGTTCCAAAAGATTTTCAAATCTCGGCCTTGACCATAGGAACAGATTGGCAAAAAAAATTCTAAATCGAACAAACAGAACATACACAACAGAACATAGACGGACGGACATTTTTTTTTTGCTTTTTTAGACTCAGGGACTTTCAAAACGTCGAGAAAAGGTCAGGTTGCCTGGGGTAATTTCTTAGTGTCTTAAAAGGATTATAAAAGAACTTTAAGGCAAGCTCACTTATCTTGGTAGATTAAGTTCTGTAAGAAAATTAACAGACTTTCGCCTGTTACTAGACTTAATAAAGCTTTGGCTAAAAATGATGTTTCATTTGTTGTTGTTCTTCAAAGCCTAATAACTTGTATGTTTTAACCCCTAATTGGGGTTTAACTTACAAGCTCATCACTCACAACGTTCTGCGGTGGAGTGTGTTCTGATTTGTACCATACAAAGCTATGATGAAATTTTCCTTGCTGAATTACCCTGCTGTGTATGGCTTTCCTTACATTCGGAAGCATCTACTTCATCTATTCCAAACGTGCATTGCATGTAGCATTGTTCCACAACGCTGCAGCAAAGCGAAAGTTCGTTTTATCCCGAAGGCTGGTAAGTCTGATTATATGGACCTTAAGTCATTTCGGCCTATTAGTCAGTCTTCAACTTTAGATTTATTAGTGATCATTATTTGCCGCTCTTCCCACCCAGTAAAAAGCAACATGCTTATAGAAATGGTAAGTCCTGTGAAACTGCTGTACACGAAATTATCACTAAGGATAAAAGGTCCCTCAATAATAAAGAGATTTCTAAGGGTGCTTCTCTGGATACAGAGCGTTTGATAGTACTTTATTTGTTACGATTACTTAAGCCTGTACCAATTTTCGTATTGACCGCACAATTGTTTTATGGATCAAATCTTTGCTTAAGTCTCGCATTGTTGAGGCTGAGCTGGATGGTTTATTTGTTTTTGTCAAGGTTGGCAAAAGCTATCCCCAGGGTGCAGTGCTCTCTCCTCTACTGTGGCTTTTGGTCACTGCCGAGCTATTCGTTAAATTACAGCATTCTGGATTTATTGTCCAAAATTTTGCTGATGATATTGTTGTTACAGTTTCAGGCAATGCTTAGAATTATTGAAGTTTTCTCTGTTCCCTCTCTTTTTGGAAGAGCGATTACTAGAACCCACCACGTAAAACATCTTGGTGTCTTCCTGGATAGTAAACTCTCATTGAATTACCACATTGATTATAAAATTCAAAAAGCTACTGCCATTTTTTGGCAGTGTAAAAGAGCTTTTGGGAAATCGCTGGGCCTGAGCCACAAAATGTTAATATTTATTTACAGATCGTTGGTTTTACCGATCCCGTCATAAGCCTCCATTGCTTGGTGGCCAGTAGTTAAGTTGAAGACTTCTTTAATTAAGCTTAATGGACTGCAAAATATTGCTTGTAGAGCCACTACTGGAGCTATGTCTTCTACTCCACTTCTGGCTAAGGAGTCTATTTTGTATCTGCCTCAGTTGAACAGCTTCATTCTATGCGCTGCTCGCGTATCGCTTGAGACGTATTGGTGTATGTAGTGTTTTAGGTGCAATGGTGGTGCATAGACAAATCATTAATAAATATCTTTTATTGATAACATAAATTGATATGGTTAATGACAGTCTATTGCCTGAGTTCAATTTCGAAAATGTAATGTGTGATTTGTGGTCCTTTGTCGGCATTTCTTGCCTTCTCTTCTGATAGCTCCTGCTCTGAACTTGGTTTGGTAGTCTGGGTTCGCACTGCACATTCTTTGAGACAGAATTATTAGCCTTAACTCATAGCGTTATTGAGGCTGCGGGTCTTGCTGTTAGCAACAAAAAAAATTTTCTCTGTATGGATATGGACTTGATAAGGATTGTAAACATTTCATCAACCTTAAGTGATCTATAACGGGCTATATTTGATATGCGTATATGTCGATAAGCGCACTAAAACTAATTGTCAATAATACACTCACAATATGAACTGATAAATTGTTTTATTTATTAGAAATTAGCAATTACAATATTTTGAATTTAATTATTTTAATATTTCACAATTCACTTTTTGATTTTATCTAACACAAATTATTTTAAACTGGATTTTCACCACTGCGTTTTCTATGTTCAAAAAATAATAAATTAAGTATAAGAAAATTTAGAAATCGACTGATGATGGTACAATGTTCGATTGTACCGTACATGCAATTGAATTTATCCGATACGCGAGCGAGAAAGACAAAAATAACTTTTCGATCATTTCAAGCTAAATAATACTTGTACTGACTTACGGACGACATTGACGTATCCAGATATAAAGTCAGGGAAGTGTAACTGATAAATGTTTCAGTCGGATTTTGTGCGGATGGTTGTTGTAATTTGATTATTGGTGGTAAGATGAGAAACAAAATTTATAAATACAATGCATGAGTCTTATCGGTACCGGTTAGTTGTGAAATTGATCGTATGAGATCGCCGGTTTCCTAGCCAAATGCCGGCTCGCGATTAACATTACTCGGCCCCGAATCAGTGGCTTTATATTTTATAAGCGGAAAGAAGGCTATAAAAAACTTCGCTCTTAAAGAATACTAGTCGCAATTCTCACTGGCCATGACCGTTTTAAGGATCATCTACATTGCTTGGGGTGGCATACCTTTTTTTTGACAGCCTGCGTTGTCTTTCTTTTTTTGAAATAGAATTTTAAAATGTATCTAATTTCTTCTATAATTTCACTCATTTTTTACACGGAATAGCTTTTCACGGAATAAACAAATGTCAAATTTTTTTGTATAATGATTTAGGAAATGTCACCTTTAAAACGACATATCAAAAATGACTTGTCAGCCTTTAAACAAATGAAATATTAATTTTACTGACACCTATTGTAAAAACGGCGGAAATTTTTATCACCTTCAATATTTTTAATCAGTACTCTTTTACGACGCAAAATAATTTTAGAGAGAATTATTTAATTTACTTACAACCAAAAGCTTTAATATATTATATATGTAAACTAAAAACAAGTTTTTCGCCATATACATAGAATCTTATATTTCAAGCGTAGACAGTTGGACTGGGACGGAATCTACAACTGTATATAATTAACAATGTTTCTCAGCAATTATATTGCTCGTCCGCCAAAACAAAACAGGGCGCTTAATTAAATACCCGGGTAGGATGATCTTAAAGAAATGTTTTCATCAAATTAAAAAAATATTGGGTCTGGTCGAATTCGTGTAGCTGCCGAAATGGTCTTAAAGGTTGTTATTTATTTGGCAATCCTTCATATTATTGGAAAGCACTTAAATGGTGTATATGGAATCGAGAAAGATATAGACAATAACAGCAATCACGATAAGGGACTAAATGGAGAATGCGAAGAGGGAGACCGACTGATAAGAATGCTGCGCCAACAAACAAGAGCTGGTTGTAAAATACAAAATAATAAAATGCTTTCATAAATAAATAGAATTAATTTATCAGAAGAACTACTCTAGGAATAAGTGAATATGTCAAAACTTCTAAGTATACAGTAACTATTATTCGTTCAGAAAAATTTGAGAAAACCTACTTAACAGTATTGTTGTTTACGAAAAATGTAACTCTTGTTATCAGTATTTATTTTGTATTAATGGGTAAATGTATAAAATAATTAAGTTCTGATTAGAGTTATATTTTCCGTAAAAGATAATGGCCCTTAGTAATATAAAAAAAAATGAACTTAGTTTTTAAAGTCAACCCTTAACAAATATATTACACCGAAATTTTCGCTTAGGGCTGACTGTAAAACCTAAGCTGGTAAACTTTTAAATAAAAGTTTTCTCTAATTTTAAGGTACATAATAGTTGCCCTATACTTACGATTAATTATTACGGGTACGGGTTTTTACTAAGTTCTATATGAGTGTGAAGTTTATGCTAAAAAAAATAACAAAAAATTACACTGTTAAATTAGCTATTTTCCAATTGGAATTTAAATTATATGAAAATTTAAATTTTTTGTAATTTTAGATTTTTCGTACCACCAAACAGATTCTTTTCATCAGAAAACAGGTTCTTTTCATCCTTTTCAGATAGCTGGACCATCTGTTTATATCGTTAACCAAAAGCATCCAATTGTGTAGAACATTACTATATTTCAGATAATTTAAAAGTTGACTGAATTTTGATGGTTTAAATAATTATTTAGCGCTGATCCTGGAAATGTCCGGAAGGCCCGCACATTTCTTAGAATAGCTAAGCCATATAGCGGTCAATGTCACCAAGCCGATCCAATTATGATGAACTATAATATATTTCACAGTTTTTGGAATTTTTAATAATTTTCCATTATTTTAAAAGTTTTACATCGACGACCGCAGAGATGTCCACAAGGTCTTGCCCATAGTTTCGGATAACTTGGCCATTTGCCAGTCTACGTGGTCAACCTTATCCAATTGTGATGAACTATACTATACTTCACAGAATTTAGAATTTTAAATAATTTTATTGGTTTTAAAAATTGTATCTCTGATCACAGAGATGTCCACAAGGTTTGGCCTATATTTTTGGATATCTTGACCATATGCCAGTCTACGTGGTCAATCTTATCCAATTGTGATGAACTATACTATACTTCACAGAATTTAGAATTTTTAATAATTTTATTGATTTTAAAAATTGTTCTATCTCCGATCGAAGAGATGTCCACAAGGTCTTGCCTATATTATTAAATAACTTGACAATATGCCAGTCTACGTGGTCAATCTTCAACTATACTATACTTCCGAGAATTTAGAATTTTTAATAATTTAATAAAATTTTAAAAAATTCTAAATTCTGTGTACTATAGTATAGTTCATCACAATTGGATAAGATTGACCACGTAGACTGGCATATGGTCAAGTTATCCAAAAATAAAGTTAAGACCTTGTGGACATCTCTGTGATCGGAGATACAATTTTTAAAACAAATAAAATTATTAAAAATTCGAAATTCTGTGAAGTATAGTATAGTTCATCACAATTGAATAAGATTGACCACGTAGACTGGCATTTGGTCAAGATATCCAAAAATATAAGCAAGACCTTGTGGACATCTCTGTGATCGGAGATACAACAATTTTTAAAACAAATAAAATTTAAAAAAATTCTAAATTCTGTGAAGTATAGTATAGTTCATCACAATTGGATAAGATTAACCAGGTAGACTGGCATATGGTCAAGTTATCCAAAAATATAGGCCAGACTTTGTGGACATCTCTGCGATCGGAGATACAACAATTTTTAAAACAAATAAAATTTAAAAAAATTCTAAATTCTGTGAAGTATAGTATAGTTCATCACAATTGGATAAGATTAACCTGGTAGACTGGCATATGGTCAAGTTATCCAAAAATATAGGCCAGACTTTGTGGACATCTCTGTGATCGGAGATACAACAATTTTTAAAACCAATAAAATTATTAAATATTCTAAATTTTGTGAAGTATAGTATAGTTCATCACAATTGGATAAGATTGACCACGAAGACTGGCATATGGTCAAGTTATCTAAAAATATAGGCAAGACTTTGTGGACATCTCTGTGATCGGAGTTACAATAATTTTTAAAACAAATAAAATTTAAAAAAATTCTAAATTCTGTGAAGTATAGTATAGTTCATCACAATTGGATAAGATTGACCACGTAGACTGGCATATGGTCAAGATATTCAAAAATATAGGCAAGACCTTGTGGACATCTCTGTGATCAGAGATACAATTTTTAAAACAAATAAAATTATTAAAAATTCGAAATTCTGTGAAGTATAGTATAGTTCATCACAATTGAATAAGATTGACCACGTAGACTAGCATTTGGTCAAGATATCCAAAAATATAAGCAAGACCTTGTGGACATCTCTGTGATCGGAGATACAACAACTTTTAAAACAAATAAAATTTTAAAAAATTCTAAATTCTGTGAAGTATAGTATAGTTCATCACAATTGGATAAGATTAACCAGGTAGACTGGCATATGGTCAAGTTATCCAAAAATATAGGCCAGACCTTGTGGGCATCTCTGCGATCGAAGATATAACAATTTATAAAACCAATAAAAATATTAAAAATTCTAAATTCTGTGAAGTATAGTATAGTTCATCACAATTCATTAAAATTGACCACGTAGACTGGCATATGGTCAAGTTATCCAAAAATATAAGCAAGACCTTGTGGACATCTCTGATCGGAGATACAACAATTTTTAAAACCGATAAAATTATTAAAAATTCTAAACTCTGTGAAGTATAGTATAGTTCATCACAATTGGATAAGGTTGACCAAGTAGACTGGAATATGGCCAAGTTATCTAAAAATATAGGCCAGACCTTGTGGACATCTCTGTGATCGGAGATACAACAATTTTTAAAACCAATAAAAATATTAAAAATTTTAAATTTTGTGAAGTATAGTATAGTTCATCACAATTGGATAAGGTTGACCACGTAGACTGGCAAATGGCCAAGTTATCCGAAACTATGGGCAAGACCTTGTGGACATTTCTGCGGTTGGCGATATAAAACTTTTAAAATAATGGAAAATTATTAAAAATTCTAAAAACTGTGAAATATATTATAGTTCATCATAATTGGATCGGCTTGGTGACATTGACCGCTATATGGCTTAGCTATTCTAACAAATGTGCGGGGCAGTCAACTTTTAAATTATCTGAAATATAGTAATGTTCAACACAATTGGATGCTTTTGGTTAACGATATAAACAGATGGTCCAGCTATCTGAAAAGGATGAAAAGAACCTGTTTTCTGATGAAAATAATCTGTTTGGTGGTACGAAAAATCCAAAATTACAAAAAATTTAAATTTCCATATAATTTAAATTCCAATTGGAAAATAGCTAATTTAACAGTGTAATTTTTTGTTATTTTTTTAGCATAAACTTCACACTCACAGTTCTATAGTAGTTCTTTTGATAATTTAATTCTATTTATTTATGTAAATAATTTGGTACTCATTTTGTGACAATTCAGTAAAAAAACTTGAATCTACTAATCAGCTAATTTTGTTGTCCTGAGTCCTTCCGACCTGTTGGTCTTCATCTGTGTCTTTTCCACCAAATCCTAGACGTGACAGGTGCGGTTGTTTGCACCTCCCCTCTTAACTATCGTTTAAATGCTCTCCATTATTCGACAAAATTGCGCATCACATCCATGATATTTTTTTCAAGAGCCACATGAGAATTAACACTTCAGGTAAGCCACTTTGATACCCAAGATCACCTGAGTAGCGAAAAAGATGAATGCGCCCCACCTCTACTGTCGCCATTTTCAACCAAATGTAGACCGCTACAAACTTACTTTTTCATCATTAATTCTCAAAAGTTGTTTACTTTTGGTAGGACGCCGCGAAATAGGCATTCACGAAAGTTTTTCATTTTTCGATTATTAATAATTCTGGCCATTCAAATAAGGTCTCCTAGTATCCATCCTAGTAAATCAAGTATACTAGGAAGAAGAACAAGGATTTGCTTTCTTTGCTTACAGTTTTTTAGTTGTCTATTGGAAGATCTTAAGTGTTTGCTAATAAAAAAAACAGTTACTTAAAATTTCAAGTGAGCCGAGAACCAAGAAAATACGCAAATTTTACATTCTGGAAAAAACCGAAGTAAAAGCACTTATTTGGTTTTATTAACTCTACCCATTTTATTTCTTAGAGAATTATGGTGATGGTCAATTATGTAGACTGAACTACAGTATGTTTCGCAAGAAAATATCGCAAAGAAACAACAAAAACACAAAAATATACTAATTGATATTTATTTCTCATAATAGACATTAAATCTAATTTCGCAAATACTTTAGTATGTGGTCCAGTTGCGCTTTTTTGTATATTAAAAACTGACATCTCCTAGTGGAACTTTCACTTAATTTGGCCGCATATTCTGGAGTAGGGTATTTTCGAATGTTTTTGAGAATGCGAACAAACTGCTGTGTATTTATTAGTATATTTCCTCTAAGCCTTGCCTTCAAAAGACCCAAATTTCGTTTGCTCAAATTAGCTTTTTTCCGATGTGCCACTCTTTCAACAAAGGTTTATACTACGTGTACCTATTTTTAATGTCGAATTCTCCAAGCCTTCGTCGAATTGTGTTGATTGTTAGTTTTTGTGTTGCATGTGTTTGGCATAAGATCACGTCTGCGAGTATTCATGTTTCCTGAAAGTTGTACCCAAAAGGGAAATTAAGACAGTATATTTCATTTAGCTACAAGAAGGGGTATTCGGCATTAACCTCGAAAATATTAGTATTCGTGAAAACAGAGACTTTAGAGAATATTAGTTCATATATTTTATTGCATTTTGGGAATCAATATGTTTGGTTTTTCTATTCCAGAACTTCATCTAATAATCATTTTAGTATCCGGTTTGATCGGGTATAGCGAGATTCACCATAATCAGTTCAAATGTAGCCAACAAGATCCGTCTTTATGTCAGAGTAAAATCCAAAAAATGAATCAAAAAAACTATAAACTTTAAGAAAATATTTACTGAAATATTTTCATATAGTTTGCATTATTTTTTGGATTCACAGGCTTCTCTCTCTAACATTTGGTACCTATTGGTATTAAATAAATTCTTGAGATATAAAATGAAAAGAATGAACGAGTTAGGTACGAATACCCGTTTTTATCTCTCGTTTTCTAAAGTCCAATTTCAAAATAAAGATTTTTAAAATCTCGCGTCGCATAAGTCGTGTTTAAAATAATAAATTTAATTCAAAACAATTAAAAAGTGGTTAAAAACATAAAAGTCAGTATTTAATAAAAACCTTGCCAGTGGCCCTATTCTGGTAATTCCCGGCGAATGGGGAATATTTTGTTTTTACAGCAATTATTCCCCAAATAAATTTTTCCAACTCTTTTTATTCATCATTTCCGAAAGTGCATTCTGTCAATTGGTGAATAAATATACAGGGAAATAAATTTAGTTATACGTGTTCGTCGTGGAATCACATTAAATATTAAAATGAGTAAAGATCTGCGAACCCTTCATTATGTTGATGATGATAACGATGGCCTTAATCAGGTTAATCTTAATACTTATAATAATATTTATTATTTATTACCTTACTATCTTTAAAATTATTGGGTATTTTAACCTTTACAGACAATATTAATATGATTAATTATTAATATCAACTGGAGATAGACAAACATTCTCGTTAAAGGTATGGAACAATAAGCGTCAAAACTGCTGTAATTGGGAATAATTTTTTCCTAATAAATTTTTTTCCCCAAACACCAGAATACCCTTTGGGGAAAAGGTAATAAAACTGCAATAAAATTTAAAATTTCTATTCCCCAGGGAATTATCAGAATAGGGCCACAGATAGTAATAGTAATAGTAATATTTTATTAAAATGTTAAATAAGCCGAAGCTTTTGAATAACAATTATATTTACAAATATTATCGATGTTCAGTTATCAATTTAAACAGACCCTTTTTAAATAAGCCTAGAGAGCTGATGAATTTTAGCTCCAAAGGCAAGCTGTTCCAGGTGATAATTGCATTTATCAATGCTGAATTATTCCTAACATTAGTTCTATTAACAGGCAAGTTAACATTCTTTGTGCGCAGTGACTGGGAAAAATTTAATTTTTCATGCAAATACAATGGCATGCCCGAATTAACTATACGAAACATAAAAACGGCAGTCCTATAGCAGTAAAATTGAAACAAGTCGCATCCAAGAATTATATCTTTATACTCAGAGATATGATCAAACTTTCTAAGATCATAAATATATCGAGTACAATTATTAAATGTAACCTCAAGTATACGTCTTGAGGAACTATCACATTTGTTATAAATTACATCACAATAGCTGAAAATGGGTACAACCAAGCTATTAATCAAATAAATTCTTAAGTTAAAAGGGCAAAACTTTTTTATCAACATAAGCGTGTACAAGCTATAATTAATACGCTGGCACAAGGAGCGCACATGGTCGTTCCAAGTAAGATTTGAGTTCAGTATAAGCCCTAAATTGTTTAATGTTGGAACAAATGAGATGATATCACTGTCCAAATAAAGCACAGGTCTAATATTAAGAGAAGTATTTCTAGAAAGAAACAATGCTTTACTTTTACCTGGATTAATTGAAAGTGAATTATTCTTGGCCCATAAAGAAATATTTCTAAGGTCAGAATTAAGTCGCAAAACAATTTCATTCAATTCTGATAAGTTACCACCAATATACAATTGCAAATCGTCGGCATACAGATGAAACCGACAATTTAGGATTCGCCATGATAGATCATTTATATAAATAGAAAATAACAAAGGACCCAATATGGATCCCTGAGGCACTCCAGCAAGTATCCCCGCAATACAAGAATGATCATCACCACACCTCACAAACTGCTTACGATTACATAAATAAGAATGCATCAACATAATAGCAGAATTGGAAAACTTATAATACAAATATAGCTTCTGTAACAACTGGATATGATTAACACAATCAAATGCCTTAGAAAAATCCAAGAGCACCAAAATAGCCATCGAATTTCTACTGTCTAAGGTAGACGACAGATCATCAACAATATGTACAAGGGCTGTAGTAGTGCTACAGCCGGATTTGTACCCGGATTGATATTTACAAAGAAAATCAAATTTATTAAGGTGCTCCTGGATCTGCAATTGCATAACTTTTTCCAAGACCTTAGATAGAGCAGACAAAATACTAATTGGACGTATATCACCAATACCAGAAATAACATCCTTTTTAGGTAGTGGTGTGATAGAAGCTATCTTCCATAAATCAGGAAACAGAGACTTTGTCAAACATTGATTTATAATGAATGTTATAAGAGGCAGGAACAGATCATTGAATAATTTTAGTACCTTGAAGTCTACCATATCATAAGCTTTCGAATCTGATTTAATTGCACGAATCGCATTCAACACTATAAGTTCATCAACGCAATCAAATACAAAGGCATCATTTTCAGAACTACAGAAATCAATATCAGGTAAAGGCAAAACCCCAGTAGAATCACAAATATTACAAATCCCAGACAAGATTTGTTCCGCAGAAAATTCAATGGCTGCATCACCTGTAGAGCTTGAAACACCTAGTTTTTTTAAATTATTCCACGTTGTCTTAGAGTTATGAGCATTCTCAAAATAAAATTTTTGTTTAGCTTGATTGATGCCTTTAACAGTTTTATTCCTAAAAAATTTATAAGCTGTCAAATCAGCATCCAACCCATACAATTTATATTTTTTATGAGCCAAATCCCTACATTTCATTAAATTTAATATATATGAATTTAACCACGGTGCAGTAGGGCATTTATTAATGATACTTTTCCGGGGTACACAAGCTAAATCTAAATGTAAGAAATTTGAATTAAATATATCAAGGATGTCATTCACATCGGAATAGTTGTACATATTAAACCAATCTAACGAAAAGAAATTATTTACAAAATGCTCGTGATTGATAGCTTTATAATCAGGAACAACAGTATAAGAAATTTGATCCCTAGTACGAGAAAACTTATAAGATGCAAAAATCAAATCATGATCAGAAATAGCAGGAACAGCAGCCTGGCCAAATGAAATAATATTATGTCTATCAGGTACGTACAAAATTATCAGATCCAAAAGACTGTTGATCCTAGTGGGTCTATAAGGTAAATAACATAAATTATGCAAATTCAAACAAGCTTCTAGTTGATTATTAACCATCATATTGAAGTTAAAATCACCACAGCAGAAAATCTTTTCATAGCTTATTAGGTATTCAGCAAAAATTGTTTGTAAACTGTTAATATCATTACTACAAGCAGGAGGTGGGTTGTAAATAACCAAAATTAAAATTTTACCAAAACTCCCAGTAAGTTCAGATGCTAGATATTCTACTTTACCCAAAGAACCAGAGAATATTTTTTTAACCTTAAAAGTGGCCCAAAAATAAAGACCAACTCCACCCCAATTATTATTTATTCGATCAGATCGTAGCAGTTTATAATTATTAATTTGAAGCGACTTGTTAGAAATCTTACTACTAAGCAAAGTCTCAGTCAAGGCAAGAATATCAAATTGATATGTTTGTAAAATAATAGTTATGTCATCAAAATGTTTTACCAAGCTGCGCACATTCAAATGACCAAACGTTAAACAAGAATTATTATGTACCTGCAAATTATCACCTGGAACAGCTTGATTAGCTTCATCGATTGAGCCTGTATACATATTATAATTATGTAAAAAAATGTTGTCATCTAAACAAGTGGTGTGTCGATTACAGCTGGTATCCGAAATTTCACACGTGGAGTTAGAGATGCCCGAAAATTTTTTTTGTCAAATTTTCTAACCAAAATACCAATTGGCCAAGTAGCAGGATCCAGAGCCTTACCACGCAATTCTTCCTTAAACCCCAATTTGAAGCACACATATTCCAAATCATTCAGATTGTGATTCTTTGGGACTAATTTAGAAATTTTACAGTTATCTGTATCTAAACAAGTTTTTTCCATAGCCAGGATGTCGTCCTCAGGAGTATTAGAAGCAAATCTTGAAATATGTATCCAAAACCTTGGAGTAACCGTTTGTATACCAAAATTATTCGGAACATGTTTAGTACCACAAATAGATTTAGTGACTACGCGCTGTGGAGTTTTAACTCCAACTTCACTAGCATTCATATACATTTGCTTGGTTGATCCGGAGCACCACTGTGAGAAGCAAGTGCATTCGATGCTGCAACAGGCACAACTACAGGATTTTTTACCACTTCAGCAAATGTCGTACAAGAAGCACCGAAATTAGTAGGACAAACATTGAAAATGTTGGATTAGATTATTGGTTTGAGATCTTGGACCAAATTTCACTCAAAATTTTATTTCAGTTGAAATCACAAGAGAATTTTGTATGATGGTAAAATGCAGTTTATTTTGTTACAAATATGTATATCATAATAAATATGGGCGAAACTACCAAAAAAATATTTTTTGGTTTTGTCCCATTTGGACTTTTTATATTTGGATTCTGTCGATAAGGATTTTGTCCTATTTGGCTTTCCGCTTTTGAATTCTTAAAATAATTTAAATTTTGTACCTTTTGGATTTGTTTTTGTATTTATGGGTACACCTGTCGAATTTTATTATAATCAGTTGAACTATCTAAGTTCTATTCATCATAATTTACCATTTCCAGAGCTATCTTAACATAATTTGAGAAGCCTATTTCCATCGTAGATACATATATCTGCACATAGAAGTTCATCCTAAACGGTTATAAAAAGCCAAATTCCACCCTAAGGATATATTCCAGAATATCAGCTAACTATTATATTTTATAACCCCATTTCCATCGGACATAAATAAATGTTGGATTAAGTCCAAATCGGTTAAGGAAAAACCAGCAATTTCCGTCCTAATTGGCCAAATTTAAACTTAATTAAGAATTTAGAAATCGGTTTAATTAAAATTTGATCCTTATTCCAGAATTATATCGAAAATTCATTTTAGCATCCCGCCAAACATTTTTTTTTTTTTTGTAAAATCAAATTTTTATCTTTACAAGGAAATGTGACGAAAATTAAATTGTTTTCATTATTTTCATTCATTTTTATCTATGTATTCAAAACGTATAGTGTTTTCCATGGCCTGCTTGGCGGTTGGTTTTGTTTTAACGTAAAATTTAGTAACGCCTTTAAATTCCCCTTTTAATTTTTGCTTATAGAAAATACGATAGATAGAAAGAGGCATTTGGAAATATTAGAAATTTATATGATTGTTTCGTTGAGCTCGAAATTGAAATCGAGGAAAAATCGATTTTATTTTTAGTGGACATTTGTCGTTCTACAAATTACTCCTCTAGTAGTATTATGCTCAGTGATATTACTAAATAGCTCATGTCCGCAGCACTTCCAAACACAAATCTAAACTTTTTCGTTTGTGTCCAGAGATATTTTTGTGTCATTTTTCTATTGCCTGTTTCACGGTTTCATTATAACCGATAACATTTTATTCAGAAAATCAACAATATGCAAGAAATATTTTATTCACTTTTTTACTATTAGTGGCAAATTAAGTCCCAAGCAAAAGGTATAAAATATTTCTGTAAGTGCACCTATTATCCAAATACAATATCTCCACATTTAAAATAATACATTGCAAGATAAATTTATTCAACTCTTTTATACTGCGCCTTCACAGCAGATTTCACGACAATAAAAATGTTAACAGGAAAAACAGTATTATTATTATTATTGATTGAAGAGCCATGTGGGCGATAAGCCACCTCGCACTGTGACCTAAAAGATCTATTATGCTGGACCCTACTTAATTGGACCCTCTTAATGAATCTGATAATACTACTGGCCGGTACAAGATACATACTATCCGGGCTCATTGTTCTCCCTCCTAGATGTTGCAGTCTTTGCTGGAAAATGGCTGGGGAATGGCACAGAACATGTTCCGCTGATTCCGCTTCCAGATCGCAGAAGCGGCATCCATCTGTCGAACTTAGGCCCATCTTCTTAAGGTGATACCTTAAGGGGACTTGACCTGTGAGGAAGCCAGTAAGCAGCCTCAACTCAGGTTTCCTAAGTTCAAGACACTCCTTAACCCTGACAGACGAAGGTGATATATGGCCTGGAATTCTACGCCAGTAGGAGGACTTTTGAACATCCTTCAGTGTTTTACCGCTGCTCTAAGGTGTCCCTTAGTGACGGCGCGGAAGGGTTCTGGTCCAATAAATGGAGAGGCAGAACCCTTACAGGCGAGGCCATCAGCTGCCTCGTTTCCTTCGATTCCAGTATGACCCACATAAGTGTTACCTTATTTGAGCCTGCCAGGTGTTTAATAACCTTCAGAGAATCCCATACCAGCCTTGACTCAACGATATAAGACGTAAGAGCTTTTAAGGCCGATTGGCTGCCTGATACAATATAAATCTTTGCATCGTTTAGACCTTTTGCTATGCCTATCCTAGCGCAAAGTTCTATAGCATGTACTTCTGCTTGAAAAACGGTAGCATTGGTACCCAAGGACTTCGAGAGGGTAGTGTCAAACCCATGTATTCCTATCCCCGCCCCATCTTCCGTTTTTGATCCATCTGTAAACTATACCATGGACGCTCGCTCAAAGGATGGTCCACCTGCTTTCCACAAATCCTGGTCAAGTAACCTAACACAGAATGATTTGTAGAAGTACAGTTTAGCTGGTATACAGTCGGAAGGCATTCCTATGGTAGGGTCTCTCTGTAATTCCTTAAGGATTTCCAGATGACCCACCATATTACCTGGTTTGATTTTTCTTTCCGCCTGTATTTTCAGAGCTATAATTGCAGCATCATTTTTAACATGCAGGTGTAACGGTGTCAGTCCTAGAAGTGACTCCATCGCCGCGGTTCGACATGATTTCATTGAACCCGTAACACCAATGCTGGCTATACGCTGAACCTTATTCAATAAGGTTTGCGTTAGCCCCCAAGTACGCCCATAGAGTCGTTGACAGGCCCAGAAAGCCTTGGTGGCTCTATTTTGAACTTTCAATAAATGTTGGTTCCAGTTCCGTTCTTGATCTAGGATACCCCCTAGATATTTAACCTCGCTGGAAAAAGGAACAGTAGTACCGTTTAACGAGGGAGCTGTAAGCGCAAGCTTTTTCCTCCTCGTAAAAGGAACAATGACAGTTTTGTTTGAATTGACACTGAGTTCTTCCTGGTAACACCACTGCCATATTATATTGAGTGCATTTTTCATGCGATCAGAAATGACCTCATTAAACTTGCCTCTGATTATGATAGCTACATCATCCGCATAGCCCTGGACATCAAACCCATGGCTACTCAGAAGGACTAGTAGTCTGTCAATAACCAATGACCACAAAAGAGGAGATAGTACGCCTCCTTCGAGACAGGCCTTTGCGGCACTGATGGTTACTGACTCGCCACCCAGTCTGGCAGTAATCTCACAATGTTCCAACACGGAATGGATCCACCTAATTGTAAAAATCGGAACCCTTTTTTCCATTGCTGCCCTCTCTATCGATCCATAGGAGGTATTATCAAACGCCCCCTCAATGTCCACAAAGGCACAAAGGGCAATTTCTTTGTATGTCACCGCTTTTTCAATCCTCGTTCTTCAATCCATCATAGTGGATTTACCAGTTTGATAGGCAAACTGGTCCCGATTCAGCTGATTTTTTCCAACCAAGGACCTCACTTCTTATTTGATAGTCCAGGATTTTTTTACATCGTCTTCAATAGAAACGACGTGAGGCTAATTGTCCGATATGCCGGTATAAAGACCACATTTACCTTCCTCCACAGTTTCGGAATATAGTTAAAAGCAAAACTTTCCAGAAACATCTGGATCAAGCTGGGGAGTATTTCCTCAATACCTTTTTGAAGTAAACCGTAAGATACCATCCCCTCCAGCGGATTTGAAAGGTTTGAAAGACCCAATAGCCCATCGCACCTTGCAGTGTGTGAAAATTTTTCCAGAGAGACTCCAGAGAAGAGATAAAACACAGTAACACTGCAGTTTCATTACAATTAAACAAATTGCCGCCTTTTTCATAACACTTATTTTGATAAATATCGAAATAGTCTCACATTTCTTGTCAACAAATTTAGACTGCAACATTTTAAAGATACAACTTACTGTTGGTCACTTATTTTTGTAATTTTTAAAATCTTAATGTAAGCAGTGTTTCGTTAAACAATTCATGAAGTCCTAAAAATGTTGAATAGCTAGCTATTGTTAGAAATTTGGAATATTTGCCATATTTTCATATTATACTTAATATATTCCCACAATTATTTTTCGTGCTTCGTGTTCTCCTGACCTGAAAGTGACCTGTGCTCTCAGAACCATATTTGGCTGTTATTTTTTCATTACTTTTTTTAATTTAAACGACTTATTTCTTGTGAGTGAATTAATTTAATAATTACTAAAATGGTGAAACAAATTGATTCACTAATTTAGAAATATTATTTTTGACATGTCACCTATGTGTCATTCTATGAAAATATAAAAAAATATCAACAATACACCTGTCAACATTCTTAATCAATCCCTACATTCCATAAATATGTAGGTCAGCGGTTAGCATTTAAATGTATGTAAATATTTGTTCGATCTTACAGACTAAATTTTTCTTCAAAAAGTGTTAAATTTAAATTAATTGGTTTCTGCTCTTCCAAGTACCATCGGAGTAAGAACTGGAACCATACTTCAAATTAATTATTTTTATGACTTGTCCATAAATCAATAATATTCGTTAAAAAAATTAAAAAGTTTTACAGTTTGTTTCTTGATATTTTTTATTAAAAACTTATATTTTTTTAATAAATTCACGACCACAAGTCAAAAACATTAATATTTTTGTTTGTTATGACACATATTATTATTAATATTTTTAAAAATATTTGTAAAATAAAGCGTACGAAATTTACATTTTTTTTTTGTCTCCAAAATTATAAATTAAAAATATTTAATAATTTAAAGAAAAGATTTATTAAATTTAATTATTTCCGCTATACAAGGTTTTTATAAGGTTTATTAATTTCTTAATAAGTTTTGGATATTTTCAAAAGTTTTTTATTTTAAATGATTATGGTATAATCATTAACATCTAGCTGGAATCTAAGGAGTAAAAGGGGTGGTTTTGCCGCTGAAATGGTTACCAATATTCCTAAAAATGATTATTATGTATTATATTATTATTAATTTTCCAGACTAATAATGTGATTTGAAATTAAACAAGCTGACCCAAGCATACGGTATTGGGTAATATACCGATATATCCTTTCACCAAATACACAAAAAACTATAAATAATTAAAATCTTGTATACATCACTAATAAATCTAATCAATCGACTTAAAGAAAATTGAATTTATTCAATACATTCGTTTCGTATTATGGCAATAAAAAAAATAAAATAAAAACGGTTCCGTATCAATATCACAAAAGCATCTACCGCATCGCTACTTGATTAAAGATATTACAAAAAAATAATTTAGGAAATTATAATTGAAATTATAATGAATTTTTAGTTTTATTCTTCTTGCTCAAAAAAATTAATAACATAAAAACCAATTTTTTGCGTGTGTGCTAATATTGATTATTAGTATTATTTACAAAAATAACAACAACAACCGAACTCCAATAAGTGGATGAACGATACTCTTCTATCTGTAAGGGTTTTACAACCGTGCATACAAAAAATAATCAAAATGTTTAAACATCAAATTTAAAAGTCACGAAAGACGACGAGTTAAGACACAACAACACAACATATAGACCTTAAAATTGTCATCATTTTTGTAAGTAGTTATAAGAGTTAGTTTCTGTTTGATTTGTCACAAACATAATGAATTATTTATGACACGTAAAAATTATTTTGTAGAAAAACATTTATAAAACAATATTGGCGGTTGATTCTTTTAATCATAAAACAACATAACAAACATATCATGGAGATGGATGCAAAAAGCAAAAAAAAAAAAAACTGAAAAATCGAATAAAATAAATTTACTTGCGCGCACTGCACGGCAACTTATTAGTTTGGTTATATTACAATATTATAGTTAGCAGTTTCAATACTTTTCTGCTCATGTCTTTTAATAATATAATTGTGTTTATATGTCTTTAAGGTATGTACAAGTTAAAAGGAATAAAAATTACATGATATGTTTGGTACACACAATACTTATATACATATACTCGTATACATAAATGACAATCTCTCTCAGAGGTCTTATTAAAAAAAAATTAAAAATTATTTTTTGTGTTTTGTGCTGGTTTTAATTTATAAAAAAAAAAACCTTGCGATAACTATAAATACGCCATAATGAGTGTTAATTAAAAATTGTTTATGGACGCAATGTTCTCAGATTACAGCTTGTATTGTGCTAATGGTAGAAAATTTAATTTGCATATCATTACCAATAGCAAACTGAGATGCTGTTTATTGAAAACTGTTTAATTTATGGATCCTCGTTTGGCAAACATTATTAAAAATAATGTGTTTGGTCTTTCTAACAGTGCACAATCGGTTAAATGTGGAACATTTATTTTTGATGTAACTTCTTTTGAACTGATTTTTTTTTTTAAATAAATTTTTGTCGCTTTCTGTAAGAACTTACCTGTGTTTGATAGAAATAAGGTTCCATGTTGTTATATTTCTCGACGGATTAGGGTCAGGACATTAAAACATCAATTTTTCACTTGATTATCCATGCTTCTGGTGCCTCATTTTCCTTTTTGGCTTTTCCGCATGGTTGATAGTTTTGGCAAAAAATGTACACAAAGATAGGATTTAATTGTTAGATTTTGCTCTTTTGCGTTAAATTCGAGCTACACTGATTTCTGTACAAACACCAGATAGTAACGAGATATGCCCAAAATAAAACCATTTTGAAGCGACATAATAAGACATGTTTTCATAGGGAAATTTGCCAACCATCTGGCGAAAACAGCCATTTTTTTAAAATGGCTTCTTAAGAAGACACTTTATTCGAATTACACCAGAAACAGTAGCCCCAAGGTATTTATGGTGTAAGGTACACGCAACCAAGCTATAAGCAAGACCTGTTACATGCAACAAAAAGAAAATCTGGTGAGGGTATCGATTCTGAATTCTGAAAAAAATTTATTGGTTTGCTCAATCAGATTTTTGGGTACTTCTGAAAATCGTAATCATACTTATCGTAATTTAAATTTAACTTTCAGCTTATCAAACAGTGGCACAGAAGTGACCTAAAATCTATATGAATGTTCGTCGGTATGTGGCTTATAGACTTGGAAACTACTGAACCAGCGCCGGCTCCAGACATTTGAGCGCCCTGAGCGAGAATTGTTGGAGCGCCCCAGTTATTTTTTTTTAATTGATAAAAAAATGAATTATTTGGTTGGGAGTTTGGTAAGAAAATAAGAAGTCTAATTTAGAGCAAGTTGAAATCCGACATTTTATTGGATCTATGTAGTTTTAAAACTGCATAGGCTGAAAAGAGGGAAAACCTAATGTAAGGATGTTAAGGTAGGGAATTGGTTAGAGACAGGTTAGAGCAATTTGAGATTAATAGTAGACACTATAATTTTATTTTGCTGCTTTTAGTTAATAATAAAAGGGCAATAATAAGGGTGAAATATTATAGTAATTCATAAATATTTTATTTAATAAAAATATTTGTAAGGAATAATTGTATTTATTCATATTAATAAATTTTATTGTATTTATATGTAAAGGATTTTGTTTGCATCAAGAAGATATTATGTTAATATTAAATTATTATTGACAGTCATTAAACACAGTTTTCTTTTAAAAATTTACTTTTCGCGCTTTCTTGCTTGCGAAAGATTTTAGTACTTCGGAGAAATCGATACTTTGGGCTACATCATTTTCAATTGAAAGAATTGCTAATGAACTCAACTTTTCTTGCGACATAGTTGATCTCAAATATGTTTTAATTAATTTTAATTTTGAAAAGCTTCTTTCACCACTGGCAACCATAACAGGTGTAGTTAATGATATTCTTAAACTAACCCATACATTAGGATATAAATCTTCAATTTTATTTTTTTTAATGAAATTAAGAATATTGATTGGGGACGGATCATCAAGAAGTTCGACAAATTTTTTAATACTGATGAGTTCATCACATAAAATAGCCCCTTCAATATCGGAAGTCTCACCAACTGTTAAAACCAACTGAAGATCGCTGCAGTGCTCTTCAAGTTCTTCGCGTTTTGGCAGATTTTTAAGATCGTAGAGGAATCCCCAGGTTTCGGCATTCTGGTTAATTAGTTCAAATCTTTCTTGAATCGACATCATTACGGTATCAAGCAATATATTGAAAAATTCTATTTCAAATAGGCGTTAAAATGGGCTCATCTCTACCCTCATAATTAAATTGCCGTTTTACGCATCTTATTCGTTTTGTTGATTGAAAGTCCGTTTCAGCATCAAGGAGTCCGGCAAGTTCTTTGGCGACTAGAATAGCTTTCTCAAAACCGGTTTGTTTGTAATCTTTGAAAAAATTAAAACATCCTTTGATTAAATCCGCGGTTTTGCTGACATCGATATTTTGACCCTGCATAGATTTTCTGACAATATTGATTTGAAACAAAACGTCATACAAAATGATCAACGATACAAGAAAATTAAAGTCCTTTAATTGTCGAGCTAAACTAAACGCTTCGTGTGCTATTTCTGTATCGTGCCTTTCTTCCTTCTCACCAAGTTTGACAAGTGCATCGTGAACATCTCCAATTTGGTAACGAACAGTCTTAACACTAGAAATTTTTGCTTCCCAAAGTGTGTCGCTAAGTCTTTTTAATGTCAATGATTTGACATGATCGGTTAATATTTGCCAACGATTAATAGACGCGGCGAACATTGAATAAAGCCTTCCTAATATTCCAAATAATGACAAGGATTTTCAAGACGATTTAGCTGCATCCCACAACACCAGGTTTAAGTTGTGGCACCCACAGGTCATGAAAAATGCCAATGGATTTTGATCCAAAATTCTGTTTTGAACTCCACTGTGTTTGCCTTTCATATTTGCGCTATTATCGTATCCTTGACCTCTGCAGCACTTCAATTCGATTTTATTTTTTCCCAACAAATTTAAAATCGTATTGGATAAACCTTCACCGCTAGCATCAGATGACGCCGTAAAACCTAAAAATTTCTCACATATCTCGACTTTATCATTTGATAAATCAACAAATCTTATAGTCAGAGATAATTGCTCTATATGACTGATATCCGGAGTACAGTCAGCAATGATGGAAATATACTTTGCATTTTGAATACATGAAATTATTTTTTGAGTGACGTTTTACGCCATCAATTCAATTATTTCGTTTAAAATATTTTTTCACGGTAATGAACAGATAACTCGTTTTTTAGGATTCGACGAACGTGTTCCTGCATAACGGGGTCAAATTTAGCAAGTAATTCAATTAGGCCTAAATATTTTCCGTTATTCTTGGTTTATAACTTATCAGAAGAACCGCGGAATGCCATATTATTTTGCGCAAGATATAGAGTGATACTAATCAATCTATTGAAAACATTTTTCCAGCGCTCTGTTTCCTTTTGAATTATAAGTTGTTCCGCTCGATCGATTGTTGATCCTGATTTCAGTCTTGATTCCGTTTCTACCCACCTTTCATAACATACCATATGACTTGGGCTAGTTTCATGTGACTTAATCACTTTAGATATATGGATCCAATTATTGTAGCCTACGTTTGCTGACCTTGATTTCGAATTAGTACCACCTTGATCAAAACACAAACAACAGAAACAAAATGGACGGTCAGCAGTTTCAGAATATAATATCCATCGTCGCGGTACACGTTCGTTATTAGAAATTACACGGAAGTAATAATTATTGGAAAAATGACGGTTGGTTGCATCTTTAGGATATCGTGTAAGTTGAACTTGTCTGGGACCCTGAACAACCAAATAATCAGTAATTTTATTGTTAAAAGTTTTAAGGCCATAAAGCTGGATCTGAAAAATTTATTAAGTTGTTTGCAGAATTGTCAACGTTTAATTGGTCGGATACAGATGGGGAAATCAACTGATCTTCTATTGAAGGGGTTTCGTTAAAATTTTCGACCAAATGAATTTCTGACACATTCGAATTATGCATTTCATAAATCTCAACACTATTGTTTGTTTCGCCTTCGGCTAATGAACTAACTAAGTTTGATGGCAATACTTGTGTAGGCTTGGGTATAGTTGCTGTGAAGAATTTTTTAATATCTAGACATTTTCTTTTATTTTCCTGAATATAAACATCTTTCGCACCCCGTTTTTTCCGAAATTCGGCACCTGATAGTTTGAGTTTCTTTACATTTTTCGAAGCTGAATTTAAATCTGGAATAAGCATACTACACATAAAACAAGGAAACTGATATACGAGTTTGTAAATAAGAAATGGTAAATACGTATGTACAATGTACGTACAAATATTTGCGTTAAACCGATTGTACATACCTTGCGACATTATTTTTCGTAGACCATTGTGGTAATATTTACAAATAATCCTACAATTTTTTTCGTTCAGCACAGACAATAGTAGCCTAAATTATGTGCATATATTTTGATTTACTTTTAAAAAATCTGTTACAAAAATTGTATCTGTCGGGGTATTACAAAAATAAATAAATTTCAGTTGAAATTTGACAACCATAAAAATTAATACACAAGCCTTGTGAGTTTTATTTATTCTTAATTCTTATTATTTATTGGGGGATCCCCCAATGTTTTTTATTTTATTCCTTATTTCCTTACCGCAAACCGAATTGTTTTTGACTTCACGCTAATTATGATTGTATCACGAATTAACTGAACTTATGTTTTGTAGTAACTTTAAATTCAACCCGCACAATTATTAATGTCAGTACACTTTCCCAGTGAAATTGATTATTTGCTAAATGTTTAATTGGTTTTATTTAACCGAAAATATCACATCTGACACTGCTATAAACATTGACAGAGAATTGCATTAAACTTAAACGTGAAACATAAAAAAAACTCCAGAGAAAATTTATTACAAAATTAATATGTAGCATGCAACCAACAACTACATAATAATAAATACTATACCACAGCAACACAATCCCAAGATTTTTGTTTTTATTTGCTTTTTTTGGAAAATACTAATATTGTGAGAAGATGAGATGACAATATGACATGATACAAAAATTCTTCTACAGATAAGAGAACCTGATATATAACGTTCAGAGGGGAAACTAAATTCTCTTCTCTATCTAGCTAGCTCTACCATTATCATGATGGCCAAAAAACACACGAACACATAAAAAAATTCGTTTCGTATACTTTTTGTTTTCGTTTACTATATATAACCAATTGAATTTCATTTATTAGTGTTGCTTGTTAAATATTAAAATTGCATGTTTATACAAGCCAAACAGTACAAACACTTAAGATATAAAAAAGTACGTTAAGGCGTAGTATTAGTGATGCATATAAATAAATCATAAAGTATATATACACAAAACAAATAAGTATAGGTGATAGATTCATAATAAATATAGTGTACATTTTTTTGATAGGATTTGTGTAAGGAGCGAACGAGACGGCTTGTATAAACATTTTTGTTGGTTTTGATTGCATTGACAAGTTAGCTACTAACATATTAGCAGAAACACATTAAAACGAAATACATGTGTATATAGTAGTGACATGGTGACATTAGAATGCAATACAGGATGATAAATTTTTTTTTTATTTTATATTCAACATTTAGCAAGTTCCATTAGAGTGTAAAATATATTCAACATTTAGCAAGTTCCATTAGAGTGTAAAATACAATTTTGTGCCCCTAAAAGTTTTGCGCCCTGCGCGGCCGCACATCTCGATCACCCCTCGAGCCGGGCCTGTACTGAACCGGTTAAGCTCAAACTTACCGATTATATTTGCTTTGATTGCAGAAAGGTTTAGATTACAGTGATGCGATAATATTTTTTATCCTTGGCAATTATTTTAATGCTCGAATTCAAAAATTCTTGCTAAGTGCGCCATTTCATTGGACACGGTGAGACAGATTTCGCTATCTCTAAAATGTTTTGAAAAAATTGGAACCAATTTTCATTGATTCAAATTCTAGCCCCGACTCCATTGCAACAAGTATTATCGGAGTATCGTCGACGATCTACGCCGATAATAACTTAATCTACCATAATGGGGCTTCTAAAATGGCTTAGAAATAGCTCCTCCTGTAATCATACCGGTCAAAGCAAATACGTCTCACTTACTTCAAACCATTTTAGGGTCCCGCATTCTCTTTTAACAAAGAATATCATCGACGACATCGGTTTGTAAAACGCTCTAATTGAAAATATGTTATTTGATTCGCAAATATGCATTGAAGAAATGATTGCTAAGTATTTCAATAAGAAATCTGATGTCTACATATTATACTTACTATTCAAGAAGAGAATTTGTAATTCTGGAACAAAATAACAAATAAAATAATAATAATAACTAAATCTGAAAACTCTTCTAATATTTAAAATCAGGTAAATTATTTTGTTCTGTATGTAGATTCCGGTTCTATGAAATGAATTGGATTGGAACGGAATTTTTATTTTCCTCACATCTAGTTTTCTCGTTGAATAATTCCGTTCCAAAAATTTGTATTCTAGTCCTCTTTGCGAGATTTACTTTTTAGTACTAGGTCTAAATCGAAGAAAATGTGACAAATTGAATTTTTCTGCCTTTTTTTTGTGTAAGTGTACGTTTCGACCGAAAACTTCGTTGCTAATTTAGCAAAGGGAAATTTGTTTTTGCATGGTTGTGTGCGTCGCTTATGTGTATATTTGTTTTTATTTTTTGACGTTGAATAAATCAGTTTACTATATAAATAGTTTTGTATATTTAGTTTGATTACTCTCTGTATCTATCTGAACAAAAATATTAAAAATGGAAGAAAATTTAATCGAGGACGAAGAAATATGTATTGGTGCTCTTGCTATAATAATTAGTAAGGATTGTTCAGAATCTATAAGGAAGAAAAACGTAAAAGCCCTAGATGGTGGGTACGGAATATATTCACTGCAGAATCGAGAAGGAGTTTTGGTAATCAAAATTTACTCACAAAAGTGCGGCTAAATGATCAAGAGTCATTCTTTAATTATACAAGAATGTCACCAGCGTCATTCGACAAGCTCCTAAAACTTATCGGCCCACTGATATGTAAAAAGGACACAAACTACAGGGAATCTATCAACCCTTCCACCAGACTGGCACTAACGTTAAGGTTCATATTAATTCAATTTGGATTTCTTTAAATTAAATTTTTAACTGTTTTAAATATTTAGCTAGCGGTAATAGCCAAAGGTCAATATACTATGCATTTAGACTGGGCAAAAGCACCACATGTAATGTAATTTCAGAAGCATTAGGAGCAATTCACCAGTGCCTTCGCGGTGCAGTGCTACCCACGCCTACCCAACAAAATTGGCTGTCTATTGCAGAGGAATTCAAGCAGCGTTGGAATTTCCCTAAGTGCATTGGAGCAGTAGATGGGAAACAAATAAACATAAATGTATGCTATTTATATAAGTTTTAGTATATTATTTACCTTCATATTTTTACAGGCACCATCAATTCTGGATCGGCATTTTATAATTATAAACATTTTTTTTCCATAATATTGGACCTACGAGAGCGGATTGAAAATGAAGCTACCTAAGTAGGAAAACAAAATTTTTTTTTGCCAAAAACCATTTATTTTTCAACATAGTCTCCATTTAATTCGACACACTTAGTAAGACGATATTCCAACTTTTTTATACCATCTGAATAATACGATTTCGGGAACCCCTCAAAATACGCGTTAGTTTCGATAATCACTTCTTCGTTTGAGATGAATCTTTGTCCTGCGAGCCATTTTTGCAAGTTTGGAAACAGGAAAAATTCACTAGGAGCTAAATCTGGACTATAAGGTGGATGATCAACCAATTCGAAGTGTATTTCACGTAATTTTAGCATCGTATCTAATGCTGTGTGAACCGGTGCGTTGTCTTGAAGAAAGAGCACTTTTTTCTTCTTTAAATGTGGTCGTTTTTCTTTGATTGCATCAACCAATTGATCCAATAATGCACGATAATACTTTCCTGTGATTGTGGATCCTTTTTCAAGATAATCGATGAGCAATATTCCGTGTGTATCCCAAAATATAGTGGCCATAACCTTGCCAGCCGATTTCACTGCCTTTGCCTTCTTCGGAGCACTTCCACCAGCTTCCACCCATTGTTTCGATTGATTTTTGGTTTCAGGTGTGTAGTGGTGGACCCACGTTTCATCAACAGTAATTAATCGATGCCAAAAATCAACAGGATTAAGCTTTATCATGTCCAAACACCGCTGTGAAGTGGTCTGTCGAACTCGTTTTTGTTCGACACTGAGCAAACGCGGCACCCATCTTGCCGATAGCTTTTTCATATGCAAATGTTCATGCAAAATGTTGAACACACGTTCATATGATATGTTTACCATTTCAACAATCTCACGCAACTTGACTCGGCGATCATTCATAACGATATAGAGGATTTTCTTGATATTTTCTTCAGTAACCACCTCTTTTGGCCTTCCTGTTGATGGTATTGTTGCAGTGCTTCTTCGGCCGCGTTTAAATTTAGCAATCCAATATTTTACCATGTAATCTGACGGAGCAGACTCACCGTAATGTTTATCGAGCTTTTCTTTTGTCTCTTTTCGCCGTTTTCCCTTTCAAATAATAGTGTTTAATCACTGCACGAAATTCGTTTTTTTCCATTTTTCAAGAAACACAAAAGTTGCTTACTTCAAACGACTACAACAAATAAACTAATCGATGAATTTGGGTGAAATTTCAACAGCTGACGTTTGACAGATCGCAATTTCTAAAAAACAAAAAATTTTGTGTTTGTGCTGCCATCTAGCGCTAGGTAGCTTTATTTTCAATCCGCCCTCGTAGTTTTACCATATTATTTATTAGGGGATGAAGCGTTTGAACTAAAAAGTTATTTGATAACCCCATTTTCTGGTAAATCATCTGGTAAACTTAGTTATGAGAAGTGCATTTTTAATTACCCGCAATCGAGAGCTCGAAGGATAATAGAAAATGCCTTTGGGATTTTAGCTGTCCGCTGGAGAATTTTCAGGACCAGTCTAGAGACATTTACAGAAACTGCTGATAGAATAGTTCAGGCATCTGTACTGCCGGCCTAAAATCAAAAGCGGTATCTACATAGGACAAAATTGAGATATTATACATTGAAGTTTTTTTGATAGTTCTTGATAAAATTAAATATGGTTTAATTAATAATGGTAGTTTATAATGTAGATTTTGGTTAAAAATCGGTTAAAACTGTTAAAATTTAAAAAATGTTAGAAATTAATTCTAAAAAATCACATGCGGCATTATTTTTAAAAATTATATTTGTATATGCTAAGCCAATGTGCGGTATCTACAAAAAATAAGTACTTAACGTAGATACGGCCTTATTCATTAGTATCTATGTAAAAGTTAATTAACAAAAACGCGGTAATTGTTACTAAAATTCAGTTTATTTAAAAATAATTTTATAATTCATTAATTTGTAACAAAATCTCATTAATTTAAAGACCACAAAAATAAAATAAATATTTCTAAAAATAAAAACAAAAACAATAAAGTTTATTTTTGATTAATTTTCTAATCATCACATTCGGGCATATTTCTCCAGAACACCTTTCTGTTTTCCGGAAGTACTCCTCCAAAAATTTTAAGTAGCGCTTCCTTCTGTGATTTGGGGAATCCTCGAGGCTCATTTCGGGTTGCAACAGCGGCTAATAAAACCCCTGTTTTTTTGCAGCTTTCTTACATAAAAAATCTAATTTTTTAAAATCTTCGGTATACGAAGTTTTGTATTGCAATACAAAATTGCCACGAGTTGCTTTAATCTGAACCATATCAGAGAGAAGCGGCCTGGCTATACATTTGTTTAATGCAGACTCAGATTTGAAATCTCTCCATTGAGAAAAATCATAGAATTCCATTTTTTTACATCTACTTTTGATATTTGTGCATGCTCAACTGCATTAACAAAGTCATCAAAGTCATAGGTATTGCCTTGTTTCCTGAGCGATAGTTCTACTTGATGGTGGAAACTATCTGATGACAAAAAAGTATGTCCCGGTTCAAAATAATTAAGGAATATCTCCGTGGCAGATATTTCATCAGAATTAATCATTCTGACTAAAAACGTCAACAAGCATCAATTCTTATTTTGGCTAGCACAGTTATCTAACCATATTGTAATTTGCTTGGCATCTCTATGCCTCAAGAAAAACGAATAAAAACAACTGACGATGTCCTCCTTGTCCCTTCCTGAGGTACCTTCGTGCCACAAAACAGCGTACGGCTTTAATAGTGATTTTGAACCGAGTGGTACAAAACTTTCATTATACGCTGTAAGCCTTTTAATAAAAATTACTTTTTTAAAAGTATCCATTCTCGGCAACATAATGATTTTCTGTAAATCTGCAGAAACAAAGATAGTTCCATCTTCAAACTTATTGTTAGATTGTGTTTGATAAAGTTCTCTAGACTCAGCAGCATGAATTTTATGAATTTTCCAATTGGAACAAGTTTTGCAGGTATTGTCCAAATTATATTCTTGGTGCTCATGTAATTTGAACTCTTCACATTGCTTGCATTCTTCGTGCCCCAGTAATGCAAAGGATATATTTTTTGCCCTCACACGCAAAAGATATGATTCATACGACACTATAGAATCGGGGTTTTTAGATTTAAAATCCTCGAACATCATGGAAACCGATATGTCGCTTGGCAGATATAGTCGGTTTGGAGCGTGAACACGTCTAAAATATCAAGAATATATTAATAATAAATCTTTAAGTTATCTTACAGAACTTTAGAACTTACCTGTAGTGAGATATTGACGGATAGAATGTTTCAATATGTGCATCTATAAGAAGGTAATCTATCCTCTTTTTAGCTGAATTCCCATGACGATTTTCAGGTGGACAATTTTGATATCTTGAAGTTTTCGACAAAGTATTGTGTAAAACTCGATCATTTGATTTTTTATAACCTAAGGTGGTTAAAAAAATGTTTTGCAGACAAGTACCATTTCATCGTTTTCATTTTTTAAATAATACTTGAACGAATTCTGTTTCCTGTTGCTTTCAGTCGTCCGACGTTTTATATCTTGCCTGGTACAAGTGTTTAACATGAAAGCCTTTCTCTGTTTAACAGATAGGCACCAGAAATTTTTGTTGATGACTTTTCTCATATTTTCATTAATATGACTCAAACATAATTTTGAGCAAGTTTTTGCATCACAGCCTGGCAGTACTTTATGCTTTTCCAGAACTATTTGGCTCTTAATATGCTTTTGTTCTAATTTAATTTTTGGATTTATCCACCGCCTCTTTCTTGGATTACCTGTTTTTGTAAAGCCTTTGTCATTTGAATTTTCTGTTGCCAAAAGTTCTGAGCTTTCATTTGTTTTATTAGATATTGTAGGTGGTATCGATTCCTCCACAAGATAAACTGAACTATCATGTATGTATATTGTAGAAGTAGACAGCGGAGTACTTTCTATAACATCATTGTTGAGTTTCTGATGTATATCTTGTCCTTTTTCATTGTATATAATTTTACAGGGATGACCTAGTATCAACGTTGAAGAGTATCGTTGAAGTTCTGCATCATTCGGCATTATATTTTCATTTAGACCGTTCTTCAAATCGTCAACATCATACACTACATTTTCAGTTGATACAGTTTGTATCGATTCATTATGTTTGTTATTATTAGTCACTTCGAAACGAAAATTAGCTTGACCATTTTCAATTATTAATGTTGTCACATAAACCCCATCTTCTGTTACTATCGGAATATTTGTCGAAACTTGTTCAAGATGTTGAACTGCATAAACAGATTCATATGTTAGAGTACTCACATTATCAATTTTTTAATTTAAACTTGTGAACTTGCACACTCGATCTTCCGTTAAAACACGCATACTCGTCGAAATTGGTTTATTTTCATCTTCAAGGGTTTAGGTAAAATATCACCAGCTCCGTTTACATTTGTCATACAAGCCTTTGCCGTTGAAGCTGGCGACTTATGTTGGCCTTTAGTTGCCAAAGAAACCATTACTTTAGCTCTTTCACTTGACATTTTTATGAAATTAACTTATTTATCATGAAAACACAGAATAATGTTAATTGCCTTTTAATTTTAAATACAATACAAAAAAATTGCACGTGTAATTACTTTAAAGACCGCAATAGAACTAAAAACAAAGCATGCAGATAATAACGTTTCCTAGTGAAAAAAACGGTAAATAGAGCATACTAGATACAAAAGCGGTATATGCATGCTCACACAAGTAGATACGGCGTTTTCTGCTAGTAGCATGTAGATACGACATTTTTTATTAGAAAAGGTAGAAGTTTTGTGCAGATACGACAAAACAAGTGGTGTTTTTTAGAATATCCACTGCAGGTACAGCGTTTTCCTTTGGTATTTATGTTGAATGACGTAGTAAGATACTAAAAAAACAAAAAACCCGATTTCATATTTTTTGTAGATACCGCTTTTGATTTTAGGACGGCAGTGTATGTCTTTGCAATTTTTGCTTACCGGAAGAAGAGATACCATAGTGAACCAAATACCATAGTGAACCAAGAAAATATTTTTTTTTTTTTTTTTTTTTTTTTTTTTTTTTTTGAAAATAATTCTGTTTTATTATTTCTTTTTTAATTACAATCTAGTCTAAGACTAATAAGCAATTTTATTCTAACTTAAATTACTACATTTTACTGAAATTTAAGGGTTCATCCATCGATGTACTCCTTAGTTTTGATATTTATGATTTGATCGCGCTTTTGTCGTGCTAGATAAAGATTTATTATAACTGATTTACACTAACTCAAAAGGCTTTACTCTTTTGAGCCTTCTAACTAAATCCGCATTATCCAGTAGCTGGTTGGCCTCTATGTTGACATGGTGAAGTAGCCGTTGTTCATGACTTCTAGCAAATTTCATAATTTCGGTTTTGATGAGTTCTATGCCCAGATCTTTGTGGATGTCGCTATTTCTGACAAACCATGGTGCGTTGACGATGCTTCTTAGCACTTTGTTTTGGAATCGTTGGATAATATCCATGTTGCACTGCTTAGTACACCCCCACAGCTGTATACCATAAGTCCAAACAGGCTTCAATATTTGCTTATAAAGCAGAAGTTTATTAGGGATTGATAAATGAGAGTTTCTTCCCAGTAACCAATACATTTTTTTGTATTTTAATTCCAACTCGCCTCTTTTCTTTTTTACATGAGCTTTCCAGCGAAGTTTAGCGTCTAACGTCATACCAAGATATTTGGCAGTGTTTGCATGTGGTATTTCTTGATTATTTAAATATACTGGTTTATGAACTAATCTCTTGTTCGTAAAGTCAACATGTACAGATTTAGTTTCATTTAGTTTTATGCGCCATTTTTTTGTCCAATTGTGTACTTGCTCTATGGCGTTTTGTAATTGCTCTGCTGTATCTGAGTTGTTGTCACCTACTGCCATGATAGCTGTGTCATCGGCGAAAGTGGCTATCATGTTGTTTTGTGGGATTGGGACATCTCGGGTGTATAGTAAATACAGAAGTGGCCCAAGTACACTTCCTTGTGGAACTCCTGCTTTTATTCCCTTAAGCTCTGAATATTCATCTTCTTGCTTAAGCCTGAAATATCTTTCCGTTATATATGATTCCAGTATTATGCTGTACTGTTTCGGTAGGATTAATTTGAGTTTGTAGATTAATCCTTCGTGCCAAACTTTATCAAAGGCCTGCGCTACATCAAGGAATACTGCTGAACAAACTTTTTTCTCTTCTAAAGTCTTCTCAATAATATTGGTTATTCTATGCACTTGATCGATAGTTGAGTGCTCACTGCGAAAACCAAATTGGTGATTCGGAATTAGATTATTTTTTTCAGTTATTAGTTTAAGCCTTTTTAATAGTAGCTTTTCAAAGAGTTTGGACATTATCGGCAACAACGATATAGGCCTATATGATGTTATTAGATGTGGCGGTTTTCCTGGTTTGGGAATCATGATGACCTCAGCCACTTTCCAAAGTTTGGGTACATATTTTAACCTAAATGCGGCGTTTATGATATTAGTTAACTTTACCGTAGCTTTTCCCGGTAGCTGCTTTATTATTTCTCCGGTAATCAGGTCAAACCCTGGTGCTTTCTTTAAGTTTAAATTGTTTTTAATTTCATTTGCTACTTCAGTAGTCGATGTAGGGGTGACATCTTCGAGAATTTATGTTATGTTTTCATCCAATATTTCTCGTAATTGACATTCATGAGGTTGAAATATATTTTCAAGATGATTGGCAAAACCTTCAGCTTTTTCTTTGTTTTTCCTTGCCCATGTTCCATCCATTTTCCTGATAGGATGGATCGGCATTATTGGCCTTTTCAGAGTTTTAGTTGCTTTCCAAAGCGAATAATCCGTATTACTATCATTCGTTAACTTACTTAAGTAGAAATTAACTGACTCATTTTTTAATTTCTGAATTTCTCTTGTTAATTGTTGAGTAAGATTATTTAGTCTTTTTTTGTCCTGTGGAGCTCTAGTTTGGTGCCATTTTTTTCTGGATTTGCGTTTATCCCTAAGGAGATTTCTAATTTCTATTGGATAGTTATTTCCTTTTAGCCTTGATTTGATTTCTGGAGTACTTTCCCATGCTGATTGTTGAATATCTGTAATGAACTTTTCTACTTCTATGTCCAGTTGATCCATAGTTTTTAAAGGAACTTTCAAAAGTATTCTTTGTTCCAGGTGTACTTTGAAACTTTCCCAGTTCGTATATTTGTTGGTTAATACTGGATTATTCCCTTTTTGGATGATATACCCGCTTAGAGTTAGGACTATTGGAGAATGATCTGAGCTCATATCTTGGCTTTCTTCAACTTTCATAAAATTATTAGAAATATTTTTGGTTATAAAAAAATCGATCAGGTCAGGTTTTTTCCCTGGGTCAGTTGGCCAATATGTTGGTTTACCTGTTGAAATGGATTCACATCCATTTTCTTTGATGGCAATCAATAATTCTTTTCCTTTAGTGGTAGTTAATCTAGAACCCCAGTGAGTATTCTTCGCATTGAAGCCACCACCTATTATGAACCTTTTTCCCAGACGCTTAAAGAACTCTGAGTATTGTTTGCTTTTAATTGAATGTCTTGGTGGACAGTATAATCCTGCCACAACAATAGGAAAGTTTTCCGTTTTTATATAAACCACTGTGGCCTGAATTTCTTCTTTTCCGTACTTTGCTTCTTCAAAATGTTGGATATTTTTTTTAATGATGACTGCACTTCCTCCTCTGGCTGAATTATCTGGATGAATAGTGTGATATATGCAATAGCCTTTAAATGTTATGTAGGATTGCTTAGTAAAATGTGTTTCCGAAATAAGACACACATCTATATTCTCAATGTCGAGGACTGCTTGTAGTTCTTGCTGATGCCGGAGCAAACCATTAGCATTCCATGACATGATTTTCATTGTGTTGTTCATTTTTGTGTTGATTTGGGTCTAGCTCCCAATGCTCTATCTTCCAATTTTTGTAGCCTCTCATCAAATTTTGTTAATTTCATGAGAATATCTTGTAATGTTTGACTGATGTCTACATCTTTAGATTTTTGCTGGGGTTTATTGACTACGCCACTTGTTACTTCAGCATATGTAACACCTTCAGTTCTTAGTTGGCGGCCAAATGGTTGCCCATTGTCTTGTTTTGCATGCCTCTCATATCGATTTGACTGGCCATACATTTGAGTTTTATTCATCCTTTGGTTTTTCATTTTCTGAATTTCCTTTGCAACAATACATCCTCGATAGTTAGCAGGATGACCTTGTCCACAGTGTACACATTTAAGTTGAGCTTGTGGATTGTCGCATTTTCCAGTTAGGTGGTGTCCGGCACATTTAACACACCTTGGAAGTTTGCCACAATATCTTTGCGTATGTCCATATGCCTGACACTTTTGGCATTGCGGAACTAGTTTAGACTTTCTAAGTGGTTGAATTTCCACTTTGCAACCCAATAAACTAGTGATCTTATATATTTTAGTTATATTTTCGTCACAACTGAATGTTAGTACAAACATGTCTAGCTTCTTTTTATTTCTCCAGCTAACTTTGTTCATTACGCTGATTATTTTAAATTCTTTCGATGATAATTCTTCTTTAATTCGTTCTGGGCTACATGTATGATGTAAGTTCCTTGCCATAACTCTGATTGGCCTTTCTTGTTTATTTTCATACGTGTGAAAGATAAATGAGCCTTCGGTCAAAGTTTTCACTACGTTTCTATATGCATCGACGCTATTTACGTTGATGCTTATTTTATTTTGATTCATCAATTTAGTGATGAATGATTCTTCTGAAACACTCGCCTTAATTATATCATAGAAAACGTGATAATTTTTAACATCATCTACTATGATCGGTGGTGGGGGAGGTGTTTTTTTATCTGTTTTGATATTTGTCTCAACCTTTTGAGGCTGGGTGTTTTGATCCAGAGTTTGTGGTTTTTGTGGTGGTGACGGTGTATTATTTAACCTTCTCTTTTTACTTTTTCTAGACTTAGCACGAATCCATTCTGTTTCTTTAGCTAAGTCTTCCTCATCGGTTTGATATTCAACGTTTTTATTAACATTAGAATTGGTGTTTTGTTTCTGTATTATTGATGATTCGGTTGGACATTTAACATTGTTGGCGTTAAGTTCGGTATTCTGGTTCTGCTTCATTGATGGCTTAGCTTGAGTTTCGTTCTGCTTTAATTGCATCATTTCTTTTTTTAGTTCGTCAATTTGTTGTTGTAAATTGAGAATAATAATGCTTTGCTGATTTTTCTCATCAGTTACTTTTTGCCATTGTTTGTATAACGTTAGCTCCTTTTCTGAAGTACCACTTTCAAGAATAGATGTTTCACCATAGTTATATGAGGTTGTTATACTTGCTTGTTGGGGTGCTGCTGTTGCGCCCTTATTATTTTGGAATCGTTCCATGTTAAAATTTTCAGATGAGAAATTAAAAGTTTTCTCAGGAGATCTAGCAACGTTTCCTCCCTTGTGGAACGGGCTGTTTACTATTTCCATAGTTTTGTTTTTTTGTGTATGCAAGGATCGGCCCTCCCCAGAATCCTTAGGGCCAGTCTCATCAGAGAGTGGATTTCCCAATATTTCTATTGGTTTACCACCTGGGGTATTTTTTCCTTCTGTTTTACTCATTGCATATTGAAGAAAATATTGAACTTAATGAAATTCGATAAGGCAACTGGAGAAGAGTTGGAGAATTAAGTTCAATTTCAAAACAAGGTAGTTATAACTCAACTTTGTATCCTATTAAGGTGCGAAGTGAGCTGGCCGAACATTTTATGACCGATGGGTCGATACCCTGGTTAACCACTGCGTCATTTTTTCGGTCTCTTTTGATTTATTGGTAACACAAAAATCGGCAGGCAATGTTATTAATCCTGTTGTATTGTCCACAGCAATTTTCCCGATTCCAACGTCCAATAAGACTCTTGGGTTTGCAAATAAATGGACTGATAGATCGTTTTGTAATTGTACCTGCATATTTAGAGTAAGTGATAGTTTTTGATTAAATCGCCACAAATGAGATGTGTTGATCGTGCTTGATGACTGGTGAAGTTTGTATAAAATCACCTGCCGGTAATACCATCTTACCTTCAAATGGCTGTTGGTTGCTACCTAAGTCGAATGATTTTTTGTGTGCCATTGTGCATTCTTCCATTGTGCGTTGAAGTACCTTTGCCATTCCAGATGTTTTCGAAATATTGTACGAGTATGTTGGTGTTTCTGTTAGTTGCATATTCAATGGTAATCTTAATACAGAATATGCCGTTCTTACATCATCTAACAAAGCGGTTGCAATTCCAGAAGAGGCCAGTGCCAACGCTGTATTGCAGTACCTCCGGGAGCATCTAGGAAATAAATTCCACCAGTTTCTGCGTTAATAGCTTGCATATAATAGTGTTGTAGACGTGTTTTTGCTGTTGATTCATGTTTGGTATATTTTGTTGAACAAATGTGTTGAATGTCTTAGTATCTTAATTTTTTCACGTTATATTTCACGATTAAATACGTTTGTAATGGCTCGATTAGGTTATGCTATTCGTAACTGATTCAGTACTTTATTTGCCAACATTAAACAAATGTCTTCAATGTAAATTAATGCTTGACTATACATCTCCGGAGTGTATTTTAATTCTGGATCTGCATTTGCACTACGTGCTGGATGTAAAATTTCATATGTATGTCATCGCGTTTTTATATTTTTCCCACAATACTAATGGATGTGATGGAAGGCATATTGATATTATAATTGCGAATAATAGACGAATTTGATATGGAGAAGAAGCAAGTGATGCATCGAGAAATGAATGATCCCAACATTCATTGTTTTGAAGTAAATTTAATTGTTAGCATGGTTGAAATAATGTCCGGCCACGTACATTAATTAACAGCAAATGCAAATAATAGCTTTCAAAATTATTTGGATGTACAGTTTATAATTGATCTAAGGCACCACTCGAAAATACATTTTGGTGGCCAGTTACCGCTTGTCCTTCTTTACGATGTTCAAATTGTTTTCTGGATGCATTCCAAGTGAAATAACGTGGAACTTCTGAAAACAATAACGTTTTAGAGAAGTCATCCATTTGGCACAACGAGAAAAATGCAGTCAATATTGTTGTTGGTGGTTGTGCAGTCAGATATCTTTCATGAATCGGAAAAGCGAATATGCACCATAGGGCTTCATTCCTGCTGGTGTATCGTCCTATTTGACATTGCCTGATTTCGCCCAAATTATTTGCAGGTGCTGCTCCGAAAATAGCCACGTCCACTGCCTTTGTTGACATATTTACAAATGTAATTACAATATTCTCTAATGGTGAATTCTCTCTATAACGGCGACATTATCCAACGATTATCAATCTCAACAACATTATTTCGTACTTTTAACCTTCTTGATCTCGGCGATATAGTGGATATCCATCGTTGCATCTAATTGTTTCTGGAATCAATTCTCTTCGATATTGTTTAGAGCACTTGCCATCAATATTACATGATGAATGTGTACCACAAGGGCCATGTATCATATTCTGTGTAATTATGTACATATTATTATGTACGAGGATCGAAATTAAACAAGTGTTCGAGTAAAGATCAAAAGTACAATTAAATATATTTAGGTTTGAGTTCGCATTTATACAAATGTTAGAATGAGAACATGATATAGAGATAGATTAAAATTAAATTTGTACATACATAATAATTTCTCTCTTCTTAAATTCAAAAATACTTCAAAATTTAAAGCGATCTGGCATCTTTGTTTCACGCGATGATCTCCTTAATGGATCAGGTGTTATAATCTTCTCCGGTTCGGTTTCCACCAGGATATCCACTGGTGGTAGTGTAGCTGGAACAGTTGACTTATTTGGCTCCGACTTTGAACACGATGGTAATGGCTCTTCAGTTGTTGGTTGGTCAATTGGATCACCAAGATTTTCCGGCATCTTATCTGTGGGCTCATTGGTAATGTCAACCTCAGACTCCCTTGACCGAATTTGACTTTGGTGAAGAACTCGAATTTGCTCCTCCATCATCACAACAAATCGTCGTAACCCCAAGACTTTTACGACCACACCAGGCTTCCAGTTAAAGTTTGTATTCAAACGAAAATATACCTTGTCGTTTTCTGCAAATGGCTTAGACAAATTAATATTATAACTATTAGGTATACCTTTTACTGGCGCTGAACCAAATCGTGGTCTCAGCTGCGATAATCGTGTCCTTGGCTCAAACTCCAGCATACAGCTAGCAGGCGTCTCGGAATTCACAACACTTGGCGTTTTGCGAAACCTAAACAGCACGTTTAACAAAGCTTTCTGCAATTCGTCACTGGAACATCTTCTCTCTTCCCCAATCGATTTGACTAGACCACTTCACTGACTGGACAGCTCATTCAGCTAACCCATTGGCTTGAGGGACATATGCTGGACTTTTCAACGGAGAAATACCATTGCGTTTAAAAAATTTCACGAACTCAGCTGAGTTGAATGGCGGACCATTATCTGCGACCAGCTCATTAGGAATACTAAAGACCGCAAATAGTTTTTCGAATTTGCCAATCACGTCAGCAGCTGTTGTTCCGCCCATAATTTCAACATCGACCCATTTAGATGTTGAGTCAATTATCAACAGTAAGGTTTTGCCACCAAAATGGAAAAAGTCGTCATGGATTCTGTAACATACCTGGTCACTCTTTGGCCATAAGGCTTCTTTAAAATCATCAGACTTAGCTCGCTGGTACTTTTAACAAATACCACATGATGAAACAGTTTTTGCGATTTCCTCATCAATTTTTGGCCACCAACACAACGACCTGGTCAACACCTTCACTCAGATTTAGCACATATCCACGCAATGACAACGGAATGGTGATTCGGCTTCCCCAAACGACACAACCGGCTTCATGTGTCAATTCATGTTTACGTACAAAAATAGGTGACATTGTTGAATCGGTCGTTGACACTGGCCATCCCTTCTTAACATTCGACATCACTTTAGTTAGAATAACATCTGATTTTGTTTCTCGTGCCACATCTTCATAACATATTGGTATCTCGTCCACCTCCGAGAAGGCATTCACCACACAAATTAGTGGGTCCCCACTTCTCTCATCTTCTTGTGGCAGACGCGACAAAGCATCCGAAACTACCATGTCTTTGCCCTTCCGATATTTTATCGAATAATTGTACCCAGACCGAATTATGGTTCGTAATTGGTATCCCCTTTGAAAATTTTCGCAAATTAATTTTAATGTTCACAATAAAAAAAGCAAATAAAAATCGTAAATTTATATAATTCAATTTATTTTATAATTCATTAATGTTTATATATATATATATATATATATATATATATATATATATATATATATATATATATTTTAATTGATCTTAACTTGTAAAAGTAAGAAATTTCGCTAACTCACGTATTAAATGGCTTAAATCGCCTTTTCTCCAAAATCGCTTTATGTTTCTGAAATCGCCTTTGATAGTTCTTGATCGCTCGAAAGTCGCAGGAAAAGAGAACGATTTTTCAATATTTCGCAGACTCATTCGCGGAATTTTGGGTTGCCCTTGGTTAACAAAATACAACCACTAAATTAGGCGCGAGTTTAACTAAATTCAAATTATTTAATTAATGCACTTTACTGAATCGAGCGCATTCTGTTACGTGACACAAAAGCTAACGCGGTTATCTATTACAAAATAATTATTGTTAAAGACAGAGAATTTACAAACAGGCATCATAAATGCTACTGTCATTGAATTGGTAAACAAAAAATATATAATTTTTGATAACCAATAGAAAATTGACAATGTTTTTGAGAAATTACTCTTTTACAAGATAAGTATATGATTTTATATAATTTTAATTTGTTATTACTTAATAATTTTTATTTTTATGTTGACATCTGTGCCATACTCCCGCCTGTTGACGAATATAATTGTATTTTCGTCAACAATAATTACTCCAGTGGAAGTTTACAAATTTTGGACACAGGTCGTTTCAGTATGTTGGTCGCTGTCTTTACGGTGACGACTCTAATTAATCCGTCTGCACCTGGATGACTTTCAAGGATTCTACCCATCAACCACTTGCATGAAGGCAGGTTATGTCTTCTTTAATTAATACCAAATCGCCGATTTTAATATTTTCAACGCTGTTTTTCCATTTGTGCCTTTGTTGTAGATTATTGAGATAGTCCTGCTGAAATCGCTTCCAGAAACTTTGTGTTCTATGTTCAACTTGTTGCCATCTAGATAAACGGGATGTAGCGATGTCTCCTAGATCATTCTCAGGTACGGATGATAAAAATGATCCCGTCAAGAAATGGGCCGGTGTTAATGCATCAAACGACTCGTCATATTCCGATATAACGCAAAGTTGTCGTGAGTTTAATATTCCC